>QLTV01000602.1:927271-984906 GCA_003457575.1 Thermophis baileyi | reverse complement strand
GGGGGGGGGGGTGGGGGCGGGTGTGGGCGGTGTGGGGCGGGGCCAATCAGGAGTGGGATTTGGGGGTTCGCCGAACTGTGCAGAATCTTCGCTAGAGGATCACCCGAACCCGGGCGAACCCGGAGCAGCCCACCCCTAAGTCCATTTATTCATAGTTTCCTTCCATGGATATGTTATTGTTTGTGTACTTATGTTGTATTAGAGATATTTTAAAAACTATTTTTAAGTTATGAAAATAACTTGAGTTATTAGAGAGTTGTCAACATACGCATTCAGATTACTTGTTTATTTATCAAATTTTGAAAATGGTCATCTCCCTGGCAGTGGTATACAAATAACATATTAAAACATAAAACATTATATAAAATTTAAATTATATCAATTATAAATCAATCCAAAATTCAAGGGAGATATCACTATGCTCAAATTATCATATTTTGGAGAAATTATGTAAAGATCTAGCTTCTTTAGGAAGTCCATAATGCTGGAAAGGAAAGAGAAAATGAGGAAACACAGATGGACTCTAAAGAAGCAGGTGAATGGTTTTGAAAATTGGTGTTGGAGAAGATTCTTGAGAATACAACGGATAGCCAAGAAAACATATAAATTTTATTTTACATGGTTGGAAAAAAAAAGTATGTATAAAATACACCCCTGTTTTGAATTTCATTATTTCTTTCATTAATTCTGTAATTCAAGTCTGGACTGTTCCTGAAAGAGCTATATAACCTTTTACAAGGCAGATAGAAAAAGTTTGGAAAGGAATATAAGCAAAATCCACTATGCTTGTTGGTGATTACTGCCCATTCTGTTCATTTTCATTGCAGTTTGTACAAGAGTTTCAATTTTTCAATAGCAATTTTAATGGACAGTGCTGAAGTGAGAAAGGTTGACTAATAATCTCTCTCTAGGCAGTTCTTTACACTTGTAAAATATGTGGTATGTTCTAAACATCTGTTGCAAAATTTACATTTGCAATGACAGCCAGATGTTGGGCTTAGTAGTCGAGATGAGGCTTTATCGTCTGTTATTTCCAATGTACTTTTCAATTAAGCATGACTTGTATGTTTATGAATTACTCATCTATTCAAGGGATTGAAAGTTTTCCTCCTCTTCATTATTTGTTTTGTTGCTTTGGGTTTGTTTTCCACATTCCTGTCTCTCTGGGAACCACCATCCCTTCATCTGCTTGAACTGCACAGCCAAGGTGTATGGTGCACTACTTAAGATCAGGTTTTAGATGGAAAGCAATTCCAAAGCTGTTTAGATCTTTATTGTCAGCTAACCCAATGTTTTTTTTCCATCCTAAAATATTATTTTTCATTTTTGTACAGCTAGGAAACTGAATATGATTAACTTTGCAGGACAGATTAGCTAAATAATTCCAATGTTGCAGTGAAGACAGAACTGGGATGGGGGAAACTAATAAAACATATAGCAATAGCAATAGCAGTTAGACTTATATACCGCTTCATAGTGCTTTACAGCCCTCTCTAAGTGGTTTACAGAGTTAGCATATTGCCCCCAACAATCTGGGTCCTCATTTTACCCACCTCAGAAGGATGGAAGGCTGAGTCAACCTTGAGCCGGTGAGATTTGAACCGCTGAACTGCAGCTAGCAGTCAGCTGACGTAGCCTGCAGTGCTGCACTCTAACCACTCTAACCACTGCGCCACCTCATCCTTTAAATATAGAAGAAAAATGTACAGGAGATTAACTATGAATGTATAATAGTCTGTTTGTATGTATTAGTGACATTTACTATGTTAGCTAATATAAAAGTAATTAAAATACCAGTTTTTACTTCCTAGTAAAGTAAATAATATGTATTTTCCTTAAATTATTGTTATGTATTCAATCTGCAGAATTAATGAACTGTGTATTTATACATCTGTTTTTCCATATTTGAATGCTATTTCATCAAACAAAAACACAAACCTCACATACTGTATATCAATACAAATAAATACTAAATCATCTTTGATTGTTCAACCCCACTTCACCTAATTATGGAAGTCCTTTCACGCTCTGAAGGCTCTCTGGAGAAGCAGTTGTCACTGCTTTTTGAAAATTGATAAGGAAGGGCTCATCCTAACCTTAGGAAGAAAGCTGTTCCAGAATTGACAAGGCTATAGTCACAAAGGCTAGTTTCCTCAGTAATTGCCTTTAATCAACTATTTATGGACAATCCTTTAAAGGCAGTCACTTACGGTATTTTCCAGATAACCAAGTAATATCCCAGTAGCTGGGTTTTACCAAGTGATCACTGAATCTTTCCCAGGTTTTGAAAATACCAGTATATCTATATATATGGATGGTGCTTTAGAAAATGTTTTGGCAATACATAGGGTCCTTTGATACATAGTTCTTGGAAGTGAGTTAAGCTATTTTAAATTGTATCTTTAGCAGAAAGAGCACATGGAAAAGCATTTGAATTTTCTTTAAAGAAAAAGAACGGATGATCTGATTGATTTAAGATGGGAAAGAGATTTGAAGTCCAGCAGCTCTTTATTGCTAATTCAGTCTAAATGTGTACATTTCAGGCTTTCTGTTGCTTCTACTGGTTTTATTAATTGGGATGTGGCACTTAGCCTAATTCAGTGCCATTCTGTGTTTCATAAGAAATTCTGGATGCTGCCAGCAACAGCTACCCATTCATCATCAACACTGCCATTTCTTTAAAGTACTCTGCCTTTTCTGATTGATGTGTCACAGCTGCTGCTAAAGGATACAGGTAACATGGATGGTTCTGGCTATAGCTAACACTGCTGCTCCACCTGCTTCTCATAACTGACAGCAGTGGGATGCAAACTGAAAGAAAAGATAGCTCTCCCAGTGCTTTCTATAATTCCTCAACCGCATTGATAGTTGAACTATTTCTGAGTATTTGTCTAGCATCTTTGGGAACAGCACTTGAATCTACACCAAAAGTAGTCTGATTGACAGATTGAAAGTATATCAGAATGGCTCAGGATGAAGCAAGAGAACACTCTCAGAAGAACTCCACCATAGCACTTAGACTTATAGCAATAGCACTTAGACTTATATACCGCTTTACAGTGCTTTACAGCACTCTCTAAGCGGTTCACAGAGTCAGCATATTGCCCCCAACAATCTGGGTCCTCATTTTACCCACCTCAGAAGGATGGAAGGCTGAGTCAACCTTGAGCCGGTGAGATTGGAACCGCTGAACTGCTGAACAGTCAGCTGAAGTAGCCTGCAGTACTGCACTCTAACCACTGCGCCACCTCGGCTCACCATGCTTCAGCAGTGACTTTTGATGCATTTGCAATGTGTTGACTATACTATTTTTGGACATATATTGATCACTTTTCTAGAAGAGTGTGAGACACATGCATAAACAAACACAGCCATTTTGCTTTTGCAAAAGGGAAGTAGTTTTCTATTTAGAAATGTCCCAAATAATAGGTCAGTAGCATGGAAAACTTGTGATCAGGCAACTTGAAAATTTCAGCTACCCACTCATGGTCATTTAAGGTCAGCAAGTCTGTCCAACCAAGGACAGACTCTAGGGCGCGATGGTCATGTCTGTTTCTTGGCTGAGGAAGCCAGCATTTTTTTGTGGTCATGTGCTCAGCATGACTATACACTAAAGCTGCACGGAATGCTGTTACGTTCCCACCAAAGTGATACCTATTTATCTACTTGTGTTTGCATGCTTTTGAACTGTTAAGTGGGCAGGAGTTTGGGCAGCAATGGGAGCTCACTTCGTTTCATGGCATTCGGGTCTTGAACACAGGCTTTCAGCTTTTCAGCTGACAAGCTAAGTCTCTTTAACCACTAAGCCCTCATGTCCCCCTATATATCTGTATCTGTATCATCTGTATCTGTATCTGTATATTTGTATCTGTATCTGTATCATATCTCTATCTCTATCTCTACTTCTACCTCTATCATCTCTATCTATCTATCTCGACCTCTACATCAATTTGAAGAGAGAAGGGTCTTGCTTACAATATTTGCAAACAGGCTGAGAAAAAATTAATTTCTGTCCAATAACATGTATGGCGTAATCAGCTTGTTAGCTGTTAAAATACCAGAGGATTTATCTATTCTGTAATAAATTAAGTTATCTGCCTGTGACAATAAATGCTTTGCTACATCTTGATTTATTTCTTATGATTATGCTATAATCTCTTTTATTTCATTTTTCCCAGGCCTTATTGCTTATTGCTTAAAACTAATATAAAAATCTTACAATACAGTATAACTTTGTTAATCAGGTAAAATATAATTAGCTGTCACAAGACTTCATACTTTTTTCATGCGATCATATGAGATTCCAGAGACAAGATGGTTGAAATCACATGAGATTTGGGACTTTTTTTTTTGGAGTGGAATACATAGTGTTAGAAAATGTTGATGATCTTTTCATATGTACTGAAATATAATTATTAAAATAAAATCATGAAGGTTGAAAGGTGGTTTAAATAAGAAATGAGAATACATCCATGAATAAGAATGAAATATGTAACTTATCTTGCAGTTTTATGGTCAAACCTGGAAATAAATCTTAAAATAGAATTCATTAAATGCAAATGCCATGTGTTAATTTTAAAAAACTAGCACATGAGACAGAATGGTTTTCATATCAAGAAACGATACATGCATCCATCCTGCAAGAAAACAATGAGTTTGGAAAAGTGAGGATAAATACTTTAAAATGGTATATTTTCAAAGAGTGGTAGAAAATGATGTAAAAAATTAATTTAAACAGAAATAAATTAAAAAGCCAGAACAATATGTCCTTAAAAATGTAATGTTTTTGTTTGGGTGATTTTTCTTTTTTCTTTTTTAAAAAATAACTTTATTAAACTTATTAAAATATAAAATACAAATGAAAATGAAAATGAAAATAGTGGGAATATGGGGAAGGGAAAAGGTGAAAGAGAGAAGTATAAGGTAAAAGGGAAAAAAAGAAAGAAAGCCATTGATTTCTGACTCTTTTTAGTGCAGTAAAATAAGAATAGTAACATTAAAGGCTCAACTTTTTACTTTTACATACTTAATATGTACTGGCCATTTCTATAGCAACAAACTTGTCTAATAAATAAATCCCTTTAACTTTAAAGCAGAATACAATACATCTCAACATAACAGTGAAAAATATGATCTGACTGCTATTTGGAAGCTAGTTTGATAGACAAACTCAAAATCCCTCCGTTTTTTTCTTTCTTTCTTGCAACTGGACTATCCTTCAGACAGCTGACGCCTTTTACAAAGCTAATGCCTTTCTAAAAGAAGACACATGGCCACCCTATTAAAGTGTTGGACATAGACATATTTGTGGTTTGTGTCTGCTGCTTAGTAGAACATATAGAACTTTTGTAATGTATTCTATTTTGCAATATATTTTTTAATGTAAGATGTATTCTATTTTCTTTAATATACCTCAATAAGATAAATTATGAGAAACTATCAGACAATAAATGTACTGTAAGGTTCTATGCTGACTTCAAAATATGTGGAAATCCTCATGGCCAAGTGGTGCAAAGGCAGAGCATAGAAAAAACTTTATACTCTCCTCAATCTTGTGTCTGTACAGTAAATGGGTTTAACGGCAACAGGTTATTTTGTCCTTTGTTCTATGGTGAACTATGGTAAGAGATAATATAAAAAAGAGATTAATATCCTGAATAATCTCTATCATATATGTTGCTTTATATGCTGCCTTTGATTCTTCTGCAGTCTGATTCATATAGGGCAGATCTACAATAGTCTAAATGTAAGATTATCTGTATGAATCACTCTAGCCCGATAATCCTATTAAAGAAAGGAAATAGTTGGTATATCAACTGACAGTGGTAGATACTCCCGGTCTCAGAAAACTTGATTCATCTTCCAAAATTCATTTTCATCTATTACATTGTTATGACCAGGAGATGCATAACCTCCAGGAAGCTGGTACTGTGGTTAACAATATCAAAAAGTTGCTGAGTGATTAAGCATGTTCAACCAAGTAATACTCCCTCTGTCTCTTTTCCACAGGAAATGTTCTATGAGTTTATACAAATCTCTCTCTCCCATGCCTCATAAACTAAAAGTGATCCCATGAAATTAGCTTAGTGCTCTAGACATTTCAGAATGTACCATATGAAAAGCATACCAACGTTAATATGAACATGAACAATATATATATATATGTCAAAACAGGTCTGTAAGTGTTCCAGTAACAGGTTGTTGTTGGCAAGTAATGATAGACCTTGGTACTCTGGCCAGTAGATACCTTTTTTCTTTTCCAATAAATCACCATTCCTGACTATCAGGTAGTTGGAAATTATCTGTAAGGTAGAACTTATAATTATACAGTATATAAGTATCAGAATGTGCAGATGATATAATTTTTAACAGAGATTTTCATATTTCATAGATCTTCATTCCTGTTTTGTATTTTAACATATATAATTATATATTATTATGGTTTTTTGCACAGTCGGCCAGAAGTTTAAACTGCATTTATCATTTTTATTCACCTATTGCACGGGTGTCAAACTCGATTGTGTCATGTGATGTATCGTGACGTATCGCAACGTTTTTTGCCTTTGCAGAGCCGGGGTGGGCATGGCCTGAACATGATGCATCCGGCCTGCGGGCTGCCAGTTTGACACCCCTGACCTATTGAATCCTTCTCAAGAACCTGGAATAGGCAGATGTATCTGTTTGGTGGTGTTAAAGGTATTGTTGCAGCATGTAAGCCTTTTGCAATTGACTATGGTGATTTTGTCAATGCTGATGGTGCTCAAGTGGTGCTTCAGTTTTAGGATGGCACCCAAGGCATCTATTATTATAGGCACTAACTTTGTTTTCTTTTACCAAAGTTGTTCTATTTCTATTTGCAGATCTTTGTACTTTATTATCTTCTCCAGTTCTTTCTTTTCTATTCTGCTGTCTCCAGGTACTGCCATGTCCACTAGCTGGACTTTTTGTCTTTCTTATCGACAATTGTTAAGTCTGGGATGTTATGTGGCTGGTGCCTGTCCGTTTGAATTCTAAAGTCCTAGAGCACTTTAGCTTCTACATTCTCTGTTGCTTTCTCTATTTTATGGTCTCACCAGTTCTTGCTTGCAGGTAAATGGTATTTCTTCCAATGCACCATTGTTGCAACTTTGTCATGGTGTTGTTTGTAGTTAGTCTGTGCAATCTTCTTGGTAGCTAATCAAGTGGTTATTATTATTAATCAATTGCATTTTCACAAAAGGTTATGCAACATAACCTGCTGTACTGATGCAGATTATTTTTTGTTCTCAGTCTAGGACTGAGAGAGCCAGACTGGCTTAAAGTTATCTGCATGTCTTCTGTACCTAAAGGAAGCCTAAAATCTTGGTTTCCCCGTTCCTAGTCCAGCCCCTTAACCACTATACAACATATACAAAAACATTTTGTCTCTCCTTGTCCACACAAGTGAACACACACAAATACACACACACACACATGTACGCATATACTTCTACATAGCCACCAGTCTTGCCCAACAAAATCTCTTTTGCAGTTTTATGTTGCTCTCATGATGATGAACAGCATCCTTTCAGTTGGCCAATGGTAGAACATAGAGGACAACACCTGGTGTCTAATGCATATCCTCACCATACAATACTTGCATTCAAGGCAGGGGAAAATATTTTTGGAACAAGAACCATTGGCCACTGAATAGTATGAACAGTACAGTTGGTCTTCAGAAGCACTGTGGAAGACAGGGATATCATAGCCAAGTAGAATGGTCCCTTGGTTACTGGAGGGAGGGGAACTCCAAGGACAAAGCAAGATAATGTGGTAGTTCCTATTAATACAAAACTACCCCCCACTAGGCTCCAAAGAAACTATCTTTGCAGAGTGTTCTTCAAGGCCTGTGTCAGCTCCATTGGATTAGGAGGACATGGGAGAGCTGATCTCAGATCACTGGAAATCTCAAGCAGCATTTCCTTTGAAGGAGAAACTGAGCTGATTGTTATGTAGCTCAGCTTCCCAAAATACTGGGCTTTCAAAGTCTATTGTGAAGACACAGGAAACACAATTGATCACAAAACAGTGAAGACCCCATATAGGAAAGGGTCTGAAGTTTCAAGTGGCCATTGTATCACAACTTATTTCAATCTCCCAATAAAGATATGCTTTTGCAAATCCATCCATCATTTCTTTTATAATTTCCTTTTTCCTTTGTATATACTATATGTGTGTGTTTATATTCTACACAGCAAATGTGCTTCATTTTTATGTGAAACAGTGGTGCAAAGCCTACAGTTTGACTTGTTGGAACTTGATAGCTATGTCAACCCTCCATTCTTGGTTGCCATAACACTATGGCAAAATACTATGGAATATCACATACTGTATAAATATAGCTGTAGCTTTTGGGAATGGGAGCATTTCTAAATGGCTTGAAGCTATGTCACATTATAATCCCCAGAAATAAATGAAGACATAATTGTGGAGTGCATCTGCTGTTTTTCAGCCATGAACAATGTATTGTTATTTCTTGATCCCTGCATCTCAATATTTTTGTCCATAAACAATAGAATGACATTTTTTTCTTCTAATTTATATTGCTGCCGATGTTAGCATTATCTTTGACTGCATTTCTGAACAGTACTCTCAGGAATAGATGATGGAAAAAGATTGCAGAATATAACAAGTCTTTGGCTTGGAAATGTAGTCTGGGACTCTGCCAGCCATGATTTTTCTTTCCCTTAAGGCAAGTCTTTTGTACAACTGCATCTTTGACTCTTCCTATCTTACATTAATTTGTACTGATAACCAATTAACATTTAGATATATGGCACAGAAGCCCCCATAAACCAATCCTATTGTCAGGAAATGTGGCTCACAGGTAGTGCTTCTTGCTACTAGAGATGTGGAAGAAATGAAATGAATGGATGAAATCCATTCAAATAGCTGACATTATAAAATAGTGTGATGATCACTGACATCAACAGAACAAGTCTTCCAAAAACAGACATGGCACATAGACATCAATAGCTCTCTGCCCACATTGGATACTCTTGTCCAGCCACAAACCATGTACATATTTTGCTGCCACCAGCCAATACTCTCATCACAATATGTTGGAAGTTTGATTCCAATTTCCGTTTCTCTACTGTATGTACTAGACTGTATGTAATTAAGTCATACACAAATTGCCCACAGAAATAGCATTTTTTAAAAAAAATAATTGGGTGGTCAACAAAACACCCTGTTCAGATCAGTGCAGAACAGCTCAATTCATTTGTGGTCAGCTGCAAAATGTACAAAATGTCTAACATGTGGATTTCACTCACTTGTCTAAAAAAATCATAGCAGTTGCTTAAAGGATCACTTCCAAATGATGCTTCTGTAGAATTCATAGACGTATGCTATTGGGATTTAACTGTGTGGAACAAATTATTGCAGTTTCCTCTTATACAATTCCTCCTTGACCAATTCAGTGACTGCCATTCTCTTAGGAAACAGAACTGGAGCTGGAACATACATTTCGGAAAAACGGCTAACAATCCTAATGGTGGATGATTCTTGTAAAAGGAAACTGAGCTCCTTCTATGAGAATCTCGGAAAGACAGTGAGGAAACCTCTAAGGAGAATTCAGTGCCTCTATTCTATTTTTGTCTTCTTCTTACACTCCCCCCACCCACTTCTACCCCCAAAAAGAATCTTGTTTCATCCTTTTATATTGGAACTTTCCACCTGAAGCGGTAATCTTCTGATAGTCTTTTTCTGAGCAATGATTTGTTTAATTGTAAGCAAAGGATTAAGATGAGGAATAAAGAACAGGAAGAACTCTTAGAAATGGTGCCAGAGCTAAACTTTGATGAGTCATTTGCAGAGAAGTGTACAGTCCCGCTTTACCCCCCCCCCCAAAAAAACACATCTGCTGGAGGAGAAAGGATTTGTTTTCTTAATTATACTGAACTTGTTATCAGGAGAGAGTCTATATGAGTTTCAGATTGCCTATTCTTGTAATTAGGTAGTTTGTAATAATTAGAGAGGATTCTAGATATATACTGATGAAATGCCACTGCTTTTCCTGTTGGGATATCCTATCTATCATCTGTCTGTCTGTCTGTGTCTGTCAGTCTGTCTGTCTGACTGTCTGTCTATCTAGACCATAACATTATTTTTTGAAGTAGAATTGTGATACAAAGTGGAAGAGTTTTGTATACAGTAAATGAGCCAGAGATGTTCCTCGTTTGTTTTTTCCAGGAAGCTGTACAGCTAGTAAATTTGAAATCATATGTTTGATACATTTGAGAGATGTTTAGAAAGTGATCCTAGATTCTTTAAGATAAATGTCATTAACATAATTGTCATTTCCTGACTGCCTCATTTAACAACAGTTCAAAATTACAACGATGTTTAAAACTAGTTTTGTGAGCAGTCCTCGCATTTACCCCCATTGCAGTACCTCTCAGTCATATGATCACCGTTTGGACACTTTGCCACTGGCTTGTGACAAGCAGAATTTATTTATTTATTAAATTTATATGCCATCCATCTTCCCGAAAGGGCAATTCTATTAATAGAGGTGGAAATAAAATATGTTTTATTCATGTGAACTTTTGCTTAATGCCAAAGGGGAAGTGAGATCATAATCCCATCATTGTCACATGAAGTTTCACTTAGCAACCATGGTGCTTAGTGATGGAGTTGTTAGTCCCAATTGTGGTTTGATAAGCAAGGACCATCTGTAATTTAATTCTATTATTTAACTTTTGAGAGGTCTTTTTAGTTTTAACCATCTCATTATGACTTTGGTAGGGACATCCTGCAAGACCTCTGTTGTTCAGTTTACAACTACCTATGTAGAAACTTAGATGTAATTTTCCAGAGAGTCAAGCTTATTTTTGGCATTTGTTTCAGTTTCCATTACTGGAAGATATAATAAACAATTTAGCTCCCATTTGGCTCTATGCAAACTATTTTAAGACCCACTTAAACAGCTAGTTGCAGTGCTTACTCCATTTTCCTTGGCAAATTCGTGTCAAAGAATTACTTTGTGTTTTAAAACAATAATTTTCATATCTGTATTCCCCATGGCATCATACAATCTCACACACAATCATGAGCCAAGAAAACTTGGCACCATATCCTCAACCAACAATTGTACTGTCACCACAATCAATCTTTATACATGTATCATATATATTAACCTATCAACAGAATATTATGTCTCCTCTTACATTTGCTTAATGTTGAAACTTTCACTAAGGATTTCATTTATTCTTACATGTTTATTTCCATGATACATTCCTACCACATTCAGGAAGCAAAGTTTAACACCACAATCACCCCAAAGATTCCATTATTCAAGCCTATTTATTATATACTTTATATAAATCCACAAAGACAATAATGACAATAATGATTATTACATTCATACATATTTCAATCATGTGCTAAAGAGCCAAAATCTGACCTGCACAATCCCTGTGCCCATAAGGCTATACTTTAGTTCGCATGTTTTGCTCATTGTCACCTCTTGATCAAAATGCTTTTCATGGAATTCCATGAAAGCCAGGTGACTTCATCTCATTCGATTCATACTTTCAATGCTTTTTATAAAGGTTATTTAAAAAAATTATACAGGTAACCCTTGACTTACGACCACAAGTGAGCTCCAAATTTATGTTGCTAAGTCAGACATTTGTTAAGTGAGTTTTGCCCCATTTTAAGGCCTTTCTTGCCACAGTTGTTAAGTGAATCTGGCTTCCCCATTGACTTTTATTTATTTTATTTATTTATTAGAATTTGTCAAACAAAAACGAGAACAAGAATAAAAAAATAAAAATACAGTGACAGGGACGATAGGCACGTTAGTGCACTTATGGACGCCCCCTCTACTAACCACATAAGTATGATGTAAGGTCCACGGAAGTAGACTTTGCTTTTCAGAAGGTTGCAAAAGATGATCCCATGACTCTGGGACACTGCAACTGTCATAAATATGAGTCAGTTGCCAAGCATCTGACTTTTGATCATGTGACCATTAGGAGGCTGCAAGGGTTGTAATTGTGAAAAACGGTCAGTTTTTTCAGTGCTGTTGTAACTTTGAATGGTCACTAAACAAACTGTCATAAGTCAAAGACTACCTGTATTAGGAATGCATTTATCCAAAAACTGCTGGCCAGAAGAAATGAATGAAAAGCTTAACAACAAAAAAGATGGACTTAAAATCTGTAAATAAATACAAAATTACATATTAAAAGGGATCAAGGTTGACAACTAATTTAGAAAACCTATTGCAGTGGAACTTCAAAGGCTTTTAAGAACAAAAAAGGGAACAGAAGAAATCCAGGAGAGCCTTTTGGGCAAAGGGAGTTATAATTTGGATGCTGAAATAATTGAGAAGAACCATGCAGCATTTGTGTGATGGGCTTGTAACCACATATAAACCACGCCACATCTTACCTCTAAACATCACCCTATCTTACCTCTGCTTTCTCCTCCAATTCAATGTGTTTAAATTCTACATCACTCTAGTCAGTCTATGTATCTGAGGAAGTGAGCTGCAATTCGTGAAAGCTTATGTCTTTTATTAAGGTTTGTTCACTAGACATTAAGCAGCTCATTTCATTCTGACCCAATAATGTCTGGCCATATATCCAGTTCCAAAATTTATGTTTTAGGGTGTAATTTTGAATATACAACTAAAGTTATACAATATGTTTATTAAAGAATTTACCAATTATCTTTTCTTGCTGCTATTGCTGCTTTTAATAGAAAAAACCCCATGCATGGTTAATTTTAACTAAATTGATAAAAATTGACACATAAACTCTTAATGCAAGTAGAAATGTACAATTCACTATAGTGAAGAAGTCTGTAACCAAACATTTATTTCAAAAGACTACACAACACTCATAAAACTTCTTATTTCTTTTTACTGGGAAAGTTGAAATACTTAATTACTGTAGTTTCTCTCCCCCCCCCCCCCATTTTGTCCATATATTTTTACTTGCTAAGTGACAGCCCAACAAAATTGGTGGATATATTTCATATTTTAGTGCTGTCACAAAACAGCTGCCAGAGAATGTGGAAAACTTGCATTATTCACAAAATTGATAGCAGCCACTACATTAGTATCGTTGAAATGGAAAATGTGTGTTTTTCCAACCTGAACAAATACATGGCAACTTTGAAATTATGCAGAATCATTGTGAGTGGGTTATGTTTTGGCAAAACCAAAACATTGGGCATTTTAGTTGTTCTGGGTTTTGGCCAAGGCAAAATCCAGAGAGGTCTT
Organism: Thermophis baileyi; assembly: GCA_003457575.1. NCBI lineage: Eukaryota > Metazoa > Chordata > Lepidosauria > Squamata > Dipsadidae > Thermophis > Thermophis baileyi. The sequence goes on along the minus strand of QLTV01000602.1, from coordinate 971,654 downwards.
AAGCAATGTGTATCACAAGTATGACAATTTGCCTCATCCTTCTCTCGTCATTTACAAGGCCTCTACACCAGACTGCCTGCATACCTTCACAGAACTTTCTTTTTCTTCTCTTCTCATCTAATCTAATTTTAGCTAATATCTAATCTAATCTAATCTAATCTAATCTAATCTAATCTAATCTAATCTAATCTAATCTAATCTAATCTAATCTAATCTAATCTAATCTAATCTAATCTTTCTTGTTTTTGCTTCTAATGCCACTGAAATCATGCCCACCAAGTGCTGCATGCCCAATACTAACCTGCCTTTAACTTCCTATAGGCTTCTTTTATTTTCCTTCCTTATTTTCTGTTATGCTCAAAGCCAAGGATATTGGCTATGAATACAGGTAATCTGCTTATGACCATAATGGAGCCTGCCCGTTATGGTCTTAAGTCAGAATGGTCGTAAAGCAGATCATCACATGACTGATTTTACGACCATTTTTGTGATAGTAAGTGAACGCCACACTCATAAAGCGACCACCACAGTCATTAATCAAATGCTGTGGTCGTTAAGTGAACCATTGTTCACTGAGGGGAGTTCTTTTTAAATAGCCATAAATGTGGCTGTTGCCAAGTGCCTGAAATGCAGTCATGTGATTGTGGGGAGGAGGCTGGCTGTTAGAACTTCCGAACTGAGTCATACAGTAAGTTCTCTTCTGGTTGACCCATCGTAACTTTGAATGATTGCTAAATAAAATGATGAGGTAAAGGAAGAAGGGACTGGAAGACTGTAGGGCTTATAAGTTGGATATGTGTTGTGATTGAGGCCAAGGACATGAGCAGAGAAGCTTTTTAACTGGCATGCTTATGGTCCCAATCTTCCCAGCATCTTTTTTTCCTTATGTTTTCTTACCCATTGCCACCATGTATTATAATATACCTAGGGTTGGGTTTTTTTTGCTGTTCCTCAAACAAATAAAGGGGTGGTACAGGCAGAATCCTTTTACTCATGGTTTTTCAATAACACATGGTCATAATGGGGGGGGTAGGCCAAAAATGGGTGTAGGCCAAAAACGGGGGAGGAAAGAAAGAAAAGAAAGAAAGAAAGAAAGAAAGAAAGCAAGAAAGAAAGAAAGAAAGAAAAAGAAAGGGAGGGAGTGAGGGAGGGAGTGAGGGAAAAAGGAGAGGAAGGAAGGACTACAAACCTGGCACTAGACGCAGCTTCAGAGGATAATCCAGGGCTGGAAGGGACCTGGAGGTCATCTAGTCCAACCCTGCTCCAGCAGGACATTGTTAAAGTGAGTTTCTGTCTTTTGATCCCTCAGTCACATGACTACATAGCCACGCCCACCAGTCACATGACCCCACCAAGCCACGCCCACCAAGCCACGCCCACAGAACTGGCAGGAAAATTTTTTAGATTTCACCACTGCCTGAAAGACCAGATTAGGACAGATCATAATGGAGGAAATCTACCGATACAGTCACTAAGGATAAACATTCACTTGATGGCAAATCCAGCAAGGAAAAAAAAATGGGCAAGTTAGTTTTGTCCATAGAGTGACCAGGAGTTGAAATCATCAGGAGCTGCGGTGGCGCAGTGGTTAGTATTCAGTACTGCAGGCTACTTCTGCTGACTGCCGGGTGCCTGCAATTTGGCAGATCGAATCTCACCAGGCTCAAGGTTGACTCAGTCTTCCATCCTTCCGAGGTGGGTAAAATGAGGACCCAGATTGTTGGGGGCAATATGCTGACTCTGTAAACCGCTTAGAGAGGGTTGTAAAGCACTGTGAACAGTAGTGGGTTCTAAAACCCTTTACTACTGGTTCACGCACACGTGCGCGTGACGCTTCTGCGCATCTAAGAACCGGGCCGAACCGGGAGCAACCCATCGCTGACTGTGAAGTGGTATATAAGTCTAAGTGCTATTGCTATTGCTATCTAGCTCACTAACATTCTACATTAGAGTAAGCTTACATACTTACAAGTTCATGCATGTGCACATAGACATACATAGACATAGAGAACATGAAGTTATATAAATTTGTACATGTCAATTTTTATATTTAGTTGCAAAAAATAAAATTAAAAGTCAGGAAAACTGACCGGTTCACTACCATTCCTACTTAATTAGTGAAGCATTAATAGACACTTCAAATTCATTTTCTCCCTTTTTGTCATCATATACTGTAATATGCTCTGAATCAGAGCTGGGCACCCTATGGAAACAGACTATACATTTGCCAGAACCAGAATTTTTCAGGATAGGAGGACTTTTTAAAGATTTTTTTTTAGATTTTAGATTTTTCAATTCATAATATACAAGATGATTTCAAACAGTCAACTGTCTTCTCCCAGTCCTTCATATTGGAACATATAAACAATGATACTTTGCCATCCAATGCTGCCAAACAGGCAAATTGGACCATTTTATGGAATAATTTTGGGAGTTTGCTTGAACAGAAAACCGTCTGCAGCTAAAGCTAAGACCCCATTTTGCAGAAAGAGTGGTGATAGCTCAAGGAGGTACCCTTGAAATTATTTGACTGCTGCATAGCACTCTCTGTTTCATGATTTATGATGCAAATCAGAGTCTCTCTCGCTGCTTTTGAAAGCTTGTAATTATGTTGGTTTGCTTCCTGTTGTGTTCTCTGGCCTTTGTCATAAGAATGAAGCAATGGAATTTCAGTAGCTAACATGTTCTGTGAATGGTAGCATTGTGCTATACAGCTCTGACCTTTTCAATATTCTGTCGTTCAAACATGAGTTGTCTCTTTGCACTCTCAGCAGCCTCCGGGAAGAGCAAAATTACAGGAAAATGCAGAATACTAAAAAGAGAAAGAATGGTATGATTCATTGTCTCTAAGCCACAAACTATGCCTGTTTTGTCTAGAATTTACTTGAAATAGATGAAAAAAAATTAAGCCCTCTTATGCCAGAGTTAGCCCTAGGCACCAGGGGCACTCTGAACGACCCTTTTCAATACAAACCCAGCTGTTGACATGCAATTTCATTTTTTTAATTCCTGTATTCCTATCTTGTCATAGCTGCCTTTTTTTCCTACTTCCTGGCATATTACAATGTGCTTTGTAAGAAAAAAAAATTCCTCTTTTATAGTCTAAACAGTGAAGAATGGAACTGAATTTTGCATCCTGAAAACATTTGAAAAATATTATGTATTTAACCAATGAATGAAATGTGTATATTTTGTCCTATAATTTAGGGAAAAAAACCAGAAATAATAGAGCTTAAGGCACTTTTAGCTAAGCTGGATACCTTATACAGTAGTGCGAAAGAAAGCATTTCTTTAAAAATGACTGAAAAATGGTAACTACACCTTCCTATAGTAGTGAACTGAATACCTAAAATAGCCATGAAACATTTTAACTGAAAGCTAAATTCAATCAAGATACCACATTCCAAGTAGTTGATTGGTCTACTGCAAAGTAGTAGTCTCAAGAACAGCTCCCCCATCAAAAAAAAAAAAAAGAATGTTCATGAAGTGTACTTTAATTAAATACTGTTAACATTACTTATTAAATATTTCATAATGTTTGCCTTCTATCCTGATGAAGATTACAGTTCAGTGAAAGGCTTTGGAAAGGCCCTGGGACAACCTAAGGCTGTCATGCAGTCATAATATCATTGAATTTAAAGGTAGGAAGGAACTTTCAAGACCTATTAACTTTGTTTGTAGGACCTAAATGTTATGTTTTTCTCCTGTTCTTGAAGAAAGGGGCATGTGACAGGAAAAGATGATAGATATTGCCAAAGATCCTGGGAGCAAACTTGCTTGATTTCCAGTTCTGTTTTTGTTTCCTGCTTTCTAAGGAACCAGTGGCCCTCCGCTTATTAAACTCATCAGCTTCCCTTTCTTCTGTCACCAGCTGACCAATTAGGCCTTGCTGCTTGATTGCTTGCAGTGACATTATCAAGTGACTGCTACTTCACCCCCACAGTTCAAGAAGAGCCTGCAGGAGCAAATGGCCAAATAAAAAAGGGCGCATTATCTCTTCCTTGCCAGATGTACCAAAAAAAACCCCCCAATCTACATATTATTAAATATTTGGCTTTAGCCCTATGTAAACGTCACACTTATTGCTCTTCACATTAAAGGAAGGGCATAGAAAGCAAGGTGTGATGTGGTACATGAGTTGTTTGCTCTAAATGAGTCTTATATCATGCAAGGTTTAAAAAGCAAAATAGTAAACTAGGATGTGATGTACTGTAGATATTAGAGTTCGCCACCATCAAGATGACAAATAAGAAAATACATTAGTTTTGTAAAGAGCACAAAATCAGAATAGTTGTTATGGTAATAACATGGACACTTATAAAATGTGCTTGAATCTTATACTGATGATTACAGCTTAGAGTTGACATTAGAAAGATGCACATATGACATTTTGATATTAAAAAAAAGATTAAACAAAAGAAACATTTGATGCTGGCAGATAAAAAGCATCTAAATGTCTACTCTTCCATTTGTTCTGAACCCATCCTGTATAACCAAACTCTTCCACACAGGAATCTGTCAGTGTTAACATGCATACCCACAAACAGAGGATTATAAATGTCAATATTTTCTGCCAAGCAGAAGGCAGTTATTTTTTTTTTTTTGATCTCACAGGTGACATCTGCTGGTCATCTCTAAATTATATTAGTCTTTAGAACAGGGGTCTCAAAACCCCCCCGGGCCCGTCCTTTGCTCTTTCCAGGCCGGCCCCGCGGGCCACATCTAAGCACCCTGAGGGCCAGATGCTGCCCACTGGTCTTGAGTTTGACACCCCTGGCCTAGAGCAGGGGTCTCCAACCTTGGCAACTTTAAGACTTGTGGACTTCAACTCCCTGGGAGTTGAAGTCCACAAGTCTTAAAGTGGCCGAGTTTGGAGACCCCTGCTTTAGAATGAAACCTTTTGATCTGGAATGACATGGTAAGAATTTGTAAAGGTGACAAAGATGCTTAGAGATTTATACCTCATATAATTACACATTAACGTTCTTTTTATTTCTTTTGTTTTTGCAATTTCAGGACAATTATTGAGAGCAAAATATTACCCTTGTCTTTATACATTTAAGCATAAACCTTATTTTGATACAGAAAACATTTAGACCCACATTGACAAAACTTTGGTGGACACTTGTACCAAGTCTTTAAACTTGGAGAGTTGGACAGAAACTTTTAATTCATAAGGAATAATTTCTTATGAATCCATGTGCAAATTTTTGAAAGGTTCCTGCAGAAGTTGCTAAAATAACTTGTTTTCAAGACAACATCTAATACAAGCACAAATAAAATACAGCATTACAACAAATCCTTCAGTTAAAAACAGCATTAAAAGTAGCAGAGATCAAAACAGGAAATGCAAGATGATCTACAAATACTACAGAAATAAATCTTGTTAAAATGCAGCATTGCAGAATAAAGTAGAAGTTTGGGATAATCAAATCAAATATTTATATCAACCATTGAACAGTGGTTTGAAAGAATTATAAAAATATTATTTTCAAAGCAAGACAATAAATAGGTACTAGGCACAACTTTCTTGAAATGATATCTTAATTTGGCTTAAAGAATGAGGTGATTATGAGCCGAGGTGGAGCAGTGGTTAGAGTGCAGTACTGCAGGCTACTTCAGCTGACTGCTAGCTGCAGTTCAGTGGTTCAAATCTCACCGGCTCAAGGTTGACTCAGCCTTCCATCCTTCTGAGGTGGGTAAAATGAGGACCCAGATTGTTGGGGGCAATATGCTGACTCTGTGAACCGCTTAGAGAGGGCTGTAAAGCACTATAAAGCGGTATATAAGTCTAAGTGCTATTGCTATTGCTATGATATTTTCTCAATAAAATGTTTTCCTACAAGTTGAACACCATTACAGAAATGTTTATGTACTACACAATACGTTTATTTTGAAATTTGGGGAGTTTCAAAACTGATTTATTTCAATGGGCCAAATATCTGTTATAAGTTGAAAGACATTTTTTTTTACTATATATGTGGAAAAATAAAGTTGTCTATTGGATTGAGCTTTTAGGTTGACGTTATGATATTAGACAAGAATGAAAACTTTACTTTACTTTTACTTTTATTTGCATTTCTATGCCGCCCAACTCCCAAGGGACTGTGGGCGGCTTACAGCAAATATAAAAAACTTATTAAAATATAGAAAGCTTATTAAAAAGATACATAATAAAAAACATTTAAAAACAATTAAAAACCCATACACACCTTTTCATGGCTGGATCTTGCCAAATTGCAGAAGCGAGATCAACGGCCCCAAGCCTGCCGGAACAGCCAGGTCTTCACTGCTTTCCGGAAGGCCAACAGGGTGGGGGTAGTCTGGATCTCAGGAGGTAACTGGTTCCAGAGGGCCGGGGCAGCCACAGAGAAGGCCCTCCCCCGTGGGCCCGCCAGCCGGCACTGTTTAGCTGACGGGACCCGGAGGAGCCCAACCCTGTGGGATCTTACCGGTCGCTGGGAGCTATGTGGTAGAAGGTGGTCTCGAAGATAACCTGGCCCTGAAAAACAAAATATTTTGCAGTATTTGACCTTTCAAAATATTATAAATGTTCCTAAAATATTAAAACCTCTCCACATTCTTAATGAACACCTATAATTGAGGTTACACATAAGTAGTTAAAGAAAAATCCATTGATTTCTGATCATTTGTAACTTATGTCAATTCAATTCCTTGATGGATGGGAAATGAGACAGGGCTACATATTGAAAGTTGAATTAAATAGGGATTAGCATATTTTGTGATTTATTTGTATTGCTCAGGTGCAAAGACATAAATCCAATATTTTTGCAATGTGCTATTTGCTCAAACCAGTTAAACTTTATTTATCTTGCCAAACTATGTTTGATTTTGGAAGGACTGCATATCCTAACCCTAACTTATATTTGTTTTACAGAGTTAAGGATGCCAAGACATTATTTAAAGAGAAGAGTACAACACGTCAGTTGATACAGGATAAAACAAACAAGACTAAACATATTTTTCATACTACATTTGAAAGCATACAACCAACTTCAACTCTTCTGCACATTTAATTATCTGGCTCCACATCGGAATAGTTCTTTGCTTAGCTTTTTAACATAGGCATGAAATAGAGGCATGTAATTAATTTATTACTTTATTATTACTTACTTATAATTTACTTAAATATTTAAATTAATTTATTTATAATGTATTAATTTATTATTTAATTATTATTTAATATAGACGTGAATGTAGACATGAAAAGAAATTGGACATCCTAATGGAAACCTCAAATCTCATCAAAATTTTCACAAATTACGTTGGATAATAAACTGATTTCCAACTTCTAGTATTAATCTTTAAAAATTGAATGCTAATGTTATACTGTATTGTGCTACTTCTTGAAAAAGCCAAAAGTAATATTTAGCATGATAGAATAAGCATTTCTACTGTATGTAGCATTGAAAATGCACAGTACACAAATAAGTGTTTGAAGGAAAATATGAAATAAATGCATTCTGAAGCACTTTTTTAATGTAACCTGTGCAGAAAGATAGTATATAATTCAATTAATAATATTAGGAATATACAAGGGCAATTCAATAAATGTTGTAACAACTTCTACTATGGATTGGTACAACAGTGCTCCCTAAAGCATACAATATGTTGACCCATTCTGACAGACCTGTATATATTGAATTCTATTTTATTTTCCAAAAGAACCTCTTCTATGTAATACTAGTTATATAGAGACTATACTGATAAAAACTGGACCCTTAGAATTATGTCCAGAGTCCTTAGGAAACTGGCTTTAAACCCAACACTGTTTCTGATTTGCTAGCTAGATCCAGGTCATTGCAGATGTTTTTGACTGGTTAAAGTAACAGTCTTCCACAAAGATGCTGGCTTTCTCTTAATCTCCAAATTCTGTAAAACCAAGGAAAAGTTCTCAGAGAGGAAAGGTCAGGATAAGAAAGAGAAGGAGGAGCACAAGGGACAAGAATGTCCTGCCATAAACATGAAAGCAGAGATTTCCAAACTCCAAACCATTGTTCCTGCACTGAACATGAAATAGAAATTAAAACTTTTCTAAAAGGGGGGTTAATAGGCTGATTGCATTGTTTTTATTTGGAATTATGTGTACACGATTGTTGCATTCTTTTGTTCTCCTCCTAAATATTTTTTTTCTACAGATTTGGGTTTATTGGTTTTATAAGGGAACTTCTTATTAAGAACTTTCCTATATGTTCTATATTCTATGAAGTTCTAGTACAACTTTACAAAGCCTTAGTAAGACCACACTTGGAATACTGCATCCAGTTCTGGTCACCACAATATAAAATGATGTTGAGATTCTGGAAAGAGTGCAGAGAAGAGCAACCAAGTTGATTAGAGGGCTGGAGGCTAAAACATATAAAGAACGATTACAGGTATTGAGTATGTCTAGTATAATGAGAAGAAGGACTAGGGGTGATATGATAGCACTGTTCCAATATTTGAGGGGCACCTACAAAGATGAGGCGGTCAAACTATTTTCCAAAGCATCAAAAGGCAAGACAAGAAACAAAGTTTGGAAACTAACCAAGGAGAGAAGCAGCCTAGAACTAAGGAGAAATTCACAGCAAGTAGAACAATTAATCAGTGGAAGGACTTGCCTCCAGAAATTGTGGGTGCTCTAACACTGGAGGTTTTCAAAAAGAGACTGGACAACCATTCATCTGAAATGGTATAAGGCTGTGATGGTGAACCTATGGCACGCGTGCCAGAGGTGGCACGCAGAGCCCTCTCTGTGGGCACGTGCGCCATCGCCAGCTGCTGTTTTGGGTTCCGGCACACACATGCATGCCGACCAGCTGCTCTCTTCTGGGTTTTGGTGCTCTGGCGCGCGGGTGCTTGCGCGCGCATTGCAGTTTCGGCACTTGGTGCCAAAAAGGTTAGCCATCACTGGTATAAGGTCTGCTCGAGCAGGGGGTTGGACTAGAATACCCCAAGATCCCTTCCAACTCTGTGTTCTATGTGCAAGGCAACATAATTAGACTGGTATCTGTTTGGTTTTAGCACTGACATAAAATATGTTATAAATCACTTGAATTTCAGAAAGTAAATATCCTGATTATTTCTATTTATTTTCCTAGAGGAATGAATGGTGAAGTTTTGGATAAACAGAATAAAAACCACCCAGCTAGACTGGCTACAGAGCATCAGGACTGGCTGGTGACAATCTATTCCTGGGGAAGCCTTTATTTGTAATAGGATACATTAAGATTCTGCCCCAAAGTATGCCCAAAAGCTGAAGGTATTTATATATTTAACAAATACTAACTCAGATGGGATACTGTTTCTTTTGATGGTTAATTTTGGATGCAAACACTTCTCAATAGGCAGTCTTCATTAGCCAGACCAAGAACCAGCTTAAAGAACCTTCTAGTGACAGTACCTAAAATGTGTAAAATTTTGAAAAAAAAGTTAAAATATACATTTTGAACAATTCATTATTCATTTGAATAATAATTGAATAATGCAGTATGTGGATACTTCACTCAACAAAGAATGATATTGAACTGAGTTTGGTGATCCTTCTAATTTAAAAAGTTGTAAGATATTTTGACGTCTGTGTAATACCTAAGCATATTTCTCGATTGTCTATGTATATTGACTTTTAGAGTCATTTAATGATTCTTGTGTGAAAATAGCAACGAGGACATAGTATTACAATAGTTTTAACATGAATAATAACAGAGTTCTCCTGTAGCTCTTCAACCTAAACCCAGAAAAAAATAGAAATTTGTAAAATTCCTGTATGTATTACAAAGCTCCAGGTACTTGGAACCATAGCTTTTGAACTTCCCCAAAATATTATTTTGGCCACTGTCCATCAAAAGGTTGACTATTCCAGCTTTTGAGAAGCCTTCCAAGAACAAACAGAATACCTCAAGAGCAATCTCATGAATGCGTCCCAGTTTCCATAATCAAGTTTTCACACATGGCAGCCTCCAGTAAGGATTAGCTATCCAGATTTGAATTAAAAAAAAAAAACCTGCAGTGTTTGTTCCAGCACTATATTCTCCTTGGATGAAGTATGAAGCATGCCAGCCAGGAAAGGATCTGGTCTTTTTATTGGCTTTCACTAGCTAGAATAGGCCTGGATCCAATTTTCAAAAAATAGCTTGTGTAGCAACAAACTTTACTTTTGCACTTGCAGACAAGGGTAAAACCAATCAAATCTAATCAAAATCATGGTTCTTGAACTCTGGTCTCACATTTAGAAACAGCACAGACTTAATTCCATTTGTCCTAAGAGAGAAAATTATGATTTAGAAAATTTTAAGCATGACACATTGGAATCTAAAAGAATTTATATCATTTCTTTCTTGGTTATATAGAGAATCCCTGATACTGTGAATCTGTATTTCCGTAGCCTTTCTGTTGGGAAACACAGAAGCTAAAAGTGACACATGCAATGAAATACTGTAGGCTACAATGTACAATGTGTGAAGTCTAAAATGGGTAGTTTACTTAGAGAATTCAGGAAGACATCCTTTCTTTGGCTCAGGAAAGTGATGCCTTGTATCTAAATGTTGTGGTAGATCTGCACCTTACAGAAGTATGTATTTCATGGCTGTAATGGTCTTTTATGCTCACTGTTACACTTCTAATGAAGGGAAGTTCTCCTTTTATTCCTTCCTAGGGTCAACCCTTTCCACCCATGTTCAAAAGCCAGCTGAAATGCCAATTTAACCTTTTTTTTCCAACATGACAAGGAAGTCATTTTTTCCACAGTGCTTATGAATAGTAATGCAGATTAAGAACTGTAGGACTGACTGAATGACACTATTTTGCCTCAAGATGTTCTTATTGTCTTCCAGCATCTGCCAGGAGAGGCAGCTACTTTAAAACAAGTGACAAAAATCTTTGTCAGAATAAATTGAGTCACACTCATTACTGGTATCCAATTCTCTCCTCATAAGCCACCAACAAGTACCCAACTATCATGTTGTTCATATGGAGGAAGGGTAGGATGAAGTATGAAGGTTGTCTTTGTGTAAATCATCCAGGCTTGCTGAAGCCCAAGTCAAAATGGCCATAGAAAGCAGTGCCCAGTGATTGAAGGGTGGGGATGGTGAGGATGGTACCTAAAGCAGTCTAAAGTGGTCAGGAGGAGCAATGCAGATCCCAACACCGGAATACATCATTGAAGCAAGCTAAAATATGTTAAAGTGTCAAAAATTATGTGTAAAAGGATGACTTTAAGCATCTTAGGTAATATAATGGCAAGTTCATTAAGATATATTAGGATACAAAAATGGTTACCAGGGCATGCTGGAAATGGACTAATAGCAGTGGGGCATTACGTTGGCATTGGATGAGGAAAGTGGTTTTTATCATCATTACACATTGTAAGTGTAGAAACAGTGCTATATTATGTAAGTGTCATGAGATTCTCTGATTTTTCTAAATCCATCATTGAGAACTCATTACGTTAGGATTTGGAAACATGCTGGATAAATAATTGCAGGACACACAGGTAACAGAAAAAATTCACTGTGTAGTTAGGAAAAATATTCAAAACTCACACGTATGGTGAATTTTAGGAACACTAAGATATTTCTCTCAATTTAAATGAAATCCTGATATTATTTGCTTCTTGCTTGTATCACAACTGGCATATAAATGAAAGAATTGTTCAGAAGTTTGTTTTGACTTACTATTAAACCCTAAAAGCATTAGTAAATTGTAGTCACTTAAAAAAAAAAGAAAGAAACAGAATTGTAGATTTGTTGGCCATTTCCTTAATATGTTGTTAATAAACTTGAAAGAGCATAACCCTGTCTAATAAACACATAAAACTAATGGGCACTGAAGCAATTCAGAGAATCGTTTGTTGTTTAGATTTCAGTCACAATTAATCACAATGGAGGGTGCCAGCTGATTCAGTGATTCAAATTCTTATGATTCAGTGCCAGGACACTTTGAATCATTCCAGAGCATGCTGGCAGAGACATAAATACCTCAGTCTTATGCACAGAAAAACAGAGGAGAGGGTAAGTGAAGGAAGGAGGGGAAATGCAGCTGAGAAACTAGATCTGCACAATTGGCATGAATTCCCAAAGAACGATTTTGAATTTTCCCTCTGCAGCAAACAGATGAATAGAGAGTAATTAATTCAAGAACAGTAGACACTCTTCTTTCTCCCTCTGTTTTCACCTGGGCTGCCTTTGTAAATCTTTTAGCTGTGCAGATGGCCAGACTGCATAATCCAGTTAGGGTTTTGTTCTTCCTTCCAGTCAAGGCTGCTTTCCTATAACTTAAATGATCACCCCCCCTTTTGTCTCCTATAATTTCTAAAACTCTTTTTATCTCCCCTGTGAGGTTGGCCTCTGCACTAGAGATAATCCGGATGGTGTGGACAGCCTTAGGGTTACCACCATGGACAGAAATGAAATTTTTATATGGTCACAATTAATGTGATAATTTATGACTATGGTCTCAACTGAAATGTTTAGAAAGGAATGCAAGTTTATATTCATAATTTTGTAAAGGGAGAGGCAAGAAAACAAAGCCAGCCTCTGCTGTTTCTAGAGTTTTACTTGTTTTTGCTATTTCACCTTTTGCTGTGAATAAAAGAATGGAACTATAAAACAGAAGCAATTTAGATTCCAGGCTAAGTGCTTTAATTTGTGACAATAAATACCTATAACAATAGCACTTAGATTTATATACCGCTTCATAGTGCTTTACAGCTCTCTCTAAGCAGTATATAGAATCAATATATTGATGCAACAATCTGGGTCCTCATTTTACTGACCTTGGAAGGATGGAAGGCTGAGTCAATCTTGAGCCAGTCAGGATTGAACCACTGGCAGTTGGCAGAGTCAGCCTGCAATACTGCATTCTAATCACTGCGCTACCATGGTTCCTAAAGGGTGTTTTTTTCTTGGTGATGCATGTAGTGATGCTGTGTTGATTGGATATATGAATATGTTGTTGCTGACTAATAATAATATGCACACTCTGCATAATATGGAATACAGGTCAAAAAGCTAATAAAGTTCAATAGAATGAAATTATTTCAAAGTATGCATAATGAAAAAATGGACGAATTTATGCTGTTGAAATGAATGAATTTTTACTGTTGAAAAAGTAAACAGTGACTGTATATAAGAATGTGCTACCCATTTTGATATGATGAAGTGAGAATAGGATGTAGCAAGTAAAAGATAAAAGTAAGTTGCATTCGGTGGCAGTAGGGTATGTTGCCAATAAAGTAAGAAAAAATAGAAATGTATGCATGGTGTACTAATTTAATAATGCAAAAGCATATACTTGCAGAAAACAATGTTAACAGCTAAAACAACATATGAGCTTCACTGTTTATCACCCACTCAGAAAAACAATCAGATAGATTCTGGAATGGTAATGATTAGGCTTTCTTGTCTACATTCCCAAGGCAAAATTTCTACAATCTAGCATTACCACAAAAAGATTGTCATGGATTTGAGGGTACCAAAAGGAGGGCAGGCATAGCCACTGCAGAAGTCAATTTGGAGACAATGAAAAGTGAAACTTTTAATGTTCCGTTATTATTTTAGAATACTTTCAAATATTTTGTGAGGAGGATAATTGTAAATTGGTTGAACATATACAACTATTCAACTGATGAACAGGCTGAGATTGAAATGAAATAAAGTAGCTCTCATTTTGCCCACTTGAGTCTTGAAATCAACCCCCCCCCAGCTATTGTCACTAAAAACAAACAAAAAAGCAAGGCCATCTGTCCTTAATTAAGTTGATTGAGTAGAGAGAGACAGAGTACTCAAGGTTGGAAAACTGACCATGTTTCATTCTGTTGAATTTAGTATGGCATGACAGTTGACAACTATGACCTCATGAGACTGTACTAAGTTCAAACAAACTTTCATTCAGTAGGACACTGCACATGTACAATTTGGATCACACTCAGATACTTCTGTACTGAATCAATGATTGGTGTGATTTATCATACCTCCCACAAGAATTACATTAATGTTTATGATGCTCGTATTTAAGAAAATAAATAGCAATCTATCAGTCAGATTGTCTTCTATAATTACCAATTACCAATTAGTGGGCCTGGGATCATCAGACCCTGCAAACAAACCCACGTGTCTGTTTCCCCCCCACATAGGCCAACAGTACCCCCATAGGATGTCAAAAATCATCTACACAAGATTAGAGATACCTTCACTTACTCTTCATTCAATGTGATATATTCCATTATTTTCCAGCAATGGTCCATTGAATTCTACAGAGGAGAAATGGGACAAACTTTGTGCTAAACAATTAATGGACATTAATTTGATATTAGGAATCAGAAGGACAAAGTAATATTAGAGATTTTCAACCTCCTACCAACATAGCAAACTTTAGTATGATCCTTTTAGAAACTTTTAACAATATAATTGAGCAAGAAATGGTTGAACTCACCTATATCAAAAGGTTTCAGACAAACACAATGGGTTTTTAGTACAGTACAATTGATAACCTACAAAGTAATCTATCACACGTATAACTTGCATCTGAATGACAACCCTATCCCCCTTCCTGCCACCTTCCCTCCAGCTTAAATCCTAATCCATCTATCCATTTATGCATCTAACAGAACAGTATGGCTACCAGTGGCTGATTTTGTAAACTGTGAAAGGGATAATAATAGCATTATTATAATAATTATTTCTCCTCTTACTCCCCCCACCAAGTTTTTTGTTTTATTTTACATATAGTATCAATGTGTGAACAGTGTGGCACCTGGGTGTCATACATTCTAAAACAAATAGAACTAGTAAAATTGATCATAGTTATTACATTCAACCAACTTATATATTTCTAATAATAATACACATTTATATTATAGTCTATCATTATTTAATTATTCCATGTTTTAATATATTGCTCTAAAACCACTCACCATATTATTTAATCATACATAATAATACCACCATTCAATTTCTAAGCTTCCGTCTTGTTGTTGCTTTTATTTTATTATGTAAAAAAGTATACACTAATATTCCCTCTTTCTCTTATTTCTATCTCTATTCTAACTTTTAATCATGTCACCCTTTTATTAAAAGACGTTTTCTTTCTATCCTACCTAACTTCTAATCATGCCACCATTCTAAAAAAGAAGGGAAAGAAAGAGAAGCAAAAAAGCAAATCAGAACAACAACAAAGAAGAGAAATTCTTTCCTTTCTATCCATCGTCTCTTGCCTGCTTCAATACTTTGGTTGCTATGCTTTTTTTGACTTGTCTCTTAAAATATTTCCCCCCCTGGTTTAATTCATCAATCACTGTTATTTTTATTATTATCTCCTCCTTGTCTTCTTCTTTTGTTCGCTGGTTCTTCGGTTCAATCTTTTCCTCCATTTCTTCTGTTAGCTCTTCCCTTTTCTGGGTGTCTTGATCTTTACTCATCATCCCTTGTATAGTATTTTCCATTTTTTCCATAATCTCCTTAAACCCTTTCTCTATGATGTCCTTTGTGTTTTGGGAAATCAACGCCATCTCCTTCAAGGTTCCACTCATTTCTTCCTTATGAAGCATCTTATTTTGTTTTAAAAAATCCTACTTTGGTCCAGTAGTCCAAGAACCATTTATTCAGACCTAAAGTTGCCCTTCAAAATGTACATTCATCACAGTTCTTTGTATCCCATAAGTTCTATCTATCAGTTCCGTTTAAATAGTCCCAGAAGTTATCAAAAGCCTCTTTATGTCCCCTTTACAGCTTCAATCTTCAGGGGTCATTTTAATTAAATAATCTCCTTGTTCTCATATTTAAGTCTCCAGTAGTCATGGGGTAGTTAGATATAATCCAATCAATATTTTCACAATCCTTCATATAAGTATTCCCAGACTTGTATATTTTCCTTTTGTCAGCAGGTGGCGCTCTCAACTTAAATTTCAGTGTTGCCACTAATCAATCTAATTTTAGTCTTTCAATCATAATTTTAATTGTAGTTCAATTATAAAAGCAGGATAAGTTTTTTAAAATAGATAATTCCAGCATTTTAAAATGCCTTCCCATTACCACATTTTCCCAGTTTAAGAGTCCAATTTTCTGTATTTTTAAAGATTTATTGTTTTTCTCTCTTTGTGTCTTTTCCTTCCGGTCTGGTATTTTTCTGGTATTTTTCTCAAAATGCTTAATCGCCGCTTTAACAAATAGTTCTGAGCAAATAGTTCTAAATTATTCCTTGGGGTTAGGTTTTAAGCGAAAAGAAATCCTCTTCCCAGTTCCAGTTACTGTTCACCTACTTCACTCCAGCACCAGTCTTAGTTGTTCCTCGGTTGTCCCAGCTTTGTGGCAGCCATTTTTAGGCTTCCTCTTCTCCTCGCCGTGGCTGAGAGGGAAAAAGAACCCCGGGTCAGATAGGAGAGCTGCACCTCTCCGCGACCTCACAAAGCGCCTCTCTTTGCTTCACCGCTCCTACAGGGCAGCTTTGGCTCCTTTCAGAGCCCACCGACGGAGAGAACTCGGCACGGGAGCGTGGAGACCCGCTCTGCGTGTCCGATCCTGCTGCGACGTCAACTGGAAGTCCCTTTCTCCTCTTACTCTTAAACAGAGTATTTTCACCTTTAAGTTTCAGAATACGCTTCACTGTGCATTTTCTTGACCAATTAAATATTGAGAAAAGTTATGGTTTGAGGATTGGTATTAGTAAGGCCAGCCATCATAGGTGCTGATTTTCATTTTTCCTTCTATCACTCATATTACTGCCAATCATCATCTCACTTGACAAGTTTTTGAGAGTTCTAAGCTATGGGCTTTGAAATGGTTTCAAAGATATTCAATAGATATTTGCTTTCTTTCAGCCAAGGCATATTTGGGGTTTAAAAAAACCCGAGGTGAAGAATACAGTTAATTGCTTTGTACTGCTGTTGCTATTTGCTTCTGGTTTGACTGCTGTGCTCTGCAGACGCAGAATAACAACTCTAGTGGGCCTGGGATCAGATGACATGCTGGTAAAGGATTAAGAGCAATTCTACCTTTTTGGCATGGGCTGTGGAATTTTCATTAAAATGACCTTGGGTGTGGTGAGAAAGGAATCTGGGCTCAGTGCATATTGTACCTGGGAAAATGTAATTTCAAAACAATGTACTATGGTGGAAGGAAGAAGGGGGATACTGTAATGTCTAAAGCCGCAGAAAGAAATGCATTTGGCCTGCATCTTACACTGCAAACCAGTTGTATACAACCGATTGCTGTTCAGATATAATCACTAAATATTCCTTCAAACAATAGCTAGCTAGGAAGACTATTGGCTAAGATGATGAAAATTATAGTCCTGTACATTAATTGGGCAAAATTGTACATTATTAAAGAAAATATTATAACAACGTTATAACACTTATAACAATGTTTATAAGCTAAGCTTTGGAGTGAGCTTAAAAAGAATGATAAACTAAAGTTAAGGATCCATTGTTATCTGGATTTATGCAGTGATAGCACTGCTATTGTCAGATTGGAACCCTAATACAAGTTGGGCAAACCACAAGCCATGGGTGTATGCAGCCTTCTTTAAAAGAGTCTAAAGTATCTTCTTTATCACCTTCTCAGCTCCTACAAATGATATCGCTAAACTTCAACAGCAGATAGTTAAGAAATTAGGTTTCTCAGCATCTTTCAAATGATGAGCGAGGTACCTTTTAGGCTTAAAACCCTGCAAACCCAAGATCCCCAAATATATAAGGCTGCCAGAAGTTGCCTTGCCTATTTGCATGATATTACCACATCATCACCCTGTCCATTGTAGTTTTTGTTTCTCATCAGTCACTAATGCATTATGCACTTGATACATGTAACATGTATCAAATTTTGTACCTGTGGCTATTATGAGTGTTTCCAAAAATAAATAAGTAAGGTTGTAACAAAAGCACCATATAGCTACATGGTTTATATTGGGAAAGTAGTGGTGGTGGACAACCCCTAGTAGGAGAAATCAAAACTCCTAGGAGAAATCGAAAGGATACACAAGATAATGCTAGGGTGAGGAAGGGAACACACCAGCCTCTTTCTGAAAAAGCCACAGCAGTAGAATAGGAATGTCTGCAGACTCAGTGCCTGCTGTGCATAAAGGATTCTCTGATGAATGGGGGTTGGGGAAGGTGATAGATGCTGGAGAGCAACAAAGAAAACCTACAGAGCAAGTATCTGCTGGTTACCCTTGTTAAACCTGTGTCAACAGATTTCCCCACCCTTCTATGCTACTTGGCCTTGACTTAGTCCATTGTCCTGGAAGAGAAGAGAGATAGTTCCTTATGCTGGAAAGTCTTTGAAGAAGAAAAGAAAGGGAACCAGAGACTACAGAGGTAAGGACTTGCTTGTAGCTGAGGCTGGAGGACTTATTGAGATTGTTGGTGAGACAGCAGGAGAACAAGCTTCAAGCTGCTACTGCCAGAACAGTTTACATCCTTGATTAGGCATTTTATTTTGAACATTACTTTGAGTTCTTGGTTTAGTATTGGGAAAGTAGTGGTGATGTGGAAAACCATAATATAAAACTAGGAGAAAAGGAAAGAATTGACAAGTTAGAGCTATCAACCGGCTCTTTGAACAATTTGACAGATTTGAAGAGCCATAAATACGTTTGTTCTCATCTGAACAATTATCTAAATGGTATGGTTTTGCACCTGTCACTCATTCTAATCCATATTGGTTAAGTGATATTCACCAGTGCAATCACTGGTGAGAGCTAGTACTGAAAAATATTAAAAGGGAAGAAAATGCTACCTTTATATAGTGCAAAAATGGCATTTGTATGAGATAAAGCACAAAGACGTCTGTAGATAAAATGCTAAATTAACTTTTGGATTAAATATCAGTTGGAATAATTTCATTTTTTAAAATATACATATTGTAGATATTGTACTAAATTTCTTGAAGTTGACCATATGCCATTTGTGTCAATAAGCACTATACTTTTCTTCTATAAAAACCTGTCAGGATTTATCTGCTAACAGACAATGAAATAGCAGATTTATTATATTTATGAACATAATAAAAAGGAGTATCATGTAAGAGCAAGTGACCGTTTCATGGTAGCAAACATGATATCTAGATTAGATTCATTTTATATTTGTTCATTCAGCTACTGTAGATGGAAAGAAAATAATATCTTCTTGAATTGATAGCAATGCTGTCACTTGATATCAAATAACATGATGAATACATACATTAAAAAAAAAAAACTCCAGTGGTTGCTTAGCTATACTCTAGTTTGTATTTACAAGCAGTCCTTGACTTATAACCATTCGTTTAGTTTGAAGTTATAATGACACTGAAAATGTGACTTATTTGATGGTGACTTATGTGATGTTTCCACACTTACGACTGTTGCAGCATCTCCATAGTCATGTGATCAAAGTTTGGGCACTTAGCAATGTGACAGTTGCAGTGTCCTGGGGTCATGTGATCACCATTTGTAACTTTCCCAGCTGTTTTCTGACAAGCAAAGTCAACAACCACATGATTCACTTAAGAATTGCAGTGATTTGCTTAATTCCTGTGGTAAATTTTTTTTTTTTGTAAAATGGGGCACAATTTGTTTAATAATTGTTTCGCTTAGCAATGGAAAATTTGGAGTCAGTTGTGGTTATAAATCAGGGATTACCTGTATTTTATTTTATGTTAGATTTTATTTATTATTCTTATAAATAACTCAAGATGGCAAATATACCTAATACTCCTATTTTCTCTACAACCAACAAACCTGTGAAATGAGTTGGGCTGAATGAGAGTGACTGTCCCAAAATTACACAGGCAACAATGTCCTATTCATTGTTAACAGTCTGATGGTAAAAAAACCAAAACCATCCATGATGGTAGTCTATTGCCCTTATTGAAGCTGAAAATTTCTACAGCTTGCTATTGAACCAATTGTCTTACTAAAATTTCAAAAATTTCAAATAAATGAGATGAATCTTTCTATTTATAAAGCAGTTTGAAGAGATTGGTATAACCAGCCGGACAACAATTTTATCTTGTCAATTCTAAGAGCATGAATAGTTTTACCTAGGTGAACATCTGCCCATTCATCTGCTCAAATACTGCACAAGATTTCAACCGTCATTTCAGGACTGACTGTCAAATGGGATTTATATTCAAAGAAAGATTTATTTATCAGAAGAGTAATGCTAGATGCGTTTCTTTAAACCATGAATGATGCCACATCTTCATTGCAATTTGGTCCATAGATTTCTGGTTTCCTTCGTGTAGCATTATCTGGCACAATGTTAAATGTGAAGTTGTTTTTCTACATATAATGCTGATGAGAAGGAAGTCAATACATAGATCAATCCTGAGTACGAACAGTGGAAAAATTGGGGAGAAAATGCATTTTTTTAATTGACTGCTGGGCTTATGATGATGGGTTTTTCATTTCTACAGGATTTCTTTTTAAACATTTGCCTCCTTTTGATTCCATTTGATAAAATATCGTACGCTGCTGTAGTTCCCCCCCCTCTCATTATCCTGCTCCTGTTGATGTTATTAATCAATAAAGGAGAATATTTGTAGCTCAGGGTTGAAATGAGAGGCCCTTATTGCTCTCTGAGCTTGAATATTTTCTTGCAGACCTTTCATTACCCAAACTAGGTAAAATTATCAGTGCTAGTCAATGCAGAGAGGTTATTAATATTTTCTATGGGAGCTTAACAGACCTGCTGTGTAGAGGGACAGTTATATTTGGAACGCTCTCAAGCTGATCTTTGTCTCTGTTCTTGTAGAAGGCGATCCAAATAATCTTTGGCTGTTACAGTGTCCTTTGATGCACTAAGTCAGAGCATTTTTTTAAAAAGAAGGAATGTGCAGCAGACAACATATTGCACAATTCCTATATCCTCAGAGGTGTTACTGATGGAATGCCTTGCATTAGAAAATTCAGATGGGTACTTTTTTGTTTTTATAACAAAGGATTATTTGTTCTCCTGACCTCTCCTTCTTTAGCTCTCAGGGACACAATGAATTATATTTTCAAATAATAATAATAAGACAAGTTATTTCAGCTTGATTATATTTCAGGGAGACCCTAGTTTCAGTCTATGCAGAGATGTCATATTAAAAAATGGGTCATCAGGACAACTTATTTCTGGAATTTGCTGGCTGGTGATCCTGGAAACAACATTCTAAGGTTACTGAAATATTGAAGATTGACATTTCTATTCTGACAATCAAATCATGCACATATATAAGTAGTCCTTGATTTATGACCATTTGTTTAGTGACTGTTTGAAGTTAAAATTATGCTCAACAAAGTTCAGTCCAGTCCTTAGAGGCATCCTTGTACTTACAACCTTTGCAGCATACCCATGGTCACTCAATCAAAATTCAGTCACTTGGCAACTGGCACATATTTATAATGGTTGCAGTGTCCTGAGGTCATATGATCACCATTTACGACCTTCCAAGCTAGCTTCAGACAATCAAAGCCTAGACGAAGCTGGATTCGATTAACCACTGCATAATTTACTTAACAACTGCAGTGATATGTTTAACAACAGTGGTAAAACAGGCTATACAATTGGATGTGAGTCACTTGACAACACCTTGCTCAGGAATGGAAATTCTCGTCCCAATTGTAGTCGTAAGTCAAAGACTACCAGAACTACTTAACAAATTTATTTTGTTTCATTGCCCACCCAAACTCTTTTGTTCAATTGATTGGTAATATTTGATTGTGGTCTTCTCTGCTTTGGATGGGAAATATTTTTCAGCCTGAAAGCCACATCATTTCTCCCATAGGTATCTCTTTTGGCAGTAGGTGGGATGATATTTATGTTCCGATTTGAACATAATATGTATATATGTACATACATATAGTACAGTATATACATACATACACATTTATGCTAGACACTTTGCATATTCCTAGAGTTCTCTATCTTTATCACTCTAAAGATAATAAAGTGCCCCTGAAGAGAGAAAGGATACTTAGTAGGCTTTGTATGCTACCAGTTGACAAAGAATCTCTTTCTTCCATATGTTGTCTATAAAGGAAGGAATTACCCACAGAGAAAGTGATGATTTTCTTCCTGTATGAATATTTCTGCTATTTTTTCATGCTTTAAGTATGAAGGAAAGGAATTGCTGGACAGATTTACACTGGGAGCATGGAAACAGTGTTTCAGAAATTTCCAAATACTTTTTTTTGATGTTCCTCAATAATCTCAGGCATCCCAGAAGTGACTCAAAGATCATCAGAAGAACAACAGTCAGGACCAGAAAACTGGTAAACCATGGACAGGAGGAGGAAGGTGTGATGCAGATGTTTTCTGCCTTGAGTTATTTGTAAAAATAATAAAGACGTGATACAAAGAAATAAAATGAATACCCAAAAGTAGCATGACCAATGGGGGAGTTTCATTGGACATTTTGAGAAGCATCTTGGGCCAGTGATTTTATCCTCAAATATTTTTGTAGGTGAATTGTATGCAATGTATGTAGCAACATGAGAGCTTTGATTTCTCGAGTCTGTTGTTGCCTGATTTCATGCTTGTTGTATTATTCCTTTCCTAATCGTATAATACAGAAAACAGAAAACAGAATAACAGAGTTGGAAGGGACCTTGGAGTCTTCTAGTCCAACCCCCTGCTTAGGCAGGAAACCCTACACCACTTCAGACAAATGGTTATCCAATTTCTTCTTAAAAACTTCCAGTGTTGGAGCATTGACAACTTCTGGAGGCAAGTTGTTCCACTGATTAATTGTTCTGTCAGGAAATTTCTTCTTAGTTCTAGGTTGCTTCTCTCCTTGATTAGTTTCCACCCATTGCTTCTTGTCTTGCCCTCAGGTGCTTTGGAGAATAGCTTGATTCCCTCTTCTTTGTGGCAGCCAATTTGGATGATCTATGCCCATGATGGCGAACCTATGGCATGCGTGCCAGAGGTGGCACGCAACCGCCCTCTCTGTGTGCACACAAGCCGTCGCCCAGTTCAGCTCTGCCACGCATGCGTGCGCGCCTCCCGCAGGCCAGTTGGTCTTTGGGCCTCTGCCGCGCATGAGCAGGAGGCCCATGCGGGGGGCACGCGCACATGCACGCATGGGGCGCACGCATGGGGCGCGTATTAGCACTTCATGTGATCTTGATTCTATCCCTCTGTTTATGCAGCCTAGAACTGTGTTGGCTTTTTTGGCAGCTGCTGCACACTGCTGGCTCATATTTAAATGGTTGTCCACTAAGGATAGGGTTAGGGTCCCTCTCACAGTTACTACTATTGAGCAAGGTACCACATATACAGTATCTGTACATTTTGTTTGTGGTATTAACTCTTCACGTGATCTTGATTCTATCCCTCTGTTCAGGGGTGGGTTCTAACTTACTTCGCTGCCAGTTCACTTCCTCCCGCGCCGCGTGGCCGCGCCTTGAGGGCACGCGAGTGCTTTGCGCGCGTGTGCATGCGCAGTAAAATTTTTTTTAAAAAAGCCGAAAACAAGATGGTGATGCATGAGCAGTGCCGGAAACTCAGCTTCTGTGCATGCGCAGAAGAAAAATAAATAAAAATAAAATAAAAAAAAAGATGGCGGCGCCCACGGACCGGCACCGACCGAACCGGATCGGTGACATCATTGTGACATCACCAGCGGGTCTCTACCGGTTCCGGCGAACCAGTCCGAACCGGTAGCAACCCACCTCTGCCTCTGTTTATGCAGCCTAGAACTGTGTTGGCTTTTTTGGCAGCTGCTGCACACTGCTGGCTCATATTTAAATGATTGTCCACTAGGACTCCAAGATCCCTCTCACAGTTACTACTATTGAGCAAGGTACCACATATACTGTACCTGTGCATTTTGTTTTGCTTGCCTAAATGTAGAACCTTACTTTTTTCACCATTGAATTTCATTTTGTTAGATAGCATCCAATGTTCAAGTCTGTCAAGATCCTTCTGTATCTTAAGCCTATCTTTTGGAGTGTTGGCTATTCCTGCTAGCTTGGTGTCGTCTGCAAATTTGATGAGTTCCCCATCTATTCCCTCGTCCAAATCATTGATGAAGATGTTGAAGAGTACTGGGCCTAAAACAAAATAAAACAGATTCCCTTCAGTCTATATAGTGATTTTTTTCCCCATGGAGAGTCTTTCTTTTATGATTTCCTACTTTCTGCCTTTTTTCTTATCATTATTACATGTCCTCCTTTTTGTTTTGCCTCTGTTTCTTTCCATTGTGATATCTGGTGAATTCTTTAATTTTAGTTATTGCCCTGTTGCCTCAGTAATACCCGTATTCTCAACTTTGAGTTATCTTGCTATATAGAATATCTGAGTTTTTCTTTGTATGAAAAGAACTCTCTTACACATAGAAGGTTAGATAAAGTTGTGCTTAATATAGCATTTCTTACTGACAGCTTAAATTTGTTTGCATAGAACGTTCTTGTCCTGTTTTCTATTTCGTAAAAGAGCATTCCTATTTGTGATAGAATTTCTGCACAACTACATTTTATAACAGCACTGAACAGCTAAGGCACAATGCTCTTTTTTTGCAATGATCCCAAAGTACCCTTGTTGTGTCTAATAGATCTCAGGGTATTACCAATACATAAATAGATATATGCTGTAGGTGTGGACTACTGACCAGAAGAAGATATCTCTGGGTTGAGATGACATACATATCTGAATTCTAGAGAGAAAGAATGCTGAAATAATTTCCAAACCATTGAAAAAGTGACAGCTCTTTGAAGTGAAAGGGCTCTCTAACATTCGCATTCAGGCACACGTGCCCACTCAAGATATTTATACTTTTATCGCATTTTAACTCCAACCAACACAGATGGTTCAAGCGGCTTGAAAGAATGTAACAGCATAAAAAGCTATGAGTCAGGCTCCGAAGCTACTGTTACTGAAGTCTCCAGTCTTTTTGCATATTTATGAAAATAAATCTGTTTCTGAAACTGTCGGACAAATAAAAATTACACTGGAAACCGACTAAACCAATGAGGAACATATGCTTGGATTTTCTAGCCAAGACTTCATAATCAAGTTTAACAAAACAAACTTCAACACACAATTTTGTGCCTTGGGGGCAAGGGGAATGTGACAAGAAGTGCTGTCAGCCTAAAATCTGCTGTTTTAAACAGCCCTTCCCAGGATATATTCCATCTGTGCTTAATAGAAGTTGCTTTGCCATCCAATGTATTTTCTATTAGATTTGTAGAATAATATACTAAGGATTATGCAATGTTCTTAGCATATACAGATGTAACTGAATATCTTGTGTTGGCTGTTTTTAATCAGGATTAAAATTTGTTAGCCATATCTATAGTACATAATTATGAATCAGGCGTCAAAAATGACAGGAAACACAGTAAGATTTTAGAAAAAGGGAGAAAGAAGACTATATTCAGGACTTTTTTTTTAGTTACTCTATGATGGATATTATCCTGGGCTTCATTGAAAGTAAGCTGACCAAATCTGATACAATGATCAGATTTGGAAGCAAGCAGAAAACAGCACTCAGAACTTAACTGTGTACCGACTTTGTATCCATTTTATATTTTCATTTTTCAGTTTAGTGCACCAATAAGTATCCAAATGATATTTTCAGAGGCTTGTTTTATTCTAACCAAATGTGAGTGTGTTTCCCGAGTACCTGGAGCAGCCAGTGCTGTAGCTTAGTCTTTTTAAAACTGCATCCGTTATATCATCCTTGCAAAACAAAGGTTGATTACTTATGTTCAGAACAAACTGTGAGCAGATGCTCAGTGTCTCCTGCTGATAATCCAGATCAACACATTTTCTAGAAGTGAAGAAAGTCAGAAAATAAATAGTTAATTAACACCAACTACCCCAGGACTGCTACAACATACTGTAAGTACATAACTCATCATCTTGATATAAGTGTTTCCCTTTGTTCTCATGGGGAACTCACTTGAATTATGTTTTTCTTAGTATTCAGTGATCTTCTTCCATTTATGATTGAATGAATGAATGAATAAATAAATATCAAACTTAATTAGAAAGTCATATTTTTTTCAGCAACACTTACATATCTAACACATTTTCCCTTTTTGGCTTAAGCACCATTAGACATAGTGTTCTAGAAACAGCTAACAAAATATTCATAAAGTAATACATTTATCCAAATTTAGAGATTCAGAGCTATTTCCTTTGTAGAGAGCAATTCCCTTTTTGAAATGAAAATGAAAACTGGTTAGAAAAACTTTTATTACTATTCTGAGCAAATATAAAGTGTCCTTTTATTTTGTTTAGCAAAATACAATATATTTTTAGTTAAATGTGCTAAAACAAAGAGGATAATCAGAAAAGCTGATTGTAAATGTTGGTATGGCTTAAGTTGTATCTGAATGCTATTTTTATGGCAACTTTTTGATTTAAAGACTTTTTCATCACTCTCTGATAACTAAACTTTATCACTTTTAGCACGGCACAGTCAGTAATGTCAAAATGGAGTCACACACATGCTGGAAGAGGCAGGCATTGATCGTGCAGTTGTACCTGCAAGTTGGTATTATTGATTGCCCCCAGACATGCCCTTGGGCAAGCAGGCTGCACCCACTCTTCTTCCCCAACATCCTATCTTCCAGGTAGTGATGGGTCTATCCAAAGCAAGTGATTTCTATTGCAAATGCACACACCTGTGTGTGTCACTGTTGGCCCTTCCCATAATGAGGAATGAGGATGGGTTCAGGCTGGATGAAGAACTTGACAATAGTTCTGCAGAGCTTTCTATCCTGTGTGTATCATTACAGGTAGTCCTTGACTTACAACAGTTCATTTAGTGACTGTTCGAAGTTACAATGGCACTGAAAAAAGTGACTTATAACCATTTTTCACACTTATGACCATTGTGACATCCCCATGGTCATGTGATCAAAATTCAGATCCTTGGCAACTGGTTCCTATTTATGATGGTTGCAGTGTCCCAAAATCTTGTGATTCCCACCCCCCAACTTTCTGACAAGCAAAGTCAATGGGGAAACAAGATTCAGTTAACAACCATGCTATTAATTTAACAACTGCAGCGATTCACTTAACAAATGTGGCAAGAAAAGTTGTAAAATGGGGCAAAACTCACTTAACAAATTTCTCACTTAGCAACATAAATTTTGGGCTCAATTGTGTTTGTAAATTGAGGACTACCTGTATAGCCAAATAGTCATACAGAAATATGTATGACTGCATGATTTAAGTGGATAAAAGACTGAAAGGAAATTAAAAAGAAGAGGAAATTTTTATAGATTCAATACTTGAGATGTTTGGATGATTGACACAGAATCATGAAGTACTGGAGACCTGGAAAGACATGTCCTAGAATAACCTTCAGTTATGTGATGTATAGTATTTCACATTTCTGCCAGAAAATTAACCATGGTATATTCTCTTCCATTTCTCTCTCTCACGTAAATAAACTTGGGATATATGCTGGTAGAAAGAAGACTGATTAAATGGTGTAACATTATCAAATGAGTTTCCCTGCGTTTTCTATGTCCAGACTTGAAAGCAAGAGACCATGAGTTCAAGTTCTGCCTTAGCTATGAAAACCAGCAGGGTGATTTTGGGTCAGTCACCCTTTTTCAGCCCAATTCACCTTACATGATTGTTGCTGTAGGGAAAATATGAGGAAGAAAGTGTGTTGGATATGCTCGCCATCTTGAGTTATTTGTTATTTGTAAAAAATAATAACGCAGGAAACAAACAAACAATCAAACAAATAAACCCAGCAGCTGGCTCTGCGGATTTTATTAGGGATTTCTATTTGGATATCTTTATAGAAACCAAGCTGAATTCCTGTGATTTCATTTTATTAAAAAAAACCCTTTTCTTGTTTGGCAAAAATATATTGAATATATGCTATCTTGAGCTGTGGTGACGCAGTTATTAGAATGCAGTATTGTAGGCTAATTCAGTTCACTGCCAGGAGTTTGATCCTCAAGGTTGACTCATCCTTCCATCTTCCCGAGATCAGTAAAACGAGGGCCCAAATTGTTGGGGCCAATATGCTGACTCTGTAAACTGCTTAGAGAGGGCTGTAAAGCACTATAAAGCGGTATATTAGTCTAGGTGCTATTGCTATTTTGATTCCTTTCTATGAATTTAGAGTAATTCAGAAAGCATAATTTTCTAATATAAATTGGGTGACTTCCACTTACTTATGCTCTCTACCTTGACTTAGATGATATTCACAGGGTTGTTGCTTGCCAGAAGAGAAAGATTGCTATCAGCATGGTCTGAGTGAGTTATAGATGCTTAGTCTAATTCTGTTGTGTGTTTCACTACTCACTACTAATTACTTTGAAAATCTACTATGGCTCTTTTAAAAATCCATATTATGTATGGATATAACATATATTATATTTATCAATAAAGCTAAATATAAAGTACATTTGTAATACTATATCTTTTAGAAGTAGAGAATTTATCCCTGGTTACTCATTATTCCAAACTTATACCATGTTTCTGAAAGACTTGTGAAATATTGAAGATTTCTGGCTTTATTAAACTTGTATCAAAATTTTATATAAAGTTTTACATAAATATTGCACCTATGGAAATATTTATCAAATTTATTTGCCTCTCATCATGGAGTTCAAGGTGACTCTGAGCAGCTTACAGCAAGATAAAATGCACAAACATTCAACAATTATAAATAAAAAAAGCTCTGATTAAAATTTAAAAATTAAAACAAACTAAAAAATAAGGATTTGGAAGGGAGACTGGGCCTTCTCTATTACTGTAGTGTACCAACCAACTCCAGCCAACAGTTTCTCCTTCAGGTATATAATATAGGTTAACACTTGATTGGTATGGAGAATGGTAAGCAGGTGTGGGATTCTACCGGTTTGGACCGGTTCGGGCGAACCGGATGCTCCAACGATCAGCTGGGAGCGAACCGGTTCGCTACAATGATCAGGTAGGCCCACCCGCCTGCCCCTGCGCTTTACTGACCTATATCGTCTCAGCTGATTCGCACGGCAGAGCGGATTGCCGCACCTCAGCTGTGTTTCTCCCCAGCAGTAACGCAGAAGTTAAGTTTTCGTAAAACTGTGCACACGCACAAAGCGCGCATCAGGTGCGTGCGCGTGTGAAGCGCGATCGCACATGAGAAGCACGCGATCACTGAACCGGTTGTTAAACCAGCAGGATCCCACCACTGATGGTAAGTAGTATGTTGTTTTCACAATCCTATAAACCATAATCCATTCAAGGTGGTTTTACCTAGGTATTTTCCAGACTAACTTTGAAATATAACCTTATTGTGAATTTCAGTAGGATCAATATGGTCCAATTATTTTCCAGTTTTATTCCTAGTTGAAATAACTGCTAAATCAAGGACTAGTTCTTGTGACATTGAATATAAATTTATATTATATAAATTTATGAATATATGTATATATAAGTAAAGAGTCCCTTGGGAGTTGGGCGGCATACACATTTAATAAATAATAATAAATAAAATAATAATAATATTCTTCTTCAAAAATAATCTTCTACCAGGCACAGGGATGATGAAAATAATGTGAAATATTACAAACCTGTTTGGCTATATATCTTGACTTTTACACTTAAAGTGAAGATATGCAAAAACAGTACATTCTGTATGACACTGATTCTATGCTGTAAGGAAATTCTTGATTTAAACAATGAGTCAATCAGTGTCAGTATCTCCCTCAAGATATGTTTACATCCCTTTTCAGTGCTTTCATTATTCATTTTTGTTGCCTGTGTTCACCCTATGTTTCATTTCCTATTTTTCAAAATGTATTTATCAAATTTATACACTGTCTACCTCAGTGGATAAAGAAAGTTTAAGTGACACTGAGTGGTTTACAAACAAAAGCCAAAAAGGCATATAAAATAAAAATAGATGAAAACAAAGTTAAAAACAGGAGTAAAGGTAAGTTAAAAAGTTAAAAAGGTGGATGGAGTGTCCTCAAGCCATGAACCACCCCAGGGTTACTCTTAGATCCTCATGCCAGTTGACTGAGCCAGATCTTGATACTCTTCTGAAAGGCCAGCAAAGTGGGGACCCACCTCCCCACTTGGGGCAAAAATTTGCATATGGTGTGGCCAGAGCAATTAAGGCTTTCTTCCTAGATTCCACCAATTGAAATGTTGTGATCAACAGGGTCCACAATATATCCTCCCTGTCTGACCAGATGGGGTAGGTTGATTTAATTAGGACAAGATAGTTCCTCATGTGATATGGTCCCATGACATGTAAGGACCTTGAAGTGGTGGACCCAGAAACAAACTGCCTCCCAATACAGTCCATGTAGCAAAGCGTTACATGTGCAACTTTAGGAACACCCCCCCCAGGCTGCTCATGCCACTGCATTCTGCATCAGCTACAGTTGCTGGATACTCTTCAAGGGTAGCCCAATGTAGAGTACATTTCAGTAGTCCATATGGGGGATGACCAGGGCAGAGTGAAAGAAGATCTTCTTGATCCAAGAAGAGACATAACTGGTACATAACACAAAGATGGGCAAACGCCTCCTAGCCACAATTGCCATCTGCTCCTTGAGTTATGAGTCCAGGAGACTTCCAGATTACATATTAAATCCATCTGAGGCAGTGTAACTCCATCCAAGACCAAAATTATTAAACCCCAGATACTGAACAGATCCTTACCCACAGCCACTCCATCTTACCAAAGTTCAGTTGAAGCCCGTTGTTCCCCATCCATTTAATAAAAGTATGCTAAAATGTGAGGCTCCCTTAAATGTGGGGACCTGGGCAATTATCCCACATATTTATTCATAATGCCATCACTGAGGAGCTCTAAGCATCACAAATTAAATTTGAAATCTCAGAATGACACCAGCTTCTGAAATCCCCAAGTTGGATTGGAACAGAAAGACCTTCAACCCCATGATAAACAAAATAAATGTATCTACAAAAATAATTAAAACAATTAACACAGATCAGAAGCAAACCCAAAGGTTGCAGAATAAAAGGAAATAAGGAGGCACAGTAACACCCAAGTGCTGTACTGTTAGTCCTGAACCATATCATATATCAGTTCACTAGAAATGATAAATGCTGGATTGATATTCCATAGATTTGCCTTAAAAAGCAAAAAACAAACAAGTAAAAACAAACAAGAAATATCAAATTCTTGCTGAATGAATGTAAATGAGGGATTACAAAGATTTGAACAAAGCAATGCAGAACCTCTTGTAAGAATTAAGAAAGATAATCAATTATTGGAATAATTGATCTGAGCCTTGAAATACTGTACCTAAATGAAAAAACTGTTTCTCTGAGAAAGAGACAAAGACTACAACAATCAGACTCTTTAGCTAAGAATATGGCTGCAATAGTAATTTTAAGGCCCAAGCGCATAGTCTGACTTCTGATATTTGAAAGAATAATGGTGAAAAGCACAGAAAGAAATTTGTGTGATTCTAACACGAAGACTAAACTTGTACATATCATTCTATTAATTGCTTCACTCACAAGTAAAGTATCCTAGATGTTCCTCAAAGCCATGAGGCAGCCATAACTGTTTAAAGGTTCTGTGTAGCTGCATCAGACTGTCCCAAGGGTTCTTGGGCATCTGTGAATTCAGAAGGTAGACATGTCTTCTGGGCTGCTTGCTCACTTGCTTGCTTGATGCTTGCTTTATTATTTTATTTCTAGACAAAATAATCCTTCACAAAACAAAGAGTAACAAAAAGGTGCCAAAGGTATTTTGATTAAAATAAGTAATGGACACCAACATTGTTCAGAACAATTAGCTGATATATTTTTCTATAATCTTCAGAAGGGAGGCCAAAGTTGTTCACTTTGTGACTTGTTCCTTAAAAGTGTGGCAACTTTGTGAATTCTATCTATTTATCATCTCCAACTGTAATTTTAATTTCAGATCTTTAGCTTTATCTGTGGAATTTGATATCCTTGTTTTTTTGACTATAAGTGATGAACAATATTAAAATCTTGTGCCTCAAAGCATCATAATTCTACTTTTAATTGATGCCAATCCTTTATAATGATTACTCCTAAATAACTAAATACATCTCTGGATTAACATTGTTTTAACAATTCAACAAAAACTTGACAATTATTTTCTATTAAGACCTTGATATTTCCTAGATTTCTGCTAGTATTTCAATAATGAAACTGAATAAAATAGGTGAAAACGAGAATCCATGCATAGTAATCAGTTGAGATGGATTTTGTCTAGTTATTTTTCAAATGTTCCCATACTGCTGGTTAGATCCTACAGTGGCTGTGAAACTCATGGACCTCACAATCTGTTACTGCCAGAGAATATTTTTTATCTACAGTGCTGGAAACCAAATGGAAGTGTCTTCTATTTGTATTAATTCCTATCCTGTGAAACAAAAGTTGTCTGCAATTTATTGTTTTATAACTGTAGTTCACTCTCTATATGGCTACATTTGAAGATGATTTCTAAGCTACAGCTAGTTCAGAATGCAGCTTCTTGCTTGCTGGCCTATGGAAGCTGGTATGGCAAAGTGGCACCTATAAGAGGCTCAGTGGTTAGAGTGCAGTACTGCAGGCTACTTCTGCTGATCACCAGGGGCCAGCAGTTTGGCAGTTCGGGTCTCACCAGGTTCTTGGTTGACTCAGCCTTCCATCCTTCCGAGGTCGGTAAAATGAGGACCCAGATTGTTGGGGGCAATATGCTGACTCTGTAAACCGCTTAGAGAGGGCTGTGAAGCACTGTGAAGCGGTATATAAGTCTAAGTGCTATTGCTATTGCTATACTGGAGGAATCTGTACTGGTTACCCAATGGCTACCAGTCATTATGGTCATGATGGATAAAGTCCATTATGTCTCAAGATCTCATCATCTCTGGGATCACCTATTCCAAGTAAATTCTTCATATCTAATATGCATTGACTAAGAGGAATGTCATAAAGTTAGGTCTAGAGTGCTACCTTTGAAGCTCTTCTGAATTACAGAGCTATTCCTCTGGCTTATGGTTTGTCCTTGGCTGAGATTTAGTTTCATAGAAACCTGCAGATCTGTTTACTTAGATTACTACACTGTTTGATGTAAGTGGTTACATAAGCAGGCTCAGAAATTCCAGTATGAACAAGACTCCAGGACTTTAGCAATAGCAATAGCACTTAGACTTATATAACGCTTTACAGTGCTTTACAGGACTCTCTAAGAGAGCATATTGCCCCCAACAATCTGGGTCCTCATTTTACCCACCTCGGAAGGATGGAAGGCTGAGTCAACCTTGAGCTGGTGAGATTTGAACCGCTGAACTGCTGAACAGTCAGCTGAAGTAGCCTGCAGTACTGCACTCTAACCACTGCGCCACCTCGGCTCGGTCTTTACCACCTTTCGAAACCTAAAGTTTTTATCAGCTTTTTAAAACACATTGCTTGGGTTCTTCTGTAAATGGCACATGAAGTAGTTTTCTGCTCATATGAGATGCTACATCTAGAGGTCATTTTAACAAATTTAACTGGTACCACTTGTGGTTTGTTCCTTTGTTGGGGCAGGGAGAGGAAAGAGATGAGATTAAAAAACATCATTCTACTAATGCAATTCAGAAAAAAATGTGAAGATCAGTAAAATTCTCATGGGACTGGAGCTGACTGCTTACATACCAGCAATGAAATTAGGCTAGTATACATGAAGATAAGACATAACAGATGAAAATTTCATAGTGATAATAGGTTGGTAATAATACCAGTAAAACATTAATTTTCTCATGCCTAGAAGGCATATATGAATAGAAAGGCACCATGCTGTATACTACCTGCTATTGCATATGTAAATATGTTTGGAACTGCTGATAATATATAACAGGATACAGTATACTGTATATTTTTAGAAGATCTTATGTATAGAACATAAATATCGTAGGAATGTTTATTTCAAAAGGGATACTAAGTAAAACTTTTCAACACTACTGACAACACTGCTACCCTTCAAAAAGACCCCGACTTTGTGTCAGAATGGTCAAACAACTGGCAACTCCAAATCTCAACCAACAAATGCTCTGTCCTACACATTGGCAAAAAGAATCAGAACACAAAATACAAGCTGAATGGACACGACCTTGCAGACGACCCTCACTCTGTCAAAGACCTTGAAGTACTCGTATCTAATGATCTAAGTGCCAAAGCCCACTGTAAC
Organism: Thermophis baileyi; assembly: GCA_003457575.1. Lineage (NCBI taxonomy): Eukaryota > Metazoa > Chordata > Lepidosauria > Squamata > Dipsadidae > Thermophis > Thermophis baileyi. Next base: position 937,578 of record QLTV01000602.1, on the reverse strand, counting down.
AACATCGCCAAAAAGGCATTAAGAGTTGTAAACCTAATCTTACGTAGCTTCTTCTCTGGTAATATTACACTATTAACCAGAGCATACAAAACATTTGCCAGACAAATCCTTGAATACAGCTCATCTGTCTGGAACCCACACTGCATATTGGACATTAATACAATTGAGAGAGTCAAGAGATATTTCACGAGAAGAGTCGTCTAATCTTCTGCTCGCAACAGAATATCGTATGCCACCAGGCTTGAAATGTTGGGGTTAGACAACTTANNNNTTTCCTGTCAACGACTACTTCAGCTTCAACCACAACAATACACGAGCACACAACCGATACAAACTCAAAGGGAACCGCTCCAAACTCGACTGCAGAAAATACGACTTCAGCAACAGAATGGTTAATGCCTGGAACTCACTACCTGGCTCTGTGGTTTCATCCCCAAATCCCCAAAACTTTACCCTTAGACTGTCTACTGTTGACCTCACCCCATTCCTAAGAGGTCAGTAAGGGGCGTGCATAAGCGCACCAGCGTGCCTACCGTCCCTGTCCAAATGTTCTTTTTTATTTGTACCCATCTTATGTATTCAAATAATGTTATACTTATGTATATTATCAAACACGTACTTGACAAAATAAATAAATAAATAAAAATAAATATTACAAATATAAGAGAAAGGGCCTGTTTTGTTTTTGATAGATAATGGCTCTGCTGTAGTACAATGTTGTAATTGCTGTATATAATGTTTTAATTGCTTTTTGTGTGTGTTCTTTATGATGGCTTGAAATAAAATAGCTTTATTGTATTTTCTGTTTTATTCTTTTAATGTTGAACACTGATACTTATTTTATATTAGTGTTGAATAATTTTGTGTATAGCTTTTTAAATTAGATGAAATAATAAATCTGACTGGATTTTCTAATTTAAACAGGTAAACCTTCCAGACGATTGAAATGGCCAAACATATGGACTGAGGAATAGGTCCAAGCTAATTTTGATATGAAGAATATTGCAGAATATCTTCATTTTTCTACTATAGAATATTAGAAGACTGGAAATAAATGAGATTGTTTTAAATATCTCTTTAAATGAGGCAGCAACACACAGTGGAAGGAGAAGACAACAAATCTGCAGTGCATATGCAAGTTAGTATATGCGTGGATTTATTTGGCTTGAATAATCAACAAGAAAACCCTCCACATTGTAACCTTATGTTGCAAGTCCCACTGAGTTTTTAGTCATTGCTAAATTCTCATTTTTTTTCCCAAGCTGTTCCTCTTCCTCCCTGGGGCTTAATGGGTTTTGTTAAAACAACAGGTGCAAGAAAAACTGTACTGCAGCACTGGGGATTTAGAATCTCTTGAAAAAAACTGACAGGTGCTTCTTCTATTTGAAAGGATGAAAAATGACAGACTTGGAAACAAAAGCATGCAGTTTTCTTTTCAATCCCGTCTTTCTGTATTAACTAGCACAAGATATTCAAAGTGCTTCACAACAAATCATGGAATTAATCAATACTTAAAATCAAATATAAACATTACAGGATGCATAGTGCAACTAAAGGCTATAATAGGGCCATTTCCACTCTTTATTCTATCCTTATCCAAGATATAGTTTCAATGTTCTAGTGCAGGGGTGTCAAACGTACGGCCCGCGGCCCAGATGTGTCATGCACTAGCCACACCTACCCCTGGTTTAGCGAAGGGGAAAAAAGTCACGATACGCCGTGTGACGATGTGTCATTGCGAGTCTGACACCTGTGCTCTAGTGCAATCTACCTTTCTCCTTCCTTCAGCCTGCTGTAAGTGTGTAGGATATTAGGTGGCAGAAAGAGGAAAATTATATTTCAGAAGAAGAATCAGAATTATTCCCATTTTGGCTCTGACTCCACCTGTATCAAGCTTCAGTTCGTCCTGTAGTCCCAGCAGATATCCTTGAAGATATTTGATCCTTAAATGAAATGTCTGTCTGTCTGTCTGTCTGTCTGCCTGCCTGCCTGCCTGCCTGCCTGCCTGCCTGCCTGCCTGCCTGCCTGCCTGCCTGCCTGCCTGCCTATCTATCTATCTATCTATCTATCTATCTATCTATCTATCTATCTATCTATCTATCTATCTATCTATCTATCTATCTATCTATCTATCTATCTATCTATCTATCTATCTATCTATCTATCTATCTATCTATCTATCTATCTATCTATCTATCTATCTATCTATCTATCTATCTATCTATCTATCTATCTTGATGAAGGAGATAAAGCAGAGTGACCCCTGAAGAGGGACCTAAATGGTTCTCCCAAGTAAGGAGGCTTGGGATCTTGGAATGACAATAGAAAATATTATATCTTAAATGTCAAAGAAATATAAATTATTAATAAAATTATCTTAATTATTGTAGGATTCCGATAGGTTGCTATAATAAGAGAATATTCTTGAGATGTCTATGTCCTCAAGCTTTCATAGCTTTCAGAGGAACAGCTGGTATTTTAATTTAAGCTGGAAACATACCTATCAGCCAGCCAAGGTAATATAATGAAGGTATCACTTGCTCTCAATAATTATATCTATGAAATAAGTCTTTCATCAGGATACTACGTCATTTGCAGGCTCAGACAATTGTTCAAGCACATTGTATTCTTTGAATTGAATCCTTAAGTAATTAACATACATGCCATCACAGCCATATCATTTTTATAGAGGTTTATCTACACCTTCATTTGGGCAAAAAAAAATATTCCTGTGTAAATATCCAAGAACAAGTCACCCAAGATGAATAACTGACTGCAACCCATCAAAGATAGGCTGCATCATGCTTTCAAATTGTTGTACTGTCTAAAATATTTATCTCATGTCTGAATGATACTAAGTCCGATTCTATAAACTTGTTCTTCCCAACATCACCTTTTTGAACTGCTTATCTCGAGTCATCCATACAACAGGGCTTCTAGCCTTAAACCTAATTTCAGTGTAACATGCTAGTTTCCTTTAGGTAGTGACCAGTCTTAAAAAAAAAAAAAGGCAGCTTACAGAATAGGTTTGGCCACACTACTAAGGAGTAGAATGAATTAAATGAGAATAAAATCTAAATGGTACATATGTAGCAAAAAATACTTCTTGCATAAAGAGAAAACTGCAAGCCAGATTTGTCTAGCCATTACCTTTGTAATCCACATAAATGTTGATAGTTCATTTGATTTTAACTTGTAACATTTGTGAAGTGTCTGCATGTGTTTGGACTATAAATTAAGCCTTGTGTGGAATTCCTGCTTTGATTTCTGCAAATGCAGGAATCACAAAAGATACCATCTACTGAAAACAGTTCATAGGCATGATACAGCTAGTCTTTTCCAATCTGTGTGATTTTGTTGAAACAGACAATTTTTCTAAGACAATATTATATATCATTACAGGACAAGGATGATTATTAAACCAGAGCTATGGAATGAGACTTGTGGAATAATAAATCACAGAGTAGAAAAGGAAAGAAATTCATTTTATATACCTGGCAATTTATGATCGTATGTTATCATCCTTATAAATTGTGAAGGCTAGATTTCATCTATAAACTATATTACTGTGTTTTTTTCTTTATGTATGTTTTTTATAATACATTTAAAATATTTTCACTTGGAGAAGCTGCATTGAGCAATATCTATAAAATAATATCTAATGAATTCATAATTTATTTTTTAAAATCCATTTAAAACCATTACCATTACCCTAACTTTGCATTAAAAACCCAATAAAAGAATTTCATGAATTCTGCTGGGTTCTTTTCATCCTTTTGATTGATCACAATTCGTTAATTTTATTAAAGTCTACATTGCAAAACATTTTACTGAACCTAATCCATCTTTATAAAATGTTTTAAAATCAGGTCTATTATGGAATGCAGTTCTTATGATGAGAGAAGTAAGTAAGAATGACAGAATTGCTTGGAACTTGCCTTTGGAAATGTTTCAGAAGCTACTATTTGTTCAAAATATAGTGGCCAGATTCCTAGTAGGATAACCCACCATTTTAAAATAAGACCCATTTTAAAGTAGTTGCATTGGCTGTAAACAGCTTTATGGGTCTAATTCAAAGTGCTGCTTTAATGTGTGGTAATTATTTGAACATCAAATGCATAATTCCTAACAGCAAAAAAGTGCTCTTAATGTTGTATGTACACATACACATCCTGCCACGACCACATATATATATAGAAACACACACATGCACATATACCTACTTGCATAGTTCTGGAACTTCCTTAAAATCAAGGCCCAGGGGTCGGATCCAGCCCACAGGGTGCTTAGATCTGGCTCGCGGGGCCGTCCTGGAAACAGCGAAGGACCGGCCTGCATGCCGGTCTTTGCCAGTGAAAATGGAGCTCAGGAGGGCCATGAGCGGGCCTCCATTTTCGGCTGCGACAGCCTCCTGCAGCCCTCTGCCAGTGAAAATGGAGCTCAGGGGGGCTGCACGCGCCACCCCACACAGCTCCATTTTCACTGGCAGAGGGCTGCAGGAGGCTGTTGTGGCCAAAAATGGAGCTCGGGAGCCCTTTTTTGCTGGCAGAGCGCTCAGGCCACCACAGGCACCCTCCCTGACACGAGTGACGTCAAGCTGCCCCCCCAGGCCCCCTCAGGTCAAATACAACCCTGATGCGGCCCTCAATGAAATTGAGTTTGACACCCCTGCTTTAAAGCAACAAGGAAAGTAAAAGTAAAAGTGGTTAAGTTAAAATAGATTGCAAAACAACCTTGAATATGTTTTAGAAGTAAGCTGGTGCTGATTTGTTTGAGGCTTGCTAGCTCAACTATATGTAAGCTTGTAAAGTGAATGATTGATAATGAGAGACAGTACTTAAGTAACTGCATTCTATAACATTCAGTTCCATTTCTTTACATTAGTTACATTTTTAAAATTTCTCTGCAGTTGATGAATCTAAGAACTATCATATTCGGTGATAATTTATTTGATTCCCATTACTGCATCTCATAAAATGTAAATGGCATTTTCAAAATATGCAACTTTCATGTCAGATGGCTCAGATGCTGGTGCCCTTGATATATGAGACTAGTGTCCTTAATACATGAGTGATGCTCAGTATGTCTACACACCTTTACAACTTGTTTAATATGAGTACTTCAAGAAATTTTAGCAAGAAAAGGTTGTTAAAAGGTTGTTAACTATTCTATGTTGTCAAAAATTAATGAGTATGAAAAGAGTTTATATATTTATACTGTGTAACAATCCACTATATGAATCAAATTCTATTTTCATTAGTTTGATTTGATTAGTTTGATTAGTTTAAAACATCAAACATTAGTTTAAAACAGTTTAAAACATCAAACAAACTAGTTTCCCTCAAATGTTATCCAGATTAAGAGTCTCTTTTTCTCTCTCTCTCTTTCTCTGAAATAACATTATCTTATTATAATTTCTAGTTATTGGTATATATATAGAGACTATTTCTGCCTGTACAATTCTGTATGAATGGTAGATCAATCCTTGTTTTCAGATCATCTTGTTTCCTGGCTGATGCAGAAGGAAGAGAGGACCTTTCTTTATTTTCATGGACTTTAATTCATTTAGATTTGTTTGGAGTTGAGTTGAATGGGCCAAGAATGTGCTTGGCTCATTAGGAGCCCTGTTTCATTTTGGCATTCATATGGGGCTGAGATAAATGTAGATTTTAGTTGCTTCCTTCTTTTTAGTCCTTGTTCTTTTCTGTAAAAATAATGTTCTTTTGTCTTTCTAAAGTCATTAGTACTGTTTTGTCGCCACTACTGTGGATTGTTCCTCTACATTGTACTAAATGTTGTTTGCAACAATCATTTCGTAAAGCATGTATGTTGACTATGGCAATATTAAAGAAAGCTGATAGAGCTATGCTGCAACATGGGTGAATGGCCGAGGGAAGAGACACTGAATAAACATCACCCCTCCTCTTCTAGTCACAATGCTTCCAAATCTCATGCATTCACAAGCTGAATCCAGCCAAACCCCACAGCTGTCATGCATTTTCAACAGATTCCACAGGGCCTAAATGAGGTTTGAAGACATTCCTTTGCTCTTACATATTAGTTAGGAGGAATTACCGTAACATCTGATATTGTGGATGTGGGAAGTTTGCCATTCCGACCTTGCCCAAAGCAATCCGGAACTGGGGTTCCAAAGATTTATGATCTCAGATGGCCTCCAGAGGTCACAGAGGGCTTTTTTTAGTAGTGCTTCAGCAATAACCGATTCATTTGGAGAACCAGTGTGTTTTTTATATGATAAAATAATGTATAGACATATACTTTTGTTGTACTCTGGATCAGTGTTGTAGGAAGGGCATATTCACCAAAATAATTTCCAGCTGCTAGCAATATGCTGATAGACTGCAGCCAATAATCAGGGAACAGGCCAAATAAACAGGATGTTAACAATGTGTATGATTGCATGATTGTCTACAAAACCTTCCACACTTTTCACAGTCTCCTGATGAGATTGACATGGACTATCTAACCTGCCTCTGTCTCATGCAGAAATACCAGAAGGCATGATGTGTCAGAATGAAGAGTTTATTTTCTTCATGGTTGGTAATTGTGTGATATGGAAAACATTTTAGAATTGTTTGCTTTGTGTGTGTGTGTGTGAAATGCTAGATAGGAAACCAAGTGCAGAGGGGTATTTCAAGGTGACAAAAAAGGCTCAGGATATACATATATGTATTATATCTGTGTGTATTTTGGGAAAAATAAGATAGGTAACTAAACAAATACAGAGCCAGATAAATTTTTATGCCAAAGCCAGATTTCATTATGTTTATCCTATGCCAAAAATATTGTAAAGTACTTCTTTCTGGTCTTTTGTTCTCTTATACTGATCCCTCCCATTTATCCCACTGATGATTGTTCATTTCCCATCAGAAGAAAAAAAAAATTCTAGTTCCACATGGACAATTCTACAATATGGTAGGATGTGCTAAGAAAGAGGCGATAATAAGCAGTTAGTGTGGTATACAGGTCAAGGTTCCCACATTCAAGTGAAGGCCCAGCCATGGAAACTCAGTTGATAGCTTGGGACTTGTCGTTCTTTTTTTTAACCCAATGTATCCTACATTACTGTTGTGGAAGAACCCCCCACCCCAACAATGCTATATACTGCTGTGAGCTTTGAGTAGAATCTTCAAAATTAATAATAAAGTTGCACGAAACATAAGCCCCAGTATATGTTCCTCACAACCTAGCTGGAGTAAGGGAAAATATTAATAGTTGAAGTAAAGGGATTATAGGTTTTGGGATGCTTTTGTTTAAATTTGTAGAATACAAAGGAACTATAACTATAAATAGAGTAACAAAAGGGAACTTCATATTATTTCCCAAACATTGCTGTCTGAATAAGATGAGACATACTCTAAGAGATTTTATGTCCTAAATGACAAACTGAGTGAGCCCTCCTGAGATTCAGTTGCATGGTTCCAATAAGTCTAGCTATTTCTAGCTCAATATTTAGACCACTTAACTGTTTCCTTTGTGATTAATCTGATAACAAGGAGGAATTATTTTTGTTCACAGGAACGCATGCTAAATACATTATATTAAAAGCGGGCAGTTCAGAGCTGTTATCTAAGATGTTCCGAGAAGCAAACAATTAACGTGAGAATTATTAACTAAGCAGATATAATTTCTTCTTAAAGACAAATAAAAAAGTGAGTGGCAATAAGTGAAAAAAGGAGCCTAACTTATTGAGTTACTATATAAGATGAACTTAACAGGTGGGATGGTATACAGAGTCTTGAATTTAAATGCTTGCCATACTCTGAGATCCATATTATGTACTACAAAACATAATGTTCCCTTATAGCCACAACCAGGCTGCAGGACAACCAGTCTATGAACAAGAGTCCAGACTACTAGATCTCCATAAACTTGCTTTTTCTGTAATGTAACTGTAGCAGCTGTTCTCTATAAAAGAGAGATAAAGATGGAAGTCTTTAGTCCTTTTGGTGACAATGAGGTTCATTGTATCATCTACATATTAACAATATTTACTTGAAATATTTGATGGATGACATTTATTTTAGTTAGGTGTTAGACCATGGCATTGATAGCAATTAATAACTGCAAAGTAGTAATACTTTGTTTAACTTTTCTTTCTGGAGGAGTTTTGCTGGTTTAGTATTGGTTTACTACTGACTCTTCAATAGGGAAGCCTGCATGCAGCAATACTCAGTTTGGGGAAATTCTTGGTCATTCAAATGCCTGGTTTTTTTAAATTGCAATACTGCTTGGAGGTGAACTTTGAAGCATCACACTTTCTTCTTCTGAATCTGCAATTAAGAGAGAGAGACTGTATGTGCAGAGGAGCTGATCAGAAATAAAGAGTCTTCACCCTCACTACTAGAACAATATGATAAAGATGCTTACCCTATAGCTGTCTGCTTGGAACGGAGTATGCAGTTCCTCAGGAACATGATTAAAAACCTAAACACAAGAGGCAGAGTTCCTTTGGCAATGGTGATTCACAAATTATACAGTATCTCTGCAGAGGACCTCTCCTTTACAAAAACAACGCAAGCGTCTTCCATGACAACTGAAACTTAAGAATTCTTCTCTTCAGTTTTTCCCTTGGAGGGATTAAAGTTTCTAAAGCAACTTATCATGCTCCATTTCCCAACACGTACATGTAAAAACAATATGGCCTGTATGTATCTATGCCAAAAGACATAACCTCAGAATGACTGAAAGAAAATTTGGAAAAAGGTAATCCTAATGATTTTGGAAGGCCATCATCTTAATAGCAAGAAAGCCATCCAAAATATAGAAACATCCAAAGTAAAACAAAAAAGCTTGCAGAATTTGTTATATAAATCAAAGACATACTAATTTGTAGCAAATGAGGGATTTTGGCATAAAATATATCTGTTATATTTGTATAAGCAGGCAGTTGAATATCCCTGATCCAGTGGTGAAATCCACATTTTTTTTACTACCTGTTCTGTGGGCGTGGCTTGGTGGGCGTGGTGTGGCTTGGTGGGCGTAGCTTGTTGGGCGTGGCATGGGAATGATGCTGCAAGATCTCCATTCCCACCCCACTCTGGTATTTGCTACTCAATTGGCGGGCGTGGCTTGGTGGGCGTGGCAGGGGCAGGATGCTGCAAAATCTCCATTCCCACCCCACTCTGGGGCCACCCAGAGGTGGTATTTGCCGGTTCTCCGAACTACTCAAAATTTCTGCTACCGGTTCTCCAAACTACTCAAAATTTCCACTACCGGTTCTCCAGAACCTGTCAGAACCTGCTGGATTTCACCCCTGCCCTGATCTCTAGCAGATCTCACAATATATTAATCAGGGGGCAAAGATGGAGAGAGACAGGCTCAAATGGCACTGGTAAAGTGCCATTGAGAAAATTATGCTTTTGAGAAAATTACAGAAAAAACCATTGATTTCTATGGAAGATTACCCGTTTCACACTATATACTTTTCTAGTATACTCTGCACAGAGGTGGGCGTCACATAATGTAACAACTGGTTCGCCCAGAACCGAAAATGTGAGCACGCGTGGCATCAAACATGGCGATTATATAGGATGGGATAGCGCCAGGGCGGGTGGGTGGGCCCAGCCACTGATCGGAACTACCGGTTCACCTGAACCGGTCCAAACTGGGAGCAGCCCACCTCTGACTCTGTACTTTCCTATCAATGTAATCTGTTCTATACCAGCACTGTTTTTACTCCCCAATTCTTCAAAAACATTCTGAAACTGTTATGAGCTTGTTAATAAACCATACATATGGAACTACTGTATAACTTAAAAATCCATGCATTGATTTCTATTAAGTTTGGAATCACCTATGAGATTACACACTGTATGCTTAGCCTTGCTGCAAGTGTCATTCCGATAAAAATAACAAAGATGTTTTGTTTTGCAATCTGATGGGGGGTAGACCTTATTTCCCCCAATTTACATTTAAGAACTGGATAAATACTCTTCTTCTAACAAGATGGATCTCAGTAGTTTGGAAGGCAAAGAACAACCACCAAACAGGTCTGTTGTGACCCAGCACAGCAAAACCCCAGAAACGACACACACACACACTTGTCCAAACTAAAGAAGGTTTTATCACTAATCAAGGTTAGTGATCATTTAAGTTCAGAGTTTCTCCCAAAGTGCTTGTTACCACTCACATAACACTTTGGCCGGGATTTCAAATACAAAACAAAACAAACAGATTATGAAGTCCTTAATTGCCTCACTTGCTGGAATTGGCCGAGAGCCTGGACTGGAGTTCATCCAACTGATATCACCGACAGAGTAATCAGAAGCCAGGTAAAAGACAGC
>QLTV01000602.1:898666-920591 GCA_003457575.1 Thermophis baileyi | reverse complement strand
AAAGGAAAGGAAAGGAAAGGAAAGGAAAGGAAAGGAAAGGAAAGGAAAGGAAGAACAGTCGCTGTGGAGAGTTGGGGGGCGCAAAATGTTTACTTCTTCCTAGGTGGGGCGTAACAGAAAATAATTGAGAAGCACTGCTATAAGCTGAAACCTGATTGGGGCAGTTACACAAATTTGAGTGAATAAATTTAAAAAATTACTTATTCATAGGTAATGGTAGCTTATCATTACGCAATTCAAAAATTTCTTCTATTAGTTCAACATGGAGTTTTGTAGTGTCTTCAGCTGTTATTTATTTTATGGTGAAATATTATTAAATATTCCTTTGCTTTTTCCTTCTTCTGTTCTTCAACTGGCACTAATATTACCATCCATTTCTTCATATCAGTTTGATATTATGTATATACAATTACGTATAACTTATTTAAATGGACTAGACATATTGCTCTTCAGGATATAGGCTTGTCTCTTCTACATTGAGTTTTAGTATATTCCTTCCATTCATTGAATAAGTTACTGTCTGTCTATTGGCATCCTTTAGAATGCTAATTTGAAGCTGGAATGTCCTAAATTCAGAGAATTTTTGGAAGATTTTCCTTGCTTTTCCATCTTTGATTTCTTTACAGATGTCATTATAACACTGCTTCTTTTCATTGTTGGATATTTTCATAGAAAACATAGGCAACATGTGCAATAAATCAAAAAAGTCCAAGTAAGGATTTTTAACAAAATAATAGAATAACAGATTTGGAAGGGACCTTGGAGATCTTCTAGTCCAATCCCTTGCTCAGGCAGGAAACCCTATACCATTTTAGACAAATGGTTATCCAATCTCTTCTTAAAAACTTCCAGTGTTGGAGTACCCACAACTTCGGAGGCAAGTGGTTCCACTGATTAATTGTTCTAATTGTCAGGAAACTTCTCCTTAGTTCTAGGTTGGTTCTCTCCTTGATTAGTTTCCATCCATTGCTTCTTGTCCTGCCTTCAGGTGTTTTGGAGAATAGGTTGATCACCTCTTGTTTGTGACAGCCCCTTAGATATTGGAACATTGCTATCCTATCACCCTTAGTCCTTCTTTTCATTAAACTAGATATACCCAATTCCTGCAACCATTTTTCATATGTTTTAGCTTTCAGTTCTCTAATCACCTTTGTTGCTCTTCTCTGCACCCTTCTAGAGTCTCAACATCTTTTTTATATTGTGGTGACCAAAACTCAATGCAGTATTCCAAGTGTGGTCTTACCAAGGCATTATAAAGTGGTATTAACACTTCACATGATCTCGATTCTATCCCTCCATTAATGCCGTCTAGGACTGCATTAGCTTTTTTTGACAGCTGCAGCACACTGCTGGCTTATATTCATGTGATTGTCCACTAGGACTAGAAGAGCCCTCTCACAGTTACTACTGTTGAGCCAAGTACCACCTATACCTGTGCATTTGATTTGTCTTGCCTAAATGTAGAACCTTACTTTTTTCTACATTGAATTTCATTTTGTTAGATAGGGCCCAGTGTTCAAGTCTGTCAAGACCCTTCTGTATTTTGAGCCTATCTTCTGGAGTATTGGCTATTTGTGCCAGCTTGGTGTAATCTGCAAATTTGATGACTTCCCCTTCTATCCACTCATCTAAGTCATTGATGAAGATATTGAAGAGTACTGGGCCTAAGATGGAGCTTTGGGGTATCTCACTGCTCACTTCCCTCCATGTAGATGCTGTTCTGATAAACAATATTCAAAAATGACAGCAATGGGAGAAAAGTAAATCTAGTTTGTCAGAGTGCACACAGTGTGCCTATGTGAGACAACCCAGGAGCAAATACAGTAAACAGAGGTTTGTATTTAAATAGTGGTTTTATCTACAGAATATATACATACACGTTCTTTAGTCAGACCTCAAACAAACAGCAATTTACAGCAATTACAGCACAGAAGCACACACAGGGAGGGAGGGAGGCCCCACCAGGGCCTCTTCTTCTTANNNNAGAGAGAGAGAGAGAGAGAGAGAGAGAGAGAGAGAGAGAGAGAGAGAGAGAGAGAGAGAGAGAGAGAGAGAGATATATGCCCCAACAGGGCCTCTCTTATAATACAGACTCTTAAAGTGGTAACAGTCAAATAACCCTGCTGACTCATTCCTACCATTGCATCATCATTACAGCATTACAGTATTACTGCACTACAGCAGCTGGTCAGCTATTAAATCATCATTACCTGACATAGTTCTCTCTCTCTCTTGAAGTGAAATCAGAATATTGTTGTCACTCTTAACAAGAAACCTTTGCTGAACTACTAGGAAAACTTTAAGAAATATTGATTTTAGTCATAGATGGGGATAGTTAGGATTGTATTTTTTTAGAGGTCAATACCAATATTGTTTCCTCTACAGCAAACATTTTACAGGATGCTATGCCTCATTGCTTTCATTAAATTCAGGCTATGGATGAAATAGCAATGTTATTAACCTCTAACACTGTTGAAAATTTAAGAAAAACAGGAAGCGGGTGCGGTTTCTTAGCTTCTTCTCCAGGCCTCGTTGAAGACCCGTTTTTATTTTTGTTTTTTCTCCCGTCTGCCCAGACAAAGGGGAACCCCAGAAGAGCGAGGTGGAGAGAAAAACAGAGCTCCCCCAAGAGGAAGCCGATGGAGCCGAGATGGACTGGGAGGCGGCGAGAGCCTCACCAGCACCAAGAGACCACGGCCGCCCAAGCCTCAAAATGCCATCACCATTGCAGTATCTTCCCGAGCTCTCTTCAATATGGTGGAGGAAAGGAAAATTTATGAAGAGCAAGGTCTGGAAAAGTACGTGGAATACCAACAGGCCAACGAGAACGTCACTCTGAAACCTGGCCCTGTTTTGCCTTTGTCAAGGCGGTGGAACATGTAAATGCATGACTTCGTGAACTATATCCTGATGATGAAGAGCTGTTTGATATTGTGCTCATGACTAATAACCATGCCCAAGTGGGAGTGAGACTTATCAACAGCATTAACCACTATGGTCTTCTAATTGAACAGTTCTGTATGACTGGAGGCAAGAGTCCCATCGGGTACCTGAAAGGATAGCTTACCAATCTGTATCTTTCTGCTGACTCTGAAAAAGTCCAGGAAGCCATAGAAGCAGGAATTGCTGCTGCCACTTTATTTTCTGGAAATAAAAATGTGCCTTACGATGATAAACAACTCCGAGTAGCCTTTGATGGAGATGCTGTTCTTTTTTCCGATGAGTCTGAAATCATTGTGAAAGAACTTGGCCTAGATAGGTTTTTTGAGCATGAGAAGATCCATGAGAATACACCTCTGGAGAAGGGTCCTTTGAAATGTTTCCTGGAAGACCTTGGAAGGCTCCAGAAGAAGTTCTACCTCAAGAACGAACGGTTGGACTCGCCAGTCAGGACTTATCTGGTGACAGCCAGGAGTGCTGCCAGCTCTGGAGCCAGAGTGCTGAAGACTCTTCGAAGCTGGGGAGTGCAGATTGATGAAGCCCCCTTCCTCGCAGGGGCACCCAAGGGTCCAATCTTGGCAAAAATCAGACCTCACATTTTCTTCGACAATCAGATGTTTCACATTGAAGGAGCACAGCAGCTGGGCACTATTGCTGCACATGTACCGTATGGCATCGGACAGAAGTACCACAAATCCAAATTGAAAGAGGACCCAGCCAAAAATTAGTTCCATTTACCTTGCCTATAAATTTGCTGTTAAGTTTAATATTTCCACATGTGGGTTTCTATCAAGGCTATATTGATGGGAGTTATTGGAGGTGGGGGGCACATTTTGACATTCACATTCTTGTACAAATAATAAAACACTTTAAATGCTGCAAAGCATATTTGTTTTTAGACAACATTTCTAGCTTTGACTTATTTAATGTTGGGAAATAAAGCTAAGAAATTTGTACAATACAGTGCAGAGTTTAATAAACAATCATTGCCCATAAACTAAAAAAAAAAAAAAAAAGAAAATTTAAGAAACACAGGTGGATAAACAAAGGTAAGAGACCAAGTTGTGTTCTTTTCTGATGATGTTTGTGTCAAACATGTTTCAACATTAGATTCAACTGTGTCTGGAAACACTTTTTATTTGATTTGGTTTCATTTTTAACTGTTCCTTTTTCAAAACATTTGGAATGAATAATACATAAAAAGATAAATACATCATAAAGTAACACATTCAATTAAGGTTATATCCTAATTACTGCATACAAGCAAAAGAGGATTTTTTAAAAATTGCAAAACATTAATCACAAAAAACTGGAATGAACATATTGAAGAATGCTGCACTTTTATCAACGATCCAACCCAAACATTCTGCTTGTTGTAAATGGAGTAAACATTTTCTTTACTCCAAACCGGAGCAGATATTTAAAAAATTAAATATTGCTATGTATCAGCCAGTTATATACATTTTCTAAAATGCTGCTGTTTCTGAATCATGTAAAAATATCAGAAAAAAACCCTACCTCTCAACTTTAATAACAATCCAGATTGGAGATTGAAGCCTTCTCATTTGAGAAAATTAATCCAAATTAACCCATAATTGGATCATATCATTCTTTGCATCTTTTGACATGTTCACATAAAGAATATGTTCTTTTGCATTTTATCTTTGTTTCCAAATCTTGCTCAAAAGCACATCCAATTTACACAACGAAAAACAGGAAGGGGAAACTTGTTTTGTAGGTGGATACTGATGGGTCAGTCCTGATCATATGTATTTAAAGCAGATGGATATTGTAAAGAATTAATTCTACAAGTAACTTACAAAGTAAGCCATTTGTGATTAATAAGCTCTTTCTGCACTCTTTCTCCTCTTGGTTTGAATGGACTACAAACTTCCATAACTACAGGATCTGGCAGTGTATATTTGAGGGAATTTACCCCAAAATCAACTATTGAAATTAGTTGTATCATTTAGTATTAAAAAAAAATACTTGGAAGTAAATCTAAATCCTATCATTGAAAGGGGAAATGGTTGCTTCCAGGTGACTGACAGCAGACTATATATCTCAGGCAGAATGAAAGCTGATAACAGAATCTGCATATGTTCAATAGGTAATTATGTCTTGTAAATTATGTCTTGCTTAAACTATAAGCAAGAAGCATGGTTTTGTTCCTGTACAGATAATATGATCAGTCTATAAATCCCATTCAAATATATGGGATATTAAGACAACTCATGTTCCATTGGATCATCCTAAACATTCTTACCTAAACAGAAAAAACAGAATGATCACTGGTAGACAAAAAAAGAGTGGGAGCATGACTGTCTTCAAATTTCCTTCTGGCTTCCCCATTGATTTTGCTTGTGGGAAGCTGGCAGGGAGTGTTGGAAATCATTCCTCCTCCTTGACTGACCAGCAGGATTGGTTGTCACTTTGCTGGAGGGAGGGAAGGGGGAACAAAGAGAGCTGTTGACTGCAAGGAAAGTCATCTTGATCCTAAGGATCCCTCCTTCCATAGAGAAAGAGGATTCACCCATTAACACTGATGCTTCCCAGCCATTCCTACTTTGCAGGCATCCGAGTCCCTCCTTCATATCCATTACTGCTAACAGATTTAAAATTTCAGCCAATTGCTACTCACTTTTGTAGTATATAGATTGGAACTCATTCAAGGGTTGCATTACATGGATTTATCACTATAATTCTTCTGGGTAGTAAGTAATATGTTATAGCTCCAACTTGTTTGCATTCACCTGTTTTAAGTAAACTCTAACATACTTACTGAAGCACCAGGTGAAGAAAGAATTGCTTTTCAATAATAGGGCCAATCTTTTGTTATGACCTCCTGTTTTAAATTCAACTGAGATTCAAAAGCTAAAGAGAGAACTTTTCCAGAGGGATTTTTGAACTTGATGCCACATATTGTATTTGCTTTTATTTATTTTGTTATGTTTTTATATTTTATTGTATTTCCTTATCTGCCGAGAGTCCTGAGGTTACACTTACACTTCTGATTACTAAAACAAACAAACAATAATTTGTTTTTACTGAACTGGAATAGTAAATTAATTAAGTATGCTTGACTAACTAAAGTAGTATGATCCTTAACAGAATATTTGAATTATTCAAATTATTCTTTAACATTGCTATCCAGACTGTTATTAATGATTAACAAACAAAAAGAAAAGAAAGAATACCGCAGATTTAATTTATAGGAGTTTGATTCCCTGTTCTAAACATATTAATATACAGTATTTTCTATCCTCCTTCCCCTCCTGTCTGCAGGCTTTTGTATGTTGAGTCTGTGATTGTTCAAATGCCCCAGCAGGAGGTTCAGAGATTGCAAGAAGGAGAAAAAGGAAAAGAAAAAAAATTGTTTGGAACAAATTTGCATTAGTTCAAGGGCAATGTTAAGCATTTTTCAGATGGTTTATTGCTATTCTGTGCTGTTTAAGCTGTCTTTTATGTCAAAAGTTCTTTCCTGCTTACAAATCATCAAGAAGAATTCCGGCCACCATGCTGTTTGCATAAGCTCCTGCAGGGGTTCTAGCCCTTTGATCAGCAATATAGTTTGCAATCAAGTTAAAAATAGGAAGCTGCTGTGATAAGCCTCAGTTCTGACAGTAGACCAGCTTTCCTGTTTCTTCCCTAGCTTTGTCCTCCTCTTTGTACTGGAGAAACATGCAATCTCAATATACAAGGAGCAGTTTTAAGGAATAAGAGTGCAGTTTAAAGGAACTGGGAGATCATGGAATGTGAATCAGCTTGTTACATGTGTGGCCCACCTTTCCAAGAATAAATTGAGAAAGAAAGCTCAAAAGAAGGTATATGCTTATCTTTCTATCCATTTTTCAAATCTGAATATGAGATTACTGGCAAAGCACAATCCTGCTAAGAATTTCTATCTTTTTAAAATTTGACACTTTTTTCTTAATAAAGAACCTGTCTTAATGTGCAAAAAAAATTGTTGCACTCAACAAGGGAATCTTAACTGATTTTAATGGATATAGTGGCAGCCTCAGATGTTCGAGTTGCCAACTTAATTTACAACTCATATGTTAACCAGATTTTGAATCAATCCAGTCATTCAGCATGTAAAGCCACAGATGCTATGTGTATTCAATTTAGCTTATGACCTACATATTTCTGTTTAATTGGCAGATTTTAAAAATTAAGTATTAATGTTTAAATTTGCTTTAATGTACAGAAGTAAAGGGAAAAAAGATACAAAATTGGAAAAATTTAAAAAATAAAAATAAAATATTAAGAAAAAAGCAAAGGTCAGAATCAGTACATACATAAAACAGCTTAGCTCTTATGCACAGCATTAAAAGAGTAATATTTATCTCAAGTCTGAATAAAGCTGCAAACACAAGCATTTTAATAAACTTTCAGGGGTTTTTTGGAAGCCTTGAAAGAGTTAACCCTATTTAGAAAGAACAATGTGATCGTTTTGCTTTTCTAATACCATGGGTATTGGTATTAAAAGATAGTATATCAGAAGAATCAATAGGATTACATTTATCTTCTAGCATAGTTTATCAGTAGAACAGTTTTAGGCACAAAACTAGGAACTTAGGTTAAGAATTAAGGCCAAAATGTAGACAACCTTATTCCTTCTGGATGAGGTAGATCGGGGTGTCAAACTCGCAGCGTCACGTTGTTGTCACATGAGGTATCAAGAATTTTCCTTCGCTAAACCAAGGGTGGGCGTGGCCAGCACGTGATGCAGTTGGCCCGCAGGCCGCGAGTTTGACACCCCTGCTGTTGACTTAAATTATAGAAAAGCAAGCTATGCTTGAAGTAAAATTCCTGACCACCTTAAGGAATTCCAGCTCCACCTAGGATGCAGGATGATTGTTTCCTTTAGTCAGGCTACAGTGGTTGTTTGGTCTCTATTGCTACTCTTTAGTTAGAAACCCATTCCCTTCTTTGCTTTCATCTTGCAAGAGATTTCAGGTGAAGTCTATGGTTAGTTCAGCTTTTCTTTTGCAGGAAATATTCATTTTCTTTTTCTGGGGTCTCTTTTTTCAGCACTTTTGATTTTGGGAACAAAACTTTATCTCAATCTTTCTCTGTGTTATGATTTATCTCAGGGGTGAAATCCAGCAGGTTCTGACAGGTTCTGGAGAACCGGTAGCGAAAATTTTGAGTAGTTCGGAGAACCTCTGGCTGGCCCCAGAGTGGGGTGGGAATGGAGATTTTGCAATATCCTTCCCCTGGAATGGGGTGGAAATGGAGATTTTGCAGTATCCTTCCCCTGCCATGCCCACCAAGCCACACCACGTCCAGCAAACCACGCCCACAGAACCGGTAGTAAAAAAATTTGGATTTCACCACTGAAAAAGACATATTATGACTCTTACTGGATTCTGCTATGCTCCAGAGAAGAATGTGTTGAACTTGCCAGCTCTCCAAGGGTGACTGGCATTCTGGAGAAAGGTGAACTGCATTGCCCATGCCTTCCTAGAGAGGACAGTGGAACAGCAGCAATGTGGAAACTGCTATATAAGATAGAGTAGTTTCATTTGGTTCAGCTTCGGGTGGTATAAGAAAAGCAAAGAAAAGCAGAGGTGACTGGAGTGGGGAGCATAGACTATTGGAAGTAGAGAAGCAGAGAATAGTGGAGAGAAATGAATATGAGATTACTTGATGTGGAGAAGCTGAACTGTAAACTGTACCCTGCAGGATTGAAACTTCGGAACCAGCAATAGTCCTTAAGACAAAGGTTAGACAAAGGAGAATAGATTGTGAAATGTTTTGTTTAGAATGTGAGGACAGAAAGAAGGGACATGTTTAGATTCTGCTTGCCTGACAAGTGACAGCTGACAAGTGGTGAGGAAACTCCCCCAGAATGATTGAACTGTATGTGTTAAGGAATGATGAGAGGTGAATGGACATCAGTGTGTGGAGCCTGAGAAAGTTTGTGAAGATTTTTTTTTTTCATTTTAAAAGGATGCATGAAGTTGGTAGATTGGGTTGTGAAGTGAATTGAAAACTATGTGTTGAGTGAGTGCAGTAGGTTGTGATTGCTAGGGTGGTTGGTGACAATTGGTGTTTGTAGATGTATGTTCTGTCTAGAAGAATGCCCTTCATATGATAGCTGTTGGTGTTGATGGGTTGGCTGGGATGGTGGAGAGGAATGGGATAGACACTAAGGGAGGAAAGTAGCTTCTTCCACTAAGATTGAGATGGGTGATGTGATAGGAGTATACTACTGGGTAGCTGGGTAGTGATAAGGATGGTAACTTGCTAGAAAGGTCTCCCAAGTTTCAAGTCTTGCAGTCATCATAACTCTGACTGGGAAGGAAAGATTGTTGTGTTTCTATATGATTTCATTACAATGACCAGGAGCGTTGTCCTGAAGGTACCTGATTATAAGTATCTCTGTGTGAAATTGGACTGCATAGACAAGCTAAGACTATTGTTGGTTTATTGACTGACTTAGCAACTGCCCTTCAAAAATTGCTGGAATTTCAGCTGGCATCATCTAGGAGAAGGGCCTTTTCTGCTGTGGCTCCTGCCCTTTGGAACATTGAACCCCAAAGTGAAATCTACATTCATCCTATTGACTTTCTATAAGGGCTTGAAGACCCGGCTCTGCCAATTGGCTGCCAATTGTACCATTCTAGAGATGGCTATTAGATTAAGAAAAGACCCCGCCTCTCCTGATGTATTTCATTTTCACCTCCTCCCCATAACTATACTAATTTTTATGGTTGTTATTTATTTCATCATGTTAATGTCTATAGCTTTAACGCTTGTAAGTCTCCCAGAGTTACTTGTAGACAGGATGGATGGCCCCTAAATCAAATAAATAAATAAAATAAACAAATTTTTGTTGGAAATGGTGCTAACATCCCTGGAGTTGTTGGTCTTGAAGGACTTGAGTCTCCATGCCTTGGGGAAGGAAAGTGGACTTACTACTGAATATATAACTTCCATGGACTGTTACAGATAATAGCAGCTGCGATGAGCATGTCTTGATCTGGAGAACAATGACATCTATCCTTTGTCATGATTAAGTCACATGATGATCAAGTAATGAATTATTAACAACCCAAATGTCTGGGTAGATAATCTATTAGAATGGTCCATCCAAGGTGCGTAATAGATATTCTTACTTTCCAGATATTTTCCCAACGATTTAATGGGGAATGTTTAGTTGATATTGGAATATGGACATAACTAGAGTGCTGAAAGAGATTGCTCCTGTGTGGCCAGAAAGCAACTTGTGTTTGAAATAACCCAAATCTGGAATAATAATGGCCAAAAATGAAAACTGGATTTTGACCAAGCACTGAAGAGAGCTACTTGAGTCTATTTTGTGGTGAAGCAATACTAATAGTGAAGCATTAATTATTTGTGCTTCTTATACCTGGAAACCATATTTATATGATCCAGATGTTTTAGAGAAGGATAGGCAAGATATGATACATGTAGTCCTTGACTGATATCCATTAATTTATGTACTGTTTGAATTTACAATGGCATTGAAAAAGTGACTTATAACCAGTCCTTACACTTATGACTGTTGCAGCATCCTCATGGTCACATGTTCAAAATTGGAACATTTGGCAACCAATATTGCCAGTTTGCAGCATCATGGGGTCATGTAATCACTATTTACAATCTTCCCATCTGGCTTCCAAAAGCAAAGTCAATGGGGAAAACTGGATTAGTTTAATAACCTTCTAAATCATTTAACAATGATTCGCTTAATTGTGATTAAAAAGATCATATAATCAAGCATGACTCACTTAGCAATGGCCTTGCTTAGCTGCAGAAATTCTGGTCATAAGTTTGAGAGCTACTTGTATCTGTAGACAGATTCAATGAATTTTCAAGCTTCCTTTATAGATAAAATTATATCCACAATGGTTTGAATTCTGCCTGTAATGTTCTTATATATAATAAGCAACCTTTTGCCAGGGATTTATATAACAAAGCGATAAATTCAATTTGTAACACATTAATTTTTAATAGATGTATTAAATGTTTTTAAAAGGAAGGTTAAAAACTAATACAAACTAATATAAAGTAAGGAAGAAAAAAAAAGAAATTAAAGTGTAAACTAAAAATGCAAGAAAGAAAAAAAGGATAAAAACATACAAAGCCATGGCCTCTGATCATCTTTAAAGCAGTTATAAATTCAATGACAAATTTACTTCTTTCTGTAAAGTTACAACATATCTTCTTTCTATCCTGTCTAATCATCAACACAATTAATCATAAATTCCTTTTTTTTCCTGCAAAAAGTCCATAAAAGGTTTCCAGTCAGCAATAAATGTAGACATTGGCTTTTCTCTAATGAAAGAAGTCAATTTTAATCATCTTCGCCAACCATTCTTCCATTGCCCAGTCTTTCTACCTCTGTGCCTACAATAATCTTGTAATTATCATATACAAAAACAAAATTCCATGACTTTTTTTCCAACTGAAAAGAAACACCCCTGATTTCAATAATATATTAAATTTAACATCCTCTAAACCAGTTGTATGCATTTGAATCCAAATTTTTTACATATCCGCCTAGCCTGATAAAAAATATATATCTTCTTGTTATTCACATTTCCAATATAAATTGGAAAAATCCAATATAAGTGCCTTAATACATTCTAGACAATTTATCTGGTTACATACATACCAGAGTAATATATACATACCAATAATACATCATTTTATAAAAATTCTCTTTAAGATTATAACAATGCTAATGTCATCCTTTCATCACACATGGTTCCAGCTGTGTATTGTAACCAAATTTTTAGCTCACTTAATTATGCATTTTTTCACTTCTTCTGTTTCAAATTTCAATAGATGTTTATACATATTAGCAATTACATCTTCATCATTTGTACATAATTCTCTTACATACTCAGTCTTACAATGTTTAAAACCATAAACTCTTTTTGTCTACTTTAAATCTTTCTAACTATCTAATTATAAAAAAGAAAACTATTGGTCATTCCACCATCAGTTCTTCTCTTGATTTTATTTTGTATTAGTTCTGAAAAAATTCTAGTATTTCATGATCAATTAGCTACAATATATAGGGTTAATAGTGGCAATGAGTGGCAATAGTGGCAATGAGGCTTAATGATGCTGGAACTGCCGGCCAGAAATGGTCTGCTCTCCAGCGATTGGAGCCCAGCTATACGAGATGGAGTGCACTTCCATTGCTTGATTCCTAACTCTTGCCCACCCCGCAGTTCAAAAGCATGCGATATTGTGAGTAGATAAATGGGTACCACTTTGGTGGGGAAAACCTAGTTGTATTTGTGTCAGGGGTGGGTTCTAACTTACCTTGCTGCCGGTTCGCTTCCTCCCACGCTGCATGGCCACGCCTTGTGGGCACGCGCATGCATGCGCAGTGCCAAAAAATTTGAAAATCCCCCCCCAAAAAAGCCAAAAACAAGATGGCGATGCATGCGCAGTGCTGGAAACTCGGCTTCTGCACATGTGCAGAAGAAAAAAACCCCCGGAAAAAAATTAAAAATAATAATAATTCAAAAACAAATTCCAAAAAATTCAAAAAAAGAGATGGCGGTGCCCACGGACCGGCACCAACTGAACCGGATCCGTGATGTCACTGTGACGTCACCAGTGGGTTGCTACCAGTTCAGGCGAACCGGTCAGAACTGGTCAGAACCCACCTCTGGTTTGTGTGTGTTGAGAGCAGAAGCCGGCAATGGACTTTGTTAAGTCCTCATAGTTACGACCGCGCCAGCTACTAGTCGAGCCTGATTGGCTCTGACGCGAGCAGCGGGCAAGTGGGAAATTGAAGTCCTGCCATTGGCTCAGAGTTTGACAGCTCCAGTATAAAAGGAGCTGTCAAGCCGCCTTTTCTCTCTTCCGTTCTGTGGTGCTGAAATAAAGGTTTTGCTGTTTTGCTGTTACTTCTGAGTCTGCCTCCATTCCTGTCAGCTTGACCTCACAGATTTAATATTGGCGACAAAGGTGGGATCAAAGCCTGAAGGAGCACATGGAATCCAGACTTATTAAGAGTGAGTCACTAGGGCTGAGGCACGAGCTGAACTGGTCACTAGCCGGGCGACGATAGGTCGCTGAACGCTGGCTGTCAAAGCCGTCCTTTTCAGGATGACTACTTTACCATCTTTCACTCTGTTCGAACCTTCAACAGAAACCTGGGACGATTATCTAACCAGATTCGAATGCATTCTGAGGGCGAACGACTTCACGGAGCTGTCAGGTTCCCGAAAACTAGGATATTTCCTCAGTTCCTGACAGAGCCCTGACAGCACCGCAGCCCGTCTACCTGACTCCGTGAGAGACACTGATCAAAAAATTACGGAACCACTACTCCCCAGCTCCGTCACGCGTTGCCCGGAGGCACGCATTTCGCCAGCAGTTCCAAAAAGAAGGCGAATCGATTAACGATTACATAGCCACCCTAAGAACAGCCGCTGTCAACTGTGAGTTCTTGGATCTTGATGACCTCCTCCTTGATCAACTCATTTGCAGAGTGCAAGATCTGCGACTACAGCGCCGTTTGCTGGCCCAAAAAGAGCTGACCCTCGTGACAGCCCTAGACGAAGCCAGGGCTTCTGAGCTGTCAGAGAAATCTGCCACTGAAATGCAATGTTCCTGACCGCTGACAGCCCAGCCTAGGAACCAATCTGTGCATTTCGAGGAAACAGAGTTAGACGTCCCCTCAGATGAAGAATCAGACGTTAGCCGCCTCCAAACCATGCACAGAAAAATTACCCCAGGTGACAAATCACCTCAGGTAGCTTACCTTGGCTGTGGTGGGAACCACAGTTGAGCTGACTGCAGGTTCAGAACCACCATCTGCCACCGATGTGGCAAGAAAGGCCACCTGTCCAGGGTGTACAGAGCCTCCCTGCCTTCCTCCAATCAACCACCATCACCTGCATACCAACCAAGATCCACGCCTGCCTACCAACCAAGATCCAACAGAAGACCTCCTCCCTTCAGAGATGAGTGCTTCTCTATCTCAAGAACCACCCAGCCTCACACCATGGCTGTGAGCCAGGCAACTCTGTCCAATTCGCCTCCCAAACTGTTTGTCATGGTACACCTCGAAGGCCAGCCTTGCAAGATGGAGGTCGACACCGGCTCCTCCAAATCCTTGCTTTCCTGGGCAACCATCAATCAATTGTTGCCTAACTTCGACAAAAGCCGTCTTCAACCTTGTTTAGTGTCCCTTAGGGACTACCAGGGCAAACTAATTCCTAGTGGGTCTTTTCATGTTTCTCATGCAGGTTTCCAGGGAGAGCTGCCTCTCATCATTGTGAACGGCCAGCTGCCATCGCTTCTAGGGCTATACTGGTTTTCTGCCCTAGGCCTTGCTGTCACCGGCATCCATGCTACCAACGATGACACCTGGGACTCCCTCACATCTGACTTTGCTGATGTTTTCAGCCCAGGCCTGGGTAAATATATGGGGAGCCCCATTTCTTTCAATTTGGACCCCCAGGTGGCCCCAATCCATCTGAAGCCTCGGCGAGTACCCCTGGCTCTGAGGCCTAAGGTAGATCTCGAACTGGACAAGCTTATCGCCCAGGGGGTTTTGGAGCCTATAGATCACTCCAATTGGGAGACCCCTATTGTTATTCCCCTGAAATCCGATGGCTCCATCAGAATCTGCGCAGACTATAAAGCAACCCATAACAGGGCACTGCAGGCCAACCCATACCCTGTCCCAGTAGTACAGCACCTCCTGCACTCCTTGGGCCGGGGCTCCATTTTTGCCAAGTTGGACCTTGCACAAACCTATCAACAACTTCCGGTGGATGATGCCACTGCCTTGGCTCAAACCATTGTCACTCACCGGGGTGCTTTCAAGTGCAAGCGCCTCCAGTTTGGTGTAAGTGTGGCCCCAGGCATTTTTCAAAGCCTCATGGAACGGCTGCTCCAAGGATTGCAGGGGGTGGTTCCCTACTTTGATGACGTCCTAATCTCAGCCTCCAGCCACTCTGACCTTGTCTGCAAATTGAGGGCTGTTCTCCTCCGTTTCCGAACGGCTGGTCTTAGGCTGAGGAAGGACAAATGTCGCATTGGGGTACCCAAGGTTCTTGGGGTTCCTTATTGACGCAGAGGGTATTCACCCAACACCCTCCAAGATTGAGGCCATTCAGCTAGCTCCTCCCCCTTCCTCCAGGGCCTAACTCCAGGCTTTCCTGGGCTTACTTAATTTTTATTAAGTAAGTCCTCCCTCATAAGGCTTTGGTGGCAGAGTCCCTGCATCATTTACTAGATGCTAAGACTGCCTGGCAGTGGGGGCCTTCCGAGTCTAGGGCCTTCCAGGCTGTTAAGCATCTTCTAACTTCCAAGGCTGTCCTGGTTCAATATAGCGACCGCCTTCCCTTAGTGTTAGCCTGTGATACGTCCCCTTATGGGGTGGGCGCGGTCCTGAGTCATGTCTTGCCCAATGGCTCTGAAGCCCCCCTAGCTTACTACTCTCGCACGCTTTCCATGGCTGAATGCAATTATAGCCAACTTGATAGAGAGGCCCTTGCTTGTGTCGCTGGCATCAGCAAATTCCACGACCACCTTTATGGTCGATTATTTCACTTGGTCACTGACCACCAACCCCTCCTGTGGTTAATAGCCAACGACAGACAGAGCCCTCACATCTTCTCGGCCCGCATGTCCTGGTGGCTTGAATTTCTCGCCTCATATTCCTACCAGCTGCACTACCGCCCTGGTCACCAGATGGGCCACGCAGATGCCCTTAGCTGCTGCCCCTTGCCCCTTCCCCTCGAGGACCCTGCTCCAGCTTCTCCTGTCTTCCTTGTCGACGAACTCCAAGGCCCAGTTAATGCTGCCCACATTGCTTCTCAATCTGCCACAGACCCCCTAATATCTCGGCCCACCCAGGCATAGTGCGCATGAAGTCCCTAGGGCACAGCTATGCCTGGTGGCCCAAGATGGACCAACAGATTGAGGCCTGGGTTGCAAAATGTCAGATCTGCCAGCAGTCTAGGCCAGCCCCACCAGCGGCCCCCATTCTTGATTGGGATGACCCAAAAGCCCCCTGGTCCAGGCTCCACCTCGATTTGGCTGGCCCCTTCCATGGCCAGATGTTTTTGGTACTGGTGGACGCCTATTCGAAGTGGGTCGATCTGGCTAGCATGCCCACCACTTCTTCCGAGGCCATCATTAAGGTCCTGGAAACATTATTTGTCACCCATGGCCTGCCTGACATGCTAGTTACTGACAATGGCCCACAGTACACTTCTGCAACTTTCCAGGTCTTCTTGGCACAGCTAGGGGTTCGCCATGCCACCACGGTGCTGGCACACCCAGCTGCCAATGGCTTGGCTGAATGGGCCGTTCGGTCCACTAAAGAGGCTTTGGGCTGCCTGGGGCATTCAAATTGGCACGTGAGTATCAGCACCTACCTCCTGACACAACATACCACCCCATGCCAGGCCACTGGCGTAAGCCTGGCCGAATTGCTCATGGGTCACCGCCTCAGAACCCAGCTCGACCGTCCACATCCTGGCTATGACAGGGGACAACAACTCCGCGCCACGACCCGCTGTAGAGAGTTCCACCCGGGAGACCCCATTTTTGCCCTGAATTTTGGGACTGGTTTAAAATGGATTCCAGGGCATGTGGACCAACTAATGGGCCCATGCTCTTATAGGGTGCGCCTGGACGATGGATGACTGTGGAGGCACCACATAAACCAACTATGCCGGCGAGTCCCCTGCGATGATGCAGCTACCACTCTTTCATCCAAACCAAATTATAAACGGCAAAATACATTTTCAAATCAGGTAAACCCAATCCACATATTTCTTAAGCATTCTATAATACCTTTTATTTAAACCATTTTTTACCCTGCCACACAAATTTAGATATATTTTTTTAATGTTTTTATCTGTTTAAATGGTGCATTAGTTGAATTCAATTCAAACAGGTATTGTGTGAAACAAAAACATCATTCTAGGCAGGACAAGAATTTTATCACAGAATTCACATCAGCCATGACAGTTGTAGTTTGTCTCAGCTTAACATAGGTTTTTAAACTTCATTCCATGTCTTAACCAGAGGTGGGTTCTGACTTACCTCGCTGCCGGTTCGCTTCCCCACACGCCGCGCGCTTGCACAGTGCTAAAAACCAAGCTTCTGTGCATGCGCAGAAGCAAAAAACATCTTCTGCACATGCGCAGAAACAAAAAACAAGATGGCACCGTCTATGGTGCTGCTGAGAGAGCCGGTTCGGGGGCGTGTCCAGCCGGCCATCGCTGCCGGTTCGGCGAGCAGGGGGAAATTCCCGCTACCGGTTCTATAGATCCGGTCCGAACCGGCAGGAACCCACCTCTGGTCTTAACATAATTGTTTTGAAATAACAAACAATTACATATTTGTCATAGTGATATGCAAATATTTTACTGAAATTCCAATTTATTTAAAAGCAATTTTACCAAAATAATAATCTTTCAAACAAATAAACACCTCTCCCCTTTCTTTCTTAAGCTTAACTCCTTGTTTCTTAAGCTTAACTGTTTGTTAAGCTTTTGGCCTCCCCTCCCCCCTTTTTTAAAGTCCAGAAAGAACATTGATCACATTTTGTGGAATGCAGTCCCCCAAGTTGAATTCTCTTATCGTGCTGTTCAAAAAAAAAATCTCTCTTTACCTATAAATTAATTACATCTGAAACTGTAAATGAGGCTTATGCAAAGCTTGAGTTCATATACAGTAGGCTTCATCACAGCTGTGAATTTATCCCTCAACTCCCAGCTGCTCAATTCATGAGTCAACCAAAAAATCTCGGTTCCTGCAGTCTTCTCAGGAGGAGCTGCTGTCCAAAGTGCAAGTGGTCAATCTCACAATCTCTCCTTTTTTCCTGAAAGACAATGCTGGCCAGAACTTGCCGTCTGGCCCAGGGGTGGGTTCTGGATCCTTTTGCTGCCGGTTCGCTCAGGGTCGCGCCGTGTGTGCGTGCACGCTTTGTGCACGCGCATGCACCCGCAGCAATCAAAAAATAGCTTCTGTGCATGCGCAAAAGCAAAAATTAGCTTCTGCGCATGTGCAGAAGCAAAATCCAAGATGGCGGCGCCCACGGAGACACCGACAGAACCGGTTCAGTGACGTCATCGCCGAGTTACTAACGGTTTTAAAGAACCGGATAGAACCGGTAAGAACCCACCTCTGGTCTGGCCAATGATCTCTCCCTCAACTCTGTCACTGCTCCTTTAGGGACATCTAGTCTACCCTAGATCCCCATTCAGAAGCCCGCCAATTTGTAACATATTCTGACAGAAAAACAGGTGGGTTTAGGAGCTGGATACTCAATTTTTGACCATAATCTTACATAGCAACAACTAATAGAAAATATTTATCCAAGCAAGCTCTGCATTATATACTCTATTTTTTTTAATTTTATGTCTGCATTTAATCTTATCTCCAGAAAAGCTGCGAGGCTCTCTGACATCTAACTTTGGAGCACCCAAGGACTTGACATTTGGTATCAAATGCTACTTTTGGCATTCTGTAATGCCAAAAAAAAGCTACCTGTAAGC
This sequence comes from Thermophis baileyi, assembly GCA_003457575.1. Taxonomy (NCBI): domain Eukaryota; kingdom Metazoa; phylum Chordata; class Lepidosauria; order Squamata; family Dipsadidae; genus Thermophis; species Thermophis baileyi. The sequence goes on along the minus strand of QLTV01000602.1, from coordinate 902,133 downwards.
AGTTACTGTAGGAAATATCTTGAGCTGAGCTTTATTATTGGCTCTTTTATTTTCACAGTCTTGTTTAGTCCTGCATGTGTTGTTTTCAGTCATTATTTCTCCTTGCATATTTCTTACAATTCATCATTTGCTTTAAGATGCAGCAATTGGGAAAGCATTGAGAACCTTTTGTCTGTCAAATAAAGAAAAAAAGAGCTAAGTTATACACAGGCACCTTTTGCACAACCACTTGGAAAATGTATATAGTATTATTGTTTAAATGTTCACATGGACTGATGCTAATGCAACTATCCCTTGTAAACTATGGGCTCTGAATGTTCATGTGATGAAATATGTACTTAAATAATCATATGACTCTAGACAGAATATTAATTTTTGTCTTCCAAATGTTGCTACTGAGATGAGAAATGCAATTGTCTGTGGGATTAGGATCTGTAGCAGGCCAAATTCCTGTCTCCTGTCTCTTGGAGTTAAATACATCTGGTTTCTACTGGGGGAGAGGGAGTGTGTTATTGGCAGTCATGACTTTTAAAATGCAAAACAGTTCAGATATAGAGCAAATGGAATATTTAATGTTCTGCTTGTTTAGGGTCAAGAAAAATATAACCCAAATATCACAAAATATTTGAGTTGCAAGAGATTACTATTCACTATTATCTCTGAATAATCTGCCATGTTCATCTCTGCTCATTTAATATGGGATTATTTCCATTAAGTATTTCAACAGACCTGCTGTCAAAACCTATCTTACTTCAGCACTTTGTGTCTCTCAGTGACCATCCAATCCATATGATTAGAAGCAGGAGACCCAGATATATCCATTCATAGTTTTGGTGATATAACAGTAATGATGACAAGCTTTAGTTTCTCTGCAGCTGATATCTGGAAACATATTGCCCTTAACTTGAAATTTAAAACTGAAGTTTAAAACTAATAGCTAATAGACCCAATCCTTTGTGAAATCATGAAATGTTCTTTACAACCAATCATATTAGTCGTCATCACTATGTCTTGTAGTAATGAATTTCACAACTTAAATATGTGCAGCATGTTTAGAAATCTGAACAGTTACCAGCTGACAGCAAACAGATCACCGCTTTTGCTGCCACTTAGAGGTTATCCAGATTGTTGTCCCTATTGGTGATGAAATGCTTTCTTTTGTCTGTTCTAAATTATCTTCCAATAAATAAATAGGGATCCAGAAACTGCAGCCCTCAGGATATTATTAGCTATATTTCCCATCATCCTCAACTACTGAACAAAGGTTTTGATACAGGAAATGCATCACTAACCATGCTCTTTGAATCGTAATATCTTTGTTTCCTCTTAATGAATTAGGGAAACCATAATTTCTAATTCACATAGCTTCAGAATATATTCTGGATGTACATTGTTTTACTTAAAATTTATGCTTTTCAAGCCCATTTCCTTCCTTTCTTGAGAAATGCATGTTTCCTGGAATAAATCAGGAGGAACTATCTTGGACACAAATCGTGTAATGTAGAGCCAAGTAAGACATTGATTTACTGTCTTCTATTTGGAGGAAACAATTACTCAGCTATGCATTTTTAATGAAGAAATTAGTATTTGATGAGAAAGGAGATCCTCAAGTCTATAAATAATACAACTAACTAATACATAGTTAATTTTACACACGGAGAGAGACACAAGACACATGCATGTTCATGAATAACAAGGATCTGCTTTCATTACTGTAAGTATCTTGTAAAAGTCTTGATAAGAATATATGTACTCCTATAAAAATCTTTTAGTAGGTGCCTTTGAGTAATGTGTTGTGAAATGGATTGCAGAAACAGTAGTAATCATTGTTTCAGGGCTAAGAAATAAAAGCAGAAATACCAGTTGTTTCTATAGAGGGCTGGCTGCGGCTATGCTGGTTCTGTCTATGCTTGGACAGGACAGTTCTTCAGTTTAGATTTAGTCCCCCGCAAGGACCATGAAGAAATTTTTGGAATGTCAGGTCATTATATAACTGACCCAAACATTATCTGAAAAGGCAGGATGCCCAGAGTGAGCTAAGTGGGTCCCCAAAAGCTGCTTAAGTGTGCCTTATCTCAGACCTGGTGATAGAGTTCTGTTAAATGTGGACTGGAGGGGAACCACTTTTAGGGGCTGTAGTTTATTATTAGGTGAGGAAATGACTGGATACCTCCAGCTGTCATTAATCAGCCATGGAGCCTGGCTGGAGCCAAGGGAGAAGCCTGTGGGTGTGTTCCACTGAATGGTAGGGAAATACAACGAGACAAAGACAAATGTTTTTCAGCCTAGCAGCACTAAACTTTGCCCTTTCACAGACCTTAACATGCATGTTAAAATTGATTTAGTCTGTTTACCCCCTCAGCCTAGGTGTCCATTTCCCTTGAGGACTGACAGTTTTATGTGTTGCTACCATGTTATTATATGTTACTGATCTACCAGTAGCTGCAAGCTATAGCGTTTCAAGGGGAAATATAAAATATTTACTTCTTAGATACAAAGGAGGATTTGGTGATTCTGATAATCGTGTATAAAACTACCGTAATCTATTTCTATCTCCCTCTGTAAAAGAGGACACATGTTACATATATGTCATGATTTCCTCTTTTTATTTTCAGTTGCTTGCTATTTCTTTTTTAAAAGCCACTTTTGTTAAAAAAAATATTGAGAAAGATTGGGAAACACATCTGTCAGGTGAGGTAAGTGTCTGGCTTATAATTCTTCCTTTTTGGTTTATAAACAAGAACATTCTTCATGTCTGTGGAATGCTGACTTCAAGTCTGCTGTAGGTGTGTGTTTGCTTCTCAACCAAAGTGAACATAAGTAGCAAATCATGGGTTGATTGGCTTGTAAACACCCTTTAACTATATATTTTTTTTATTTGCTTATGGGGCAGAAGAATGGGACTGAAAATGGAATGTGTCTACTTGAAAATGATCTGAACATTATAAAACAAGAACTAAACTGAATACATTGTTTATTCTATTAAACCACACTAAAACGAACTAAATGGAAATTGATGGAATAAATTTGATCTGTTTTCCCTTTTATTGCCTCTTATAACTTACCTATGCCCAAAGAATTTCACTCAGAAACTCTCAGATAACAAACATTAAGGAGAATAATATAGTAAATTAATCAACAAGATGAGAAACTGAGAATTCCGTATCACATTTTAAGGAAATTCATCACAGAAAGATGTGTTTACATTACAATTCAAATAATGAATTGTCACCTAATATTTTTTTTTGCCAATTTCTTAATTTCTGAGCTGAAATAAATTTGCTCAATTGCCAAAAGCAGGTTCCTTTCCCAGAGCCATCTTTCCAAGGTCCAGAGAGATATGTTTTTTTCTTTTAATCCAGTGGTTCTCAACCTTTCTAATGGCACGACCCCCCCGGCACCCCCCCCGGCCCGCCCCCCCCCCCCCCCCCCCCCCCCGCCCCCCCCCCCCCCCCCCCCCCCCCGGG
>QLTV01000602.1:861247-888370 GCA_003457575.1 Thermophis baileyi | reverse complement strand
TTCCGATTAGTGATAGTTGTAGGTTTTTCCATTTCTCTAAGCCAATCTCAATTTGATTTCTCAGCTTATAATAATTATCTTCTTTTATTGTTACACATCTAGCTGATAGTTGGATACCCAAATATTTAACTTTCTTTACTATTTGAAACAAAGGTGTTATAGATTATGCACATGCTTAGTATTTTTCAACTACCTTAAAAGATTAGAGAACATATGATGAATACTAAAAGGCTGAGACTGAATCATAACAGCACCTGGAAGTATCAAAGAAGCATTCATACAGTGTGTGCAATAAGGCTGGAAAACAGAAAAGAAAAGGCAAGCTGGAGAAATTTCACACAGCATCAGTCCAGTTTCCTAGCTCCTCTTCTCTTTTAAAATTAGAAAGCTGTGTTTAAACCTTATGGAAAATATTCAACAAATGGATAATCCTATAACAAACTCATATAAAACTGTGGATAAAGGCTATAAATCAATATAACTTTTAAATTGTTTTATGTATGTATTTTGCATATGTACTTTTAGCAATCTGAATCACATGCTATTTTCCAATCAATAACATTACAATAATTTCCATAAATGTTTATGTTAACTAATGAAATATCTGTTGAGCAGCTCATGGTTCAAATAGAGTGATACAGGGATCATGGTTAGAGCTGGAATTATATTTGCACTGAATTTCACTATACTGTATTTATTGTCTAATATACAGGTATGCACTACGTCTTTATGAGGAAAGATGGTGCTTAACATCTTTTTTTTCAAAAGTCATATCTAACAATCAAATGTATTGTATTTTTTAAATTTCTATTTCTTTAAAAAGCACTCCAGACTTAAAAGATTTTAGAATCTTTGCACAAAGAACAATGTTGCGAAGTCAATGAATCAAATAAATACACAGAAATACAATAATCCAAAGTTATATTAAAATTTTACATCTTCACATCTTATCCATCTGTCTCTGATGATTCCCCAATAAGTTTTTGAATTCTGACTATCCACACATGCAATAAAAATGAAGAAATAGGTATATTTTGCCATCTTTAATTGCAAACACTCAACTCCATCTTCTTTGTATCCACTTGTCGTTTATTCCATCTTCCACCAGACTGGCTCCAAGCTTTTCTTTACATCTACATATGCTTTTCAAACAACAAGTTTCTGAATAAATCATATCCCTATACCCTAGGGAATAACCTGGTACTCCACAAAACTGCTTTCTGGGACATTAGAAAAATCTCAAAAATCCAGTTAGACTGGACCATCTGAATCAGTAATCCTCCCAATGTAGGCTAATGACTGGTTAAACTCACCTACAGTACATGAAGAAATGAGTTGTTCATGACAAAAGACTGATGGAAATATCTCCCAATAATAATTCATGTCTCATCTGCTCTGAGGTAAAACCCAAGTCTAATATCTCTGGCTAACTCTGTAATTCAGACCTGGTACCAGCTCATGATTATAATCATGTCTTGAATTCCTGAGCTCTGCAAAACCCTAGAGAAGGTATTAGCAGGTTAGGTGAATCAATAACCACCCTGCAGGGAGATCAGGTAGTTTAGGAAGGGCTAGAAGGATGATATAATAACTGCATCTGCAGTTTCTGCTTCGGCCCTAACCTCATAAATATTGCCTCACAATAAGCCACCTGAAGAATGATGTCCCTCATAACTTTCATTCCCTGGAAATTGAGTGTCTTACTTTACCCAAAAGTCTGCTGAATAGATTTCATTGAGAAGCAGTCCCTCCCAACTCCCAGTCAGGTATTGGTCATGCATGCCAGATCTGTTCTCTTGTCCATGGCTATATCATGGATGAGGTTAGGTTTAGTGCAGACTGATCAGCATTCATCAGTCTGAACCTGAGCAAATTCTTTTCTTTGTGGGCTAGAAAGAATGACCTTAGCCATATGCTTATTATTCATAAATATAAATATTTATTATTTCATCTTCAAGTAGCTACTCAACAATGCTGTTACTATTCTCCAGAAATTCACCCAATGCTGTAAATAGCTTCAACATAGTCTCATTGTTGGAAAAAGGCAGTTTAAGAAGATCAATACTAAGGAAGGAAAAAGCTAACTTTTTATGTTAAAAGTGACCTGTCTTCTCAAAAAATTGCAACTAAGCATGTTTTAAGCTTCTTTGCTATACACATGGACATATTTTTAAGTGTGAGGGTCCATAAAGAGTGATTGAAATATTTATTTGTGCATAGGAGGGGTGAGTTTAACATTTCTGCTCCTCTTTGAGGTTTGGTATGTGGATGAAGAAGATGACATTGATTCTAGAGAAAAACAAAGAATGCTTAATATTATATCTCTAACCTTCCAATATTTGATAAAAATATACCACTGGGCCTCATATCTTGATTTTAGTATTTGTTGTAATTTTAATAACTTACTATGTTTATTATTTTGACTGGCACCCTACCTCATGAATTACTTTGTTAGGAAATGGAGTATAGATTTAGCAATTTATTAACTTTGTTAGTGTTATATAATCCAAGGCACAAATTACTTCTTTGAAAGAAAAGAAAAGAGGCAAAACCTTTTTCCTGTTTATTTATTGTCGAAGCCAGAGCCAACTAGGAAGAAGCTGGAAGCGATCTGAAAGTAGGCTGAGGTCTGCATGATGGTAGATTGAAGGAGAGATGGACACGGCAAGTTAGACATCCCTCTTTCTTTTTTTTAATCCAAGCTATAATAATGGAAAATATTCATTGTAAGTATGCTTTTAGATATTAATGCCACAATTTCAGCTTGCTATCATGAGCTGAAAAAAGCATTTTAAAAGATCAATACAACTATAAGGATAGTTATTTGTGTGTGTATGTGTGTTGCTTTGTCTCATAGCTCTTGTTTCTTATATGATCGGTGCAAATTTAAAGCTATTGAATTTTCCAGTGCCAATAGCTTTCTTACTTACTATATTTTGAAATTATTCATTTTCTGGTATGTTTTTTCCTTAGACCTGCCCTAGCTTAGCATTTTATTACTAACCAAACCAAACCAAACCAAACCAAACCATGCCATGCCATGCCATGCCATGCCATGCCATACCATACCATGTTTCCTGGAATTATATTGTTATTGTACAGGGAGACTGATTCAGTTTTTGAACTTCACACTTTTTTCTATTACTGTTCTTGGCTGTGAAGCCCTTTAACAGTAAGTACAAAAATAGTCTACTCTCATTTTCTTTGGCTTAAATTTGGTAGTTTGTGCCACTCACCAATGTACCATGATTTTTCTTTTAAATCTGGAAGTTCTGTATTTTCTATCAGATCTTCAGGCAAACATATGTCACTTTTTCTTTTTTTCCAAACACAATGTCACTTATTATGTTTTCGACTCCAAAATCACTTGGGGAATGAGTTCTTAGTTTGCTTTCCCAGATGTCACTATTTTATCATTCTGTATATATATACACTATCAAATCAAAGTGTAACGTGAAATATTGTCATTAAAGATGTTTGTAAGTTTGGTTGCAGACAAGTTACCCCAGAAGGGTAATCAGGGCTACAACAAAAAGGGGTCATAGCCTGGACAAAATTAAATTTATTTTAATTTAACTGAAATGAAAATGAATTAAATATAATTATTATTCCTCTTCATATAGTTATAATTTCACCTTCTATAACCCAAAGTTCCAAATTATGGAAGCCTTTTGGAAGTTTATATTGAATGCTCTTGATTTATATCATTTGGAAGACAACATTATAATTAGTAACATCTTAGCTCATACTTAGCTATTTGAGTAATCAGAAATAAATTGCTACTAATCATGTTTCTCAACAAATAGCATAAATATTAATCCAATGTAGCAGATTAATAATATGAAGGATCTGCAAAGTCTAGTAATAAAAGTTGAGCAAAATAGAAACAGGGACTGAAATTAAATATAAAGAAGACCAAACTAATCACAATATGTAGAATAACCAGCCTTAGAATTGGTAATAAAGACATTCAAATGGTGGATAATTATTACCTTATAGGATCAACCATCACAGTAAAGGAACAAACAGTCAAGAAATATGTGCCAGTCTAGCACTTGGTAGAACTTCCGTTGTGGCATTGGAAAAAGATATCCTACTGTTGTAATGTGTCTATAGATCAGAATTATGAAAAGTATGCTGTTTCCAGTGACACTCCATGTTAGTAAAATCTGGACTTTCAAAAACAGAATGGGAAGGGTATTGACATCTTTGAACTTTGTTGCTAGAAAAGACTCCTCAGAATACCATGGACAGCCAAGAAAACAAACTAATGGATCACTCAACAAATCAACCCAGAGTTGTCACTCAAGACACAAATGACCAAGCTCAAGTTATCCTACTTGAGATACATTATGCTGGAGACCTAGTTCTTTGGGAAAGGCTTTAATGCTGGAAAAAGTAGAAGGCAAGAGAAGAAGATGACCAACAGTGAAGTGGATGGACTCAGTTACAGTGGCAATGAGTGCACTATTAGAAGAACTGAAAGACCAGGTTAGGGATAGATCATCATGGAGAAACTATGCCTATGTGCTGCTAGGAGTCAAAAATAACTTGATAGCAAATAATCAATCAATAACTTTGAATAATTTTAGGGCTATAGATTTTTTAGTTGGTTAAAAAGGAACGGAATAGATAAAATAACATTTAATAGCCAATAGTTTTACATATATCTTTTAATTTACTCCCAAAAATAATTATAATACATCAGTGCTTTATTTCACCAAGCTAGAGAATGCTGTTTGTGCAGTGCAGAAAATCATTAAACATAGTTTATATTATTTATCACATTTTCCATTGATTTCAGTGACTAAATCTGGATCTGGTCTATAATGACTTTCATTTTTGTGCATATCTGATAGTGATCCTCCATATTCTATTTTAATTAGTTCTGCAGTTACCACATGCATCCTAGGAATTTCTGAATTATGATGAATAAAATTCCTGTCTTGAGAATTTTCATCCTATCATTGTTGACATAAATTGGTAGTCACAGAGAAAGCATTTGCTTTTAATTCTGCAGTTATTCAGTGCTTTTTAACTGTGCAACTAAAATGGACATAAAATGGTCCTTGATCTTATGATAATATAGATTGTTATTGTGGTGATAGCCTCAGAAGACAGAGATATGTCTATTAAGACAACTGACTATATTTTGAAGTTACGGTATATCATAAAATGTGAAACACTTAAATATTTGGTCCTATAGAGAACATATTACAGGTCATTGTTGAAAACATTGGACTTGATAAACCCAATGATCAGGTTTAGTATAGGGAAGCTTCTAGGGACTGATAATACTCTGGAAACTAGGTGGATATGCCTTATAGATGTAGGCATATTCTATGGCTGGTATACATTGAAATGGTTGAAATAAAATAAAAACATACAATAACATTAAACTAGATTGTTCTGAAACATTTAAGAGCTAAAATGTCACAATCTATTAAACAGCTGTTGTATAGCTCCTAAAAACTTCGGGTGAGTAAGAAAAACTTTGTACAGTACTGCAAAAAATACAAAGGAGATACCTGAAATATTTCCTTATACAAGTCATTCCCCAATAGGAGTGTAAGGCGCAGAGAAGGCTTTAGTTACAGCCAGTCCTGAATGGCAGTTGACCTTTTGATAGTGAACTCTAAACTTCTGAAAAAGATGATATGTCAGATAACTTGGCATAAATATTTTTCTACATTTTCTTCCATGAATATTGTAATGGTATAACAATTCTATAGAAGAAGAAGAAGAACAAAACCACCAACATTTCTTCACTAATAAAAGCAGATAGCAAACCATCAATATCATGTCTTCTTTCATGCCCAGCACTCCTTCTGGTGGTTACTTTGGACCCATAGGAGGCAGAAAAGGTAGACGGGAAGATGGATCCAGCTCTATTAAATATTAAAATTATTCTAAATGATTTTATATTAAAAGAGACTTCTCAATCCCTTTTGGGGTACTGAGGAACTTCCACATTTAATTTACATAAACTGGAGCTAAGATTTTTCAGTTTTTGCAACTCATTTTTTCCAATCATGATAATTTCTGCACACTTGCATTTGGAATGGCATATGAAAGTCCCATGTGGTTTAAGATCAAGATACACTAAAATGTAATTTGCTGACAGAAAAGTTTTAAGCCATGGAAAGATAGCTTCTTGGTGCCTCAAACATAAATCTTTATATGACTCACTTGAGCATTCTTTAATACTTTATTCTGTAAAGTATAGTTGATATATTAATGTCATCTTGAAGGAATTTTAGCTTCAAGAAGAGGAGAAAAAAGATTTCCAGTTGTTGGGAATTTGAGATTTTAGCCATTTCTATTTATAAAATATTTACCACTAGTTGAGAAAAAAATACCTTTCTCCTGCCAATATCAAGGGAAAATGTCTACATAAATTAAAGCTCAGAACCACTTTGGTTAGAAATTGTAACAAATCTTCTGGGAACTCAGAAGCGTTGTTGTTTTGTGGCATTCCTTCCATCCCTTAATATGTTCTAATGAATGATATTGAAAGATAAGAAATGTATCTTTCTGAAAACATCTGGCCTGGGTTTGGTCCTCCAGGAGTACATTTTAAATTCTGTTTTTAAGTGCTACCAAGTGCTTCCAAACCACTTACATATTTTCTACTAGTAATTAAACCATTCCTATTAAACCTTCCTATGCAGAACAGGTAAAAATGTTAAATTATTTGAATGTGAATGTTCCATTTGCAAATGCAATATAGGCATGAAATGCTTTAATTGGGCATGGCATTTGCTTTATCTGGTGCAATATTACCTGAATCCAGCAATAGCATTGTCTTCAATCTTAGTTTAAATGGATGACAGATCAGGTTACTAATAGGACCTGATTTTAAATACATGCAATTGAACCCCAATGGCTAAATTTCATATTAATTTCAATAGATTCATGAAAAGTTCTAATTATACCCAATGCATTATTTGAATCATCATGGATTATTTTGTCTGGTCCTAAACATCTTGGACTGAGGTGTCAGTTACTTCCTTTCATTCTAATAAGTGACATCTAGGAATATCAAGGAAGAGATCCCAAGATCTCCCCCAAGCCACACTGGGAAGCATGTTTATTAGGTTAACTCATAGATCACAAAATTATGTGCAATTTGTTTTTACTCTTTAGGCAAAATGGTAAATAAGGCAAAGGGAGAAATAAGGGATATAAATAAATTTTTATTCTATAACCACGTGTCATTAATTTTTACTGTTTCAATTTATTGAGGTCGTACAAATTTTCTTTCAACATCACATAATTTCATATCACTCTATTTATTTCTACTGGAAATAGGTGTTAACATTTCAACTTGTATTCCAAGTTATGTTTAGGTAAGAACTGTCTTGGATTTTATGAATTGATTAAATGTTTATTAGAGTCACAGTATCCCACTGATTTTTCTTTTTCTTTTTTCTTTTTCTGGGAGCCCCAGTGGAAAGATTACAGATTGTGTCCAACAGGTTGACATTCAGGCTACATTAAACACCAGTAATTACTTGCATAACAGGGCTGTCAATGATTTATAAACTGTGCAGACAGAAAAATAGTATCTCATTCAAAGCAATAAGTTACTCATAAGTTTATTATTTAAACAGGTTTCTTGTTTTACCTATAATAATAGCGTTAAGGATGTAGCTGTACATGTACAGGGATTTGGTTCACGATTTCTGCATATATCACTCCTTTAATGGCAAACTCAGTCGGTAAATGGCAACTACAATGGAATATACATCCATTGGGAGAAAATACGATGGCATCAATGTGCTTTGAGATACCCCAATATATGCTGTACAATAATATGTATGCAAGGGATTAAACTATTAAATAAAAGTCAATTCTCAGTCACCTTGACAAGCTGAGTTTATATTAGAGGGAAAAAAGTGAGGCAAGTAGATGATGGAATGCTCTGTTTAAAAGAGATAGTTGGTTGGAGCTCTAAAAGGGTTCTTAGGGTGGAGAATACATAGTTTTAAACAGTAAAGCAAGATTGACTTGTTTTAAATGTCTAAGCCAGGGGTGTCAAACTCAAGGCCTGGGGGCTGCTTAGATCTGGCCTGCGGGGCCACCCTGGAAACAGCAAAGGACTGCTCCGCGGTGCCTCTGCCAGTAAAAATGGAGCTCAGGAGGCATCCTGAGCTCCATTTTTGCTGGCAGAGGGTTGTAGGAGCTAAAAATTGCAGCTAAAAACGGAGCTTGGAGCCCGTTTTCGCTGGCAGAGCGCTTGGGCTACCACAGGCGCCTCCAACACGAGTGACGTCAAGCTGGCCATGCCCACCCTGGCCACGCCCACCCTGGCTCCCTGAGGTCAAACACAATCCTGATGTGGCCCTCAGTGAAATCAAGTTTGACATCCCTGGTCTAAGCCTATCTTGTAGGATAGAACATTCTTTTGCACCAAGATTAAGCATGTAATTGCCAGTAAATTAATACCATGTGCCAGACCATGTTCCAGTTTGGACTAATGAGCCAGTTTTGTCTAGTGGTTAAAGCATCCAGTTAGAAAGTGGGAGACTGTGAGTTCAAGTTCTGCCTTAGCCACGAAAGCCAGCTGGATGACTTTGGGTCAGTCATTATCTCTTAGCCCACATGGGTTGTTGTGGGGAAAATAGGAAGAGGAAGGTACAGTATGTTGGATATGTTCACCCTTTTGAGTTTATTTGTAAAAATAATATAGGCAGGATACAAATAAAGAAAGAAACAAAAATATCCTGAAATGGCTTGGTACAAATTTTAAAATATTTAACATAAATTTTAAAATATTTACACATAGAGTTCCCATCTACTAGTTTCAGTAAAATAAGTAAAACAGAAATCACAGAAGGAAATGATATAAAAATGAAAGCAAAAGTATTTCAAGGCCCCTATTGGCCTTCCGGAAAGCGGTGAAAACCTGGCTTTTCCAGCAGGCCTGGGGCAGTTGATCTCACTGTTGTAATCCTGCGAGATCCGGCCATGAATGGTGTGCATGGGTTTTTAAATTGTTTTTTAAATGTTTTTATATTTCTGTTGTAAGCCGCCCAGAGTCCCTTGGGACTTGGGCGGCATAGAAATTTAAATAATAAATAAATAAATATTGTATAAATTAACTTCAAGAAGTAAGTATCTTATGTCTTGTTTGTTGATCTGTTCGGGGGTCCAGCATAGGAACCTAGGAAAGGGCGCAATGGCTTCAAAGCAAACACCTGTTGCTGACAGGTGTTATCATGCACTCCTGTTTTGAAGCATCTTTTTTGAAACTCTTTTGAAATACTGAATATTCATATTACTTATTTCTAGCTACTGGGTTATATTCATAAATATAAACGGAGTTGTAAATACCTATTTATTTATACTGTATAAGTATTTATTTAACTTGTATCCCACTTCATTCTCATTGGACTTTACTATCTTTTAGACATTCATCCATTTTGAGAAAGTTGCTTACTTGTTTACGATCAGACTTCTTAACAGGGATGGATGACTTAATCTGTTTCTGTTGGTGATTGATTCACACACACACACATATATATACATATTTTGGAATATGTAAGAATCAGTGTTGATTCTTGGTGACTGCCTTGACTAGTTCTTTCAGTTTTCTGAAGATTTCAGAATTGATTTGTCATTGCTTCCTTCCTATGGCTGAGAGAGAATGAGTAGAGCAGGGTCACCCAAACTGGCTTTGTGTTTAAAGTGGGACTAGAATTCATGGTCTCCTGGTTCCATGCCTTAGGCCTTAAATCACTATACCAAATTGGCTTTCATATATTCAATATTTCATCCAATTTTAACAGTTGCAGTTTAAAAAAAAATGTTTTTTCCTCGTGTGCATTTACTTTTAATGAACACACCTTATTGCTGCAGTTTTATTCTTTTTATTATATAATGAGCAATCCAATATGCTTTGAATATCATCCCCTCCCCTCCCAATATATCAGTTAAGATTAGGGCAAGCAGTCTTCACCAGTCTCTCATTTTATTTTTCCTATGTCATGTTTATACATCAATGCATAACACAAGCAAATTGACAAAAGACAGGCCGAAGCATTCCTGGTTACTGAACAAAGACAATTTGAAAGAGAAAAAAAGAATAGCTGTAGGACATGTCTTATCTAAAGCTGTCTGGGCTTCTTTTTGATTGGTTGAGTTGGCCTTCGAAAGTGAGCCCAAAGGGCTGCTTGCAAGTTTGCATAAGGAAGGAAGGAATCAATTTAGAACTGTTGCTGAACTGAACCTTTATCACAAGCATTTCCTTTCCACCACTTCACGAACTCAATATATATGAGTTGAGAAATAATGTCTGATGTCTCTATGTTTCATTCTGCATTTTAATAAGGAATTCTTGATGGTCCAGTTAGATTACAAGTTGAATATTAAATCTTGCTTGCAAAGATCATATTTGTTTTGCAAAAGACCAACAAGTATATGAAAGTAGATATTTTTCTAATGCTTAATGCTTAGGACTTAATGCTGATGTGGAAATAGTTGTGAATCTGAGATTGACGTGTCTGACCTATACACTGCATAGAATTATTTTGCATTGTGATACAATTGGATATTTGACAAAGCATCAGTAATTTGTCCTTAAGCTACCGGTATTTACTGATTACTGCTTTTTTTAATTGTTAAAGAATTTTGTAAACCTTTTCCCCAAATGTCATGAGGGTTTTTTTTAATCCTGTCACCAGCCCATGCTGCATGTGGTATTTAAAACTCAGCAGGAGATCCTGTCACATATCTCTTGCTATTTTATGCTTTTAGTGTTCTTTATTTGGTCTTTAAGCTCCAGGCATGAAATTAACTACCAAGGCATTCCTTAAACACAGCTCAGAAACATTACTGGCATTAACACCAATGTCAATCTAACACAAAGACATTACAATGAAAATCCAAACAGGCTTAATTTGTTTTTTACAGACACCAAAACTCCACACTTCAGATAAAATATTTTAATTGAACATTAATTCATTGAGTTGTTGGATGCAGACTCATTTAAACAATCTAATAATGCAAGAGTTGCCAGTTTTCTAAGATGAAAGAGCCAATAATTACATATTTGCATGGATCCAAATATAAAATAGGTATTGCTTAACAAGTATCTCAAAAATATAAACAACTTAATCTGAAATCAGTTTCATAGTTCAAATTAAACACTTTTATTGTGTAAAGAATGAAAGATAAAGTGACAAGATTTGTAATATTAGCAATGATGGTAAAAATATCTGAAATAGAAGAAGATAAACCCATACCTATCATAGATTATGAATAACAACTGATGATGATGGCATTGCATAGATAACATTTCTGCCAGCTATGAAAGACTGTTCAAGATTAGTCGTCTCTTATACTACATTGAATGAAGTCATGAAAGTCCTTCCGCTGGGAACTTATTGGGAAAACCCCCCCCACAAGACAACACACACACACACACACACACACACACACACACACACACACACACACACACACACCAACTCTATTTCTAATGTCTTGGAAGCATAATGACTCCCCCTTTCAACATCCCAAATCATATTTATATAAGAACCATTATAGACATTACATCAAAAATAACTATATAAGTTTGTCGGGTTTTTTTGTTCCAGGTGTATTTGGTGCGGTGTCTTCCAATATTTTACATGTAAACTGTGGCAGTTGCAATCAAAAATCTATTGTGTTTACAACAGTGGGTTTTTTGGGGGGGGGGGAAGGTATGGGAGGAATTTTGATTAAGATCAGAGAAAAAGTTTCTTTGGAATGGAACTTTCCATTCTAGAAAGTTGTATAAGCAATAGTGCATTGTAGACATGATGATAAATATTCCAGTATCAATTAAATCTTTGATCCCTTGCAGTGTTCAACAGTTTCAGGCTTGCAGATCTGTAGAGTTTCAGGCAGTTTTAGCACAGTTCCCCCCCCCCCCCATTGCATAGATAGTAAAAAAAAAATATTGAAGCAGAAAAAAATGTTTGGATATTTCAGCAAGACAACAGGAAGCATACATAAGTACAATTATTAAATATTCACAAGAAATAAAGGTAAATCCTTTGAAATTGTTTCCATAGCCCCCAGGCTTGAATATTAGTCAAAATCTTAAAGAGTCAATGCAAACAAGGAGATCTAAAAATATTTTTGAGTTACAAAACTTCTGTAAGGAAAAGTGAGATGGGGCCAAGGTGGATGAAATACAAAAGCAATAGAAAAAACTCCTAGATGACTATAGGAAATAATCATGAGTTCAAATTTCTATCAAAGAACATATTATAAAATAGTGACTGAACGGTCTATGGCAGGGGTGTCAAACTCGCAACGACATGTTTTCGTGACGTGATGTATCACAACTTCCCCCCCTTTACTAAAATGGGGTGGGTGTGGCCAGCACTTGACACATCTGGCCCACAGGCCATGAGTTTGTCACCCCTGGTCTATGGAGATTCTCAGTCATCCAGGGCGTGATTGTCTTCAGAGCTGAAAAAGCATCTTGGATGAGAAGCGAAAAGTCTTCAAAGAAAAAGTCCAGTTGCCTCTTGAAAAAGCACCTTTGGGAGTGACTGAAAGGGTTAATTTTCAAATCTACTGTTTTCTTACTCTATATCTGTAAAAAACTTCACAAAACTAAATATACATTTCTTTGCGCAGAAAGATGCTGTGCTTATTTGTACCAGTGGAATCATCTTCTATTCATTTATGGCTTTATTGAAACATCCAATTTGACCAGGAGTGTTTAAGCATCTTCTACATGCATTTGTAAATATCATAGGATGAACACATGAACACTGTGTTCAATTCTTTGAACACAGTAAATATCTATTTCTTATCTGAAGTATAATCTGAAATACTGTACTGTTGCATAAGCAGATTTAAGTTTTAATTATTTGTAAGTTGTATGCAGAGGTGGGTTCCTCCCGGTTCGGACCGGTTCTATAGAACCAGTAGTAACTTGGCGGCCTGGGTCGCTAGAACCGGCAGCGACCCAGGCCTGCCACGCCCCCGAACCGGTTCTTTTTTTATGCTCTTTTAAGCTTTTTAAAGCTTTTTTTTTAAGCACTGCGCATGCGCGAAGCGCGCACGAAGCGCACCCACACCCGTGCACTCACGCGGCGCAACACTGAGTGAACCGGCAGCGAAGAAAACCAGAACCCACCCCTGGTTGTATGGCTATCAGTTCTATATTATCATGAGAATTCACATAGGAGTAAAGAGAATTGCCGGAAATAGCACCCAAGTTATGAGAGTATTGCGTGACCGGGAAGGATGTTGTTTGAAATTCACATAGTTAGTGGAGCCAATCAACCTGCCCTCTAGGGCAGCAACTGTTACTGGGTATATATGTATGTGTTGAACAATATTAATGGGAAAAAGTAGGTAGTTGATATATATATTAAAGAACATCAGAATAGAAAGATAACAAGATTTTAAAATCACAAAGTATCTCTCCCCCCCCTCTCCCCCTCCCTCTTTTGTGTATGTGTGATACACTTAGAAAGGTTCAATTCAACTTTGGTATTTATTAAGAACAAACATTTGGAAGCAGGTGAAGATCGCTGTGTACCTAGCCCAACCTTCAGGCTTTTTAAGTGCTTTGAAAAATGTTCTGGGCAGAATTCAGTTTCTGGCATTCAAGTATCTTTTTTCCCCCCTCTTGAAAACTATGTTAAATTTTTAGAGGATATTTCCTTACATTATGCTGTTTTTATTTGTAGATGAAGTGTGTGTGGGGCTGTTTGTGTAAACGTACCCGTGCACATGTACACACGTACAAAAATGCATAATCATTTTTTTACTGTATCTCTATATATGGAGATGGACTGATCATGAATACTGGGCAAGTTCAGATATACCAACATGATTTTAAAGTTGACAAAATATTTGGAAGAAAGTCCAACAGAGTAAATTGCTGTTAACTGATAAGAAAAATTTTAGACTCTATTAACTAAGCAAATTGGAAATGTTCCCATGTCCATTCTCTAGCGTATCATTATTTTTCTAAAAACCTGCTATGTTGTTAGTCTTCCCCATCATCATCTGCCATTTTTAAAAAAACTAGGAATTCTAAAAATAAACAGCAGGAACATATGTTCAAATCTTTGAACAAAATCCAAGAAACACCCCCCATTCCTTGCAAAATCCGCCTCAGAGTTGCAATCTTTATCAAAAGGAGGAAATTTTCAATCACCTATCCTAAGGCTCACGTGTACTGGCCCTACCTAGTTTTGGAATGTGGTCTCTAACATGCCATTCCAAAACAAGTACTCATCCCTGTCTAAAGATGTGGAAGATGGCAAAGTTGGACTTTCTTTTCTTAATTGATAAATGTTTACTTCTTTTTCTGCCACAGTTCCATCAGGAAGACTTATCTCAAACTGTACAGTCAGCAAACAAAACCACCTCCTAAAGTCACGGCATTTGAATTCTGGCCATAGATATTATATATTCAAAACATGCCACTAATAGGGCCTCTTACTTTTAAAACCAAACAAGCTCCGACAAACCCTCTTCCGTATTCATTTTCCTTCCAGGGAAGAGCTGGGTTTCGTGGTAGATTGACTTGATATATAGTAGTGAGGAACTTGATCGTTTTGGAAATTGACCAAAACCATTATAGCTGTTCAAGTCCCATGGAAAAGAGATTGCCAACAGCTGTTCTGGAAAGTCTGCATTACTTGCTTTTCTTGGCATTTTCAAATACTTTGTTTTTTGTATTTTTCTACTCTTTACCTGTAGAAATTTTATGGATAGTATGCTACCTTTTCCGCTGTTTTTATATTTTAAAGAAGTCAGATTTTGTTAAAAAAAACACCACAAAAGGGTAAAAAACAAAGAAAAGTGAGCATTTAAAAATATTATATTAAATTCAATGCCACTACCTATAGATTTAAATTAAATTAAAACAGAATTTATAAAATCTCTTTTTAGAATGGTGAGTAATTTGGGACTTATGGATAGCCAATTAGGTAAGGCTTATGGAAGACTGTTTTTGTATAAGGTAACTGCAGTGAAACTATTATAGTTTCCATGACATATACATTTGATAAATAAATTTAAAAAATATATGCCCCAAATGGAAAAACATTGTAATACCCCCAGTGGAGGAATGGATAGTGAAGATGGCAGCATTTGTGATAATTGATCAATTTGATCAAGGATAAGACAACAAGTACTTTTATAAAAGACTGAAAACCCATTGTGGACTTTTTCTGAACATGGAAAAATGAATTGGATTTATGGGTTTGTTAATAAAAACAGAGTGGGGGTGGGGTTTGCAGTTGTTCAGACTAATTTTTATTGTGTAGCAAAGAAAGATAAGCAGTTACTGTGTCTATCTTTCCCAGCCCTCTCCCATTGCTTGTTCAGATATCTGGTAAACAAAAATCATGTGGAATGAAATTATTACAAGCAATTATCTTATGCTACCAACATGTAGACATGTCTGAGGTTTGTCTAAAAGATTACTCTTATGATTCACATGTACGCTTAAATTCCAACCATAGAGATGTGGAGCCTCAGCCTTTCCTGCTAGTAATTTTGAAAGAATGGTCTAAAATTTGAAACTTTGATGTTATATATGCTGATAGTGATAATATTTTATGCACAAAAATGGAAGGATACTTTGATTCCTACAATGGACGAATGGCTACAAAAGCTGATGGAGTTAGCAGAGATGGCTAACTTGACTGTTTTGATTAAAGAAAAAGATACATTTAATTTTGTTTCTACTTGGAAATTGGTTTTGGACACTGTGCTTGAGGTGAAAAAAAATGAAACTTTTATTTTGGCTTTTCTGGTTAGATAGGTTTGCTGTTATAGAAATGGCTAGTATATATTTTTATGTAAAAGTAAAAAGTTGATGTTGTATATTATTACCTTATTGTACTGCACCGAAAGGAATCAGAAGTCAATGTACATTAAATCAGACATATCACAGGAAGACAAAATCACAACATTCCACCTTACTTACTTTGGTCATCTCATGCAATCAAAATCACTGGAAAAGGTAATTATGCTTGGAATAGTCAGCAGTAAAAGGAAATTATATCTAAAATATAGGGGCTAGATACATTAAAACGGATACCACTCAAAGCATTAAACAACTGAAAGAAACTATACAAGATCAGAAAATAGAGAGAGAACTGATCCATAGAATCATCAAGAATCGGACATGATTGAATAAATAGCATCATCATATCTTCCATTGAGTTCAGAGAAAGTTTTAAAAAGATAAGAACAAAACACTTTGAATTGACACAGCAAATGTTATGGTGACTCTCAGACAGACCTCCATTACACTAATTGAGGATTATTCTGCCCATTGCAATATTATTAAGAACAATATTATTGTTTTTCAGTATAAATTATAATTATAAAATGCTGGTAAACTCAAATTTCCAACAACATTTCTTTCCTAACTTCTCCTATTTTGGACCTTTAGTTTTCTTTGCATTTCCTGTAACTTAATTTAAATCATTTTTTAAATGTTGCTGGGCAATCCACGACCCATTATGTCATCCTTTCAGAGATATATCCTTACCTAAAGAGAAAAACAGAATGAACATATTGGGTAGGAAAAAAAGTGGGAATGGAAGCAGATTTCCTGCTGGCTTCCCCATTGATGTTGCTTTTGGGAAGCTGGCAAGGAGCATTGGAAATCACTTTTTCTCCTTGGCTGAACCATGGAACTGCCTGCCACTTTACTAGGGAAAGGGTGAACAAAGGGAGCCCAGACCATGAGGAAAACTGCACCTGTGCCCTCAATAACCCACTCCCTCAAGGAAAGAAGAAAGCTTACCCATTGACTGCCAGGACCCCCAAGTCTATTCTATCTAGCCAGCAGGCATGCAGGTTGCTTCTTCATCTTTCCCTCATCACTTATTGCTGTTCACAGATTTCAGATTTCAGCCTCGGTTCCAAAGCAGCCAATCATTGTTCATCAACCCTATAAGTTCTGGCAGGTGTAGTTGAAAGGTAAGGTGATGCTGAAGTGATCACAACTTTGCCACAGGAGTAAGGGGTCCTGGATTTTGGACACATTAAATTAATCCATTTGAGGTATATTGCTCAATATACTTCATGTTAAAAATTATTGCTCTATGATTCACTGTTTAATTTTATATAGCTGCCCATCTCACTTAGTGACTATGAACAGCATATACAATAAAACAATTAAAAGAAATAAAAACCAATTAAAACACATCCAAAATAAATTTAAAAGATAAAAAAATGGAACCTCCCATATGAAGAGCCGAGGTGGCGCAGTGGTTAGAGTGCAGTACTGCAGGCTACTTCAGTTGACTGCTAGCTGCAGTTCGGCGGTTCAAATCTCACCGGCTCAAGGTTGACTCAGCCTTCCATCCTTCCGAGGTGGGTAAAATGAGGACCCAGATTGTTGGGGGCAATATGCTGACTCTGTGAACCGCTTAGAGAGGGCTGTAAAGCACTATAAAGCGGTATATAAGTCTAAGTGCTATTGCTATATGCAATGTATTCCAGTCAACTATCCTACAGCCTATTATAGACAACTGTTAATTTGTAACGTTTTTCTTCAATTAATTCTGATTTTGTTCCTTTGACCTCCAGAGTTAGTTAACATTTCTGACTATGTTATTCAAGCAATATGAACAACATAAACAGTTTTTTAAAGTTTAATTTCAACTAGTTTACTTTAATTTACTTTAATATATTAATTTATTAAATATATTAATTAATAATTTATTAATTAAATAAATATATTAATTTACTTTAATATATCACTACGTGTTGTATCTTATGATTACCTATCTCCTCCCACTCATGACTATAACCATGTTGCTTGTATTTTTACGATTTATATTGTTTTGTTTGTTTTCTAGTATGATTTGATTGCTTATTAGTAACCTATGACTATCACTAAGTGTTGTATCTTATGATTCTTGATGAATGTATTTTTTTCTTTTTTTCTTTTTTCTTTTTTTCCTTTTATGTACACTGAGAGCATATGCACCAAAGACAAATACCTTGTGTGTCCAATCACACTTGGCCAATAAAGAATTCTATTCTATTCTATTCTATTCTATTCTATTCTATTCTATTCTATTCTATTCTATTCTATTCTATTCTATTCTATTCTATTCTATTCTATTCTATTCTATTCTATTCTATTCTATTCTATTCTATTCTAATTTTCTGATAGCTCCAAAATCTATCCTTCTTACCTCCAGTCTACTAGAAACATCGTGGGGGAGGATTTGCTTCACTGCACTTAATTTACAGAATTTGCTTTCATTTTTTTCAGTCCACATTCCTCAAGTTTTGCAGAACCACTTTTAACTAGTATGATTTAAAAGTAATGGAACTTATTTCTTCGAAATCCATCTTTTGACATAGCTGGTCCACTTTTGACTATTTAGCATCTTTTACTGTGATGTTCTCTATGGAAATTCTTTGTGAAAAATTGGTGAAATATACCAAATCCTGTTTCTTCTTTTTAAAAATTAGGAAGTTATTTTCATACAAAATCTGCATATTTTGCAAAATTCCTTTTGGTTAAATTAGGGAATAGAGAATAAGTAGACAAAAATAAATGTAAATTTTCAATAATTGTCATGGGATAACAAATATAGAGAAAAAAACCCTTCAAGTTTAATTCATTATAACTTAGCTTTTCCTTTTTCTTGAAAATATTGAGATATCTATAGTTACATGTTTAATCATATTTAATGATTCAGGATACTAATGTAGCTTGTTCCTTGAGACTTCCTTAAAACTCTGAAGGCTATTTTATTTAACTTTCTGGCTCCCACATCACTCACTTTAATAGCTCAATCTCTGATATTTTCCCATTTATCAACAGATCAATTGTGAAACTGAGGAAGTCTGTCTCCCATCTTGACACTGAGATGGCTATTCACTGGACTTTGTCACTGCTAGAAGGATTAGGAAAGCAATTTGTCACTTAAATACTATGCAGATCCTCATTGCAATAAAGGTGAGTTATTGTCTTTTACTTCGGCACAAAACAAATCAAGGAATTCTTGGCTGTAAATGTAAGAAGAGTTTGGATTTGAGGAAGGAACGATCTCCATGAGATAAGATTATTATTTTACCCTTTTGACCAAGTGAATTCAATGAATTACGATTTAACTTTTCATAAATGCTATAACCTTTAGTACAAAGATAGATATTCTAAATATATTCAGTTAATTTTTAAACTTCATTTATCATTGCAAATTTAGCATATAGAAGCAATACTCTTGAAAAAAGGTTTAATATGAGATGATAGATTCCCAGCAAAATGTATATAATATATATTTATATTTTAAATATATGGGTTTTTAAAAATGCAAATCCGGATCACAACAGGAATGGAATATAACTATGAACTGTTGCAGTCCTTTGAAAAAACTCTGCAGCAGGTGTTTTCTATTGAATGCCTTCAGTTATTAATTCATTAGATAACACTAATCCAAAACTAGGAAAGCATTTATTGGTTTATTTTCTATAATGTAGCCTTTTCTATTTGTATTCCTTGTTGCCTCCCTAATGAAACCTAGTTTAACATTTTTAAAGCAAATATTTACAAATAATCATAATTTTGGATGATGTGGCTCTTTTTGGAATTGTGTTTTTTTTTTTAAAAAAAATACTAGATGCATTAAGATAAGTTAGACAACTTGAAGGCCCTCTACTATCACCTTTACCATCTGCTATAGCTGTAAATGATTCTATTAAATTGGCCAGAAAGTATTTCTTCTGGAAGTGAAAGAAAATAACTACAAAGATAAACCATGTGCTAACTTACTTTCTAACACTATCACACAATCATCTTCATATTAAAAAGGGCATAAATTGTGTTAATAAATAGCAGCGCTAAAATGTATCAGTTAATTGAAAGGAAATAATTATTAACTAAATATGTCATCAGTCATCTAAATTTTAACAAATGCTAGCTGATCACATACTGAAATGTAGACTTTCAATCTGCAGAACACACCTATGAGAAGAAGAAAATATGAAAAACAAATTGAGGAGGCGCCCCAAAAATACAAGCTAAGCTTTGTATTGAATTGTGTGGGTGTGTATTTGAATGAGTATGTGCGTATATGCACACATGCAAAAATCTGGTCAATGACTAAATGACACTTAAGCTTTTAATGTCATCTGCCACCACTGAATGGTCATTCAAATTTTTGTAGCTCAAATCTGGTAGCCATAACTATCACAGATGTTAGTAATGTGAACAAGCTTTTCCATGCTAATATTGTTTCAGTGTGTTTGATACAATAAACTGCTTCCTAACTGGAGGTCTGTGTCTTATCATACAGGAAAGAATTTTGTACAGTAAAAGGAAGTGGCTTCAAGAACAATTATAAGGCATAATCTGTCAAGATTGGTTGTTTTTGATCTCCATTTTAATGGAGTTTCAGATGTTTTGGATATATTCCAGAACATCACAATGAGGAGACAAGGGAGTACAACATATAACCTTCTTGGTATTTAATGGATCACAGACAGACACCCAATGAAGAACAATAGAACAATTGTTAAACAATATTACTGCTGCCAAGTTGGTATGTAATAAGGCCACTCTCATCCATGACTTGATTATGGATGAGAGGGCCAACCTGCCATGCATTACTGAAATCTAGCTGGGGGAAAGGGAGTTTCCTCTGTCTGACAAATGCGCAGGTTGGTTTTGGGTGTAACATCAGTTAAGGATAGTAGTCTCTATGAGATTATACTAGTCATTTGACAGATAAAGTCACTTGGATCCACTCAATTTTGGACACAGGTCTTGGAGCAGGGCCATGAGCAGTACTGGTTGCCATTGTGTTTCCAGGGATACTTCAAGATGCTGGTTGTCACCTTTAAAGCTCTTTATTGCATGGGACTGTATTACTTCAGGACTCCCCTCTCCTCAGTTGTTTCTACTGTCCAATCCAGTCAGTCAGGATGGGCATGCTTTGAGTTCTTTCAATTAAGGAATAGCAATAGCACTTAGACTTATATACCGCTCTACAGTGCTTTATATCCCTCTCTAAGTGGTTTACAGAATCAGCATATTTCCCCCAACAATTTGGGTCCTCATTTTACCCATCTCAGAAGGATGGAAGGCTGAGTCAACCTGAGACAACCAATGTTGTCTAAGGAATGCTGATTTTTATCTCTGAGGACCTTCAAGTACAGAATTCTGCTTAATTTGTTATCATCTTAAAATATATGTGTATATACATACATACACATACACACACCCAAATGAAGAAGGGAGAGATCTTACATATAAAGACATTGCACTTTAATGATAAAGTGCAATGTTTATTTGCAAACTTTATTGGCAAGAAATGCAAATATGAGGATTCTACATGAATGTAAGCAATATACTGTATGCAATATTCTAAATGAAAACCAAATTTACAGAGATGTATCTACAATTAGATTGACTGGAAAAGTACAAACAATCTCATTGCTTTACTACCATTGAACAAACATTTACCCTTCCAATGGTTAACTGCAAGGTAACATGTCAAGACATGTTACATGTCAAGACATAACAACCTAATTCTGCTCCAGTTGTTGTTGCTAAGGTTGAAAGACTATATATAGATGGCAGCTCATCAAATATCACCAGGTAGAGATACCACTGCCATGGTATCCAGTCTATAAGTCACTGATCACCACTGATAACAGTTCCCCATCACAATCACTGAAGAATGATACAAGTGAAGGTGTGCAATTTGGGATACTGCATCAGGGCAACAAGGGCTATCATTTGGAATCTGGCACAAGAATTCGTATTCACTTGTTGCCTGCTGATTATTTTGTATCAATGGGACGGGCAACTTTTGTTTGGTGAGAAGAAGCTGCAATAAATTGTGAAGCTATCATCTCCAGGTTTTTCCACCTGAATTTTGTTCTAGCCACCTTTCTGTATATCAGCAATTATACTGATCTGACCCAGATGGTTTCAAAATAATGTTAGGAACTACTTTTGGATTTGTGAGATGCCTTTATATTCAGCTGAAAAGCAGTGAAATTTCATAGGCCATCCCCACATTATTTTGAAAGCTTTGAAACAGATTATTTCTTTGCTCTGACTTTTATCTTGAAGGGAAAAATTACAGGATTCCTAGAAGTGACCCCCCTTGCTAATGGTGTGACTGCTGTGATAGTGGTAGCACTCTGGTAGTGTTTAGATGCTTGCTGCACATTTTCTTCAAAAGAATGAGGGCAGGATAGGTGAGTCTTCCCTGGAGAGAATATATTAATTTGGAGTAGTGAAATTTTCCAAAATTGGTTACAAAGTTCACCTAAATTATTAGGGCAGTAGATGGGTGTAACATACTATGTGTTTGTAGCCACAGAACTCAAGTATAACTAAGAATATGAGCGATCATTGTTCTTTTTTGTTTTGTGCTGTTTTCTTGTCCTAATATTTTTTTATTAATTCGTAAAAAGGCCCAGAATTGCTAGGAGTTGGATGGCATATAAATCTAAAATATTAATAATTAATTATACAGCATATAAATAGTTGGAAAAAGTAACCAAATAACCAAGATCTAAATGTAATGTACAAAACTTTCAAGCTTAAGAGTTTGTACAGTATTATAAACAAAACAAAAATTCAAACTTTTGGAAATATTTGTGCTCTTTTTTAGAAACTGATGCTGACACTGAGATTTGAGTGATTTAAGTAATACCCATTTAGTTACAACTGGTATTTGTATTATTATCATCCTGTGTATTATAATTATAACCAATAATAATCTTTTTTTTTATATGAACAGAGCAAAGTTGCCTTCAAGGTGAGATGAACTCCCGATAACTTGCATAGAAAACCTATGTGGTTTTCTTGACAAAGATTTTCTTCTACCTTCTTCCATATTTTTTTTTCTTCCAGATTTTCTGGCTACACTTCCCAAATGATTCCCCATTTGGATGAGCCTACATAGTTTTATAAACTGGTGCTGCCAGTACATTATTTTGTTTTGATACAACATGCATGTAACTTATACATTTACTTCTACTTCAATCCTTTTCTTTAATTCAAATTAAACAATGCACTTGCTTGTTTTGGTCTCAGGAGAGTGAGAAGCTTGTGTTGAGGTCCAGATTTAAAAGTCTTTCTGATTTACGATAGTCATTCCCAAAAGTCATGAATCAATGGAAGTTACAAAACAAAGTCATGTCAAGTAGGCACATGTCTCCCTGCAAAACATTCAATCTAAGCCTAAGGAAACATGGTGAAAGATAAGTCTAACAAAAACAGTCAATAGTCTAAAAAAAACAGGAAATAAAGGGGGGGGGGGAGAGAGAGAGAGAGAGAGAGAGAAAGAGAGAGAGAGAGAGAGAGAGAGAGAGAGAGAGAGAATATCAAACTAATGTGAAAACAACAGCTGAATGTACATGTTCACACTTGAAGAAGAGGAAGCTAAAGTTGCAAAAGTCACAGGAGAACTTGGAGATGAAATAATCACATTGCAAATATGCAGGCCTATTTTGTATATTCACAGGTTGTTACTTGCCCTCACTACAAACTATGGAATTGAACTAAAATAGCATTTGATTGGAGTTTGCCAAGAATAACAAGTTCCTCAAGAAAGATGTAATGTACAAAAATATTGCTTTATTATTAAAAACTGTATAAAGTATAAGAAATGAAGATTTTAAATATTTCTACTTGAAAGTTCTCATTTATCCATAAGTATACAATCTGAAGTAAATATGGACCGAGAAAACATTTTATTGTATTTAAGTGTATCAACTGGTGACAGAAAGAAGACAAAACATTCCTTAAATGAACATCACCAATCAGTGAAGTTTCATTATTAAAGGATTTTACAGTCTAAATAAAAAAGCCAAGGAACAAAACAAAAGCAAGTAAAAAAGGAATCTAACTCATTAGGTTATATTTTTCAACATAGATCTAAATTATTATACAATCTCATTTAAATAACAACAACAACAACAACAACAACAACAGATTTAGGCAAAACATGGTCTAGTTCAACAGGGTTCTAATGGTCATTTTTGATTCTGCAATATTAATCATATAATCCAGCTATGCTACTTGTATGATTTATCTTGCTAGTTTATATACAGTATGTCTGGTGTCTCATGGAGTTGGATAATAGGAAAACTGATTTATCTTGAAACAAGTTGTTTTTCAAATAATCAGCTGGTAAGGCAGCAAATCATATCCAATAATTTGGTAAGCATACAAGGAAAAGATACCAAGATTACTCTTTTTCATGTGCCAAGAATACAAAATAATACATGCTGTGTCTGTATCTTAGACAGTTCTAGAATGCAAGACCTAATAAAAAGGACAAGATGCCTCTTAAATAATAAACATCCATAAACAAGATGTAAGTAAAATATGATGCTTCTTTCCTAGATAAAGTCCAAAAATGTTTCTTTCGTTTTTGAACAGGCACAATTCAGCAAGCATTATAGAAAACTAGTAAAATCTGCAGGTGAAAATTTCCTGGCTGAAAATAACAAGACCCTTTTTTTTTTGTTTAGAAAGAACACTTTTATAACTCTGGTATTTCCCTTCCAAAGGGTGTTCATGATTTATTTGTAAATATTTTTTCCTGACTGGAAACTTGCCACTTCATGTTTCACAAAAACAATCTGTTTATTTGCTTTTTTTATTGTTCTCTGATGATCTTGCAGTGGTATGGCAGAGATTCCAAGCTTAAAAATCAGGAAATTAAAAGTTGTGGTTCATGCATGAACCTAATTCAGTCCTCTTACATTGCATAATTCTTTCTGTTATTACACTGACCTTTGTTAACAGGTTCAGCAATTTTTAATTTCCTTACCTTAGCACTTATAAAGTCTTGACTAGCACTGCATTTATATATTTTCCTGCCCTTAAGTTTCATGTGTAACTAGTCTATTGAATTAATACAGCTGTCTTCATAAGGATACTGAGCTAAATCTAACCCATGTTTTGCATAAAAAGTTATGAGGGTTAAAAAAAATGCAAACATTTTTACTGCTAGAAAACCTATTCAGCAGACATACCTGCTGAAAATGGATCAGTGCAGTTTCACAACAAAAACAATTTTCATGTGGATGGTTGAATTTGAGGGTTCCTATGAAAAAGTCACAGAAAGTGAGGATTCCCATTGAATTATAATATTACTGGAATATGAATTTTATTATAATATCAATATATACTAATACTATATAATCTAATGGGATAGCACTATTAAGGCAGCAGGCTAGACATCTGGAGACTCTGACTATTCACGCCACTGCAGCTGGGTGACCTTGGGATTGTCCAACCAGTTATTAGGAGCCAACACTGACTCTAGGGGTCTTCCTGGATTCCCAAGTCCTGCTTGAAAAGCAAGTGTCAGCTCTGACTCAAAAGGTCTCTGTACAACTTCATCTGGTGCATAGTTGTGCCCTTTCCTAGTTTGGTATTCTCTTAGGTAGTCAGTCCCTAGTCACCAACAGATTGACTACTGCAATGCTCTCTGCATGGGACTGCTTTTGAAGATCACCAGAAGCTTCAACTAGTGCAGAATGCAGCAGTATGAGCAGTAATGGGATATAACACCTCAGCTTCACAACCTGCACTTGTTGCTGGTTTGTTTCTGGGTGTGAATTAAGGAACTGGTTGTTACTGTATGTACAAAGCTCTAAATGGCATAGGGCCTAGTTATCTGAGGAACTATCCAGCTAATTCAATTCCACAGGATTGGAGCACTCCAACTTCCTTCAGTTAAAAAATGTCATATTTTAGGACTCTGGAAATGTATCTTCTCTGTAGCAGTGCCCGCCATCTGGAATAAAGTTGCCCCACATCCAGATGGCCTTCACTCTGTATTGTAATTCCCTTGTTGGATTATTTTGAGTGCTTAGAGTCATTGAGAGTAAGGTGGCATGCAAGTTTTTTGATGCATTGAAAAGGCAAAATTATTTCTGTGATTCAAATGTCTTTGAAACTTATATGTTGAAGTGAAAAAACTGACATTCAGAAAGTAGGAAAGTAAATAATATCAATTTTAATAATAATAATGCTAATAATAATGCTGCTAATAATAATGCTGCTAATGCTGCTAATGCTACTAATGCTAATGCTAATGTTTTAATGCTAATGCTAATGCTAATGCTAATGCTAATGCTAATGCTAATGCTAATGCTAATGCTAATGCTAATGCTAATGCTAATGCTAATAATAATAATAATAATAATAATAATAATAATAATAATAATAATAATAATAATAATAATAATAATAATAATAATAATAATAGTCGCCCCTGGGGAGGAGAAAGAGATGAATCTTGAGTTGTAGCAGCCTAACTGAAAAAAATGAAAAATGTTTTCCATTTTCCTGAAGATAGGGTGAGGAAATTAGCTGACAGGACTTCTTTCAAGAAAGTACTAATTCATTACAAGCCTATTGCATTTTAAAACTTCCAACTGGCACTTCAAAATATAGCTCAATCAAAATGGCCTTTGAAGGCATTGCTTAGATTATGCAAATTCCAGTCCCCCAAATGTCATCAGTTCTATAATTAGTGAAGTGTCAACTGTTTTCATGCTACAGTTGGCAGGATATGAGGAGGAGAACCGTTATTGTAAATCTTATTCCTACTCCAATTAATTTTTGAATTTGAATTTGATGGGCCATAATAAACTTTTCTCCATAGCCATTCTGGTGTGGACTGCTGAATTTGGTAGGTAAAGTATCTACTCATTATTTACAGAGTGTTGGTGTACATCGAATCCTGCAATGTGGCAGCGATTATGAGCTGTTGTGAGTTGCCAATGGGGCCTCCTACTCTGAACCAACGTTTCCTGCAAAATATTTTCCTACCTTTCAGGGTGTTAGCATGGTGCAGTTTCTGTATCAGGATATACTCTAGCAGGATGGGATAATTACACTGTTCTACAAATTTTCAACTTTTATTAGTTTCAGAAATGAAATGTGCCATTTCTTAATGAATTTCACATGCTGAATTCAAATATAATAATGAAATTTGTTAGTTGGCTCTAGTTTTCATGCAACGGACATTTTACATTGTCCAACTACAGGTAATAGGCAAATAATGCGCCAAAACTTAATGCGTATATATAAACCCGTATATTTTTATTAAAATTAAGTGAATTATATTCGCAACAGTGAATACATGAGAT
>QLTV01000602.1:837513-858473 GCA_003457575.1 Thermophis baileyi | reverse complement strand
TATACAGAATTTGGTGAAGTCATATCAGCTAATATTGCATCATCTTGGTACGCGTGGCGGTTTTTTATTGGTCACCAATACTGACTATGTAATCTATGGTGTAAGTTGCATCATGCATTTTATATACCTTACTTAGCAATAGCAATAGCAATAGCAGTTAAACTTATATACCGCTTCATAGTGCTTTACAGCCCTCTCTAAGCGGTTTACAGAGTTAGCATATTGCCCCCAACAATCTGGGTCCTCATTTTACCCACCTCGGAAGGATGGAAGGCTGAGTCAACCTTGAGCCGGTGAGATTTGAACCGCCGAACTGCAGCTAGCAGTCAGCTGAAGTAGCCTGCAGTACTGCACTCTAACCACTGCGCCACCTCGGCTCTTCATTAGTTGTTTGCATATATCATGGAAACTAGAGCCAATATACATTTTTAAATGTTATTTTCGTTTTTAGCACCCCAACATTATGTAAGAAGAGCTGTTTTCATGCTTGCAACTTTTTACCTGTAGAACAGTGCATTCTAGATTATCATGGCCTTCACATCAGCCATGAGTGGGTGACCTAGCGGGGCAGGGTGGCTCATCAGCTGAAAGACGCTTGTTTGTTGGCCAGAGATGATCAGCACTCTGGTGGTTTGAGCCCATGGCACCATTTGATAGAGTGAGCTCCTGTCATTTGCCCCTAGCTTCTGCCCACGTAGCAGTTTGAAAGCATGTAAAAATGCAAGTAGATAGATACCATTCCAGTAGGGAAACTTAGCAGCATTCCATGTGGAAGCAGGAACCAGTACCAGACCTGCTCAGACGTGAGGTAGGGTTCAGCACAAGAAAGCCCGGATCACCCGACATCTCTCAAACACTGCTAGCCAGCTGGTGCAAAGCTAGTTTATCCCCTGTGGTGTACTGTGGATAGCTCACATGTGTGAACAAAATGAACTAGCAATCTTAGACTGCCAGAACTACTCTTTGGTAAAAGCAGTACAGACTTCCCTGCTTATGTATGTCTCTCTCACACACAAAAGTGAATGACCTTTCATAGCCCAGAAAAACTTTATATAACCAAGTGATTGGTGGTTAATATATAACAGCTGTTTTTCTTTTTTCCTTTTATTTCATGTCAGAGTAACTAGTGTGATGCTCTGGGCTAAGCCATTGTCTCAGGCAGAGGGTTTTCAAATAGATTCAGTGAATTGGCTACCATGGAATGCTTCAGTTCTTGCAAAACCTTTACTGGATACCAGGCAGGATTGGCATTTATTTGTTGAAAAGGCAAACCAATCAGATAGTGTATCTATTCTAGTTTGTGATGAGGGGATGGCAATGAGATAACTAAAACAAATATTACGAAGATCAGGTAGGAATTACGTAATTAGAAAGTAAGCAAGGAAGGAATAATTTCCCAAGGGGGGGGAAATGTAAGCCTCTTGCAATCTCTTGGATGAGCAAAAGTGCTGGTGTGGAATGAAACAAGGAGGAACTGTGCTGTCAGCAACAGGAAGTGTGTAAAAAATGAAGGATGGCCCTAGAAAGTTGAATGCAAAGCAGATGGCTCTAATTTGAGTCACACTGTGACATCTGAGAAGAAAAAAAACCCTGCTCTCTTGACACTTCCAGATACCAAAAATTCCAGAGAATACATTCCAGGGCTTTTTGAAGGTTTCCTATCAAGGGAGGGTAGATTTCCCTTGTTTCTATCAGCAAACAGTCCATAAAACTAAAATTGATAAGCTTCCACAGGCAGCCAAACATCCTAATACTTAGATAAGTTATTTATGTCCTCAAAGAAACTGAAGAAATCAGAGCCAAGAAGTGCAATGGGGATTGCAGTGCTTGGTGATTTAGATGCTGGTTCTTTCAGCTATACTTTGAGATAAGAAAACTAGCATCTGCCTTTATAATCCAGATGGATGAAAAAGCTCTTTTACATATATTCTGAGACACAAACTTTATTCACAGTATTATTTTGATGTATTGCAAGTAGTGCTGTAGATTTATGGTTTTTAAAATAAACCTTATAAATCAAGGTTAGGAACCATATAATCATTGCAGCTAAGCATTAGGACAAATTCTTCTCTAATGTAAACCCATGTACTTGGGTTCATTTCTGTCAGATGTCATCAGCCAAGATTTTCGGTTTTACTTCTTCAGATTGTCCTTGACAGGTCTATTAGCTCTCCTGCTAAAATCTTTTCTCTCATTCCATCTGCTGCAACATTAATTCCTGAAAACAAGAATATGTGCCTAGGATTTAATCTGTACTTGATATGTTTATATCTGATTCTGCCTCTATAATAAGCAACTTAGGCTATACATAGAAATAGTGTATAATTTTACAAATATTTTCTGGGCATTCACAGAGATTAAAGCAATACTGTTTGTTTTGTTTATGCTGAGATAACATTGGCCTATTTGTCATAATGGGGTAAACCATTTTATTTAAATGTATTTCAGGTTGGGAAGTTTTAGATAGTCAGATAGTTTGTCCTTTAGCAAGCATTTATAATGTAGCTTTTTAAATTTAAAGCTCGCCCAGTTGGATTGGATCAAATTATTTTATATTTCAAGTATAGAATTATTAAGAATGTGGAGTTACTCATTAAAAAAATTATAACAAGTAGGTAATTTAGGGATATGGAAATAGATAATTTATCACCATTGGGCAAAAACAGAAAATATTCACAAAAAAGCTTTTTTTTCTGAATTAGAGAAATATGTAACATTACTTTAAATCTCCTAATAAAATGTAATATCCAGCATGCTTTCTGACTATTCACTCTGCAAGGAATTCTTCATATATTTTAGAGACAAAAAATACTCAACTATGTAACACATATCTATGTAAAGTTACATTACCTTGATTTTTATGTGAAATTTTGTCTGTTGGCCTCCTTGTTCTGTTTTCCTCTTTAGCATTTGAATTCTTTTTCTGAACCTATATTACTTTTAAACAGTTTTTTTTCAAGAACATCTACAATAAATTGCCTACACTATTGCAAACCTTTTACTTTTAGAAATTGCACAATATGTGTGCATGTATGTGTGTTGCGGTTTTGTTTTTCTAAATTCACAAAATTAGAACAGAGCTGAAGGCAAGAGTTTTGGCAGAAGAGCTTAACACACTGCAAATATCTATACGGATTAGAGGGTTCAGAGAAAGATTAAGTTGTTTCTTGGAAGTCTATCAGTAATTTTGTTAAGAACACTTCTAAAGATGAAGTCCATCAACAGTTTTAAGTGTCTTAATTCTATTTGAAGAATGAGTCAGTCTTGGTACAAAATTATTCACTTGTGTACATTTCATATTCAGTACCTGATGCTTGTCTGTCATATTGAGGGTGCAGATTTATGTATTACTTTGTTATCTACATATTTCTCACAAAATCAAAGTGGAAATGCTGGAAAAAAATATGATCTGAAATAAATTGATGGCTGCAACCTCCTATTTCATTCCCTTTAATAGGTCTCGGATCTTTTTTCAAGTCAAAGAAAAAAATTGGGGAACATATACTTCTTTGAAAGATGGCACTTGACATTACTTAGAACTTACTGGCAACTTACTGGAACTTCTACAAATAAATCAGACAAATCACAGAGAAGATGTATTACTAAATCATATTGCAGAACTACGGAAACAAGCATAAAAGAGTTAAAATGACTAAAGTTGAGAAGAAAAACTTCTTCAGTGGCCAGGTTGTGTGCTATTTAAATCCTCTATAGATTTTTGTAAACAACAGTAAATACCCAGGTGTTTCAAGTTTTGGAAAAGACTTGTTTTCTTTCATCATTCTAAAAACAAAATGATCTAGCTAAAGACCATTTAGCTCCTGGCTTATTACAATATGAGCCTTTTTCACAATATATAGTCTATTGCATTTCTCTCCCCCCCCCCTTTTTTTTTGCTTTCTTTCAAGCCCTTTATAAAATTTAACTTTCACTATGATTTGAAAACGTAATTATTCTTTCTGAAATATTGGTTATCCTTCAATACGAAAAATAGACAATCAATTAAAAACTATTGCAATCACCCCCTATAGTAGGGAAAGTCAGTGTGTGCCTTTTCTATGTAGTAAAGTTTCAGTTTCCCTCATTTGTAATGTTAGGATTTCTTGCCAAATATTTTGTAGGCTGATAGTCACATACTTAAGTTTAATTCTACTTTCTGATTGTTTTTGGTTTGTTTTTGTGTTTTCAAACTATTCCTGGGCAAAAAAAACTTTGTTCCCATACCTCAACTACTTTTTAAAATTCTTTCTTGCTAATCCTATGGTATCCAACTTTTTTCTTTTTCTTGCCAATGAGTAGAAAGGAGAAATGAAAAGGAGAAGAAGGATCATATTTATTGACTTCAGCAGTTCTGTAATTACAAATTGTTCAATGAAGATATTAGTACAGCTTATGCTATATTTATCTTTTACATCTTTAAACTTGCAATATTATGGATTAAAGTGGCTTTCTCTACTTTAATATTATTAGGTTTAAAACTAAAAACACAAACAAAAGAAGAAAAAATACTAATCAAACATTTTTTGAAAACAAAACAAAACCCTCCTGTGTTTTTTAGATAATTTTTGTCTATTAAATACTAATCTAATATTAAGTTACACAGTACTAGACTTTAAAAAAATCGAAGCAGGCAGTAGAAGGTGCACCATAAGGATTTACAATTATTGGTTATCATAAAATTATTTCTGCAAAGAAAGGAGGGGGTGGAGTAGGGTTGAAGTGCCTGGCAGGTCTCTGGATTATTTCTGATATATTTCTGAGGTTTTTTTACTTTAAACTCTAGTTTATAAAGTGTTTCTCTTTAGAAGCACCTAACTGAGTGGATGTGGATATTGCCTCCGAAGGACCATGTTGATCGTCCTTCCTTGGTTCTGGGGGGAGAAATCTTAATCCCCTCAGAAGGGGTTCGCAATTTGGGTGTCCTCCTAGACTCACAGCTAAGATTAGATCAACACCAGACAGCTGTGGCTAGGGGGACCTTTGCACAGGTTCGCCTTGTGCACCAACTGCGGCCCTATTTGGATCAGGACTCTGCTCACGGTCACTCATGCCCTTATCACCTCACGACTTGACTATTGCAATGCGCTCTACATGGGGCTACCCTTAAAAAGTGTCAGGAGACTATTTAAGCCCTACATGGCTCAGGACCAGTTTATCTGCGTGACCGCCTTATGCCACATTCCTCCCATCTATCAGTGAGGTCGCACAGGGTTGGCCTTCTTCAGGTCCCGTCAGCCAGACAGTGTCGGCTGGCGGGTCCGCGGGGGAGGGCCTTCTCTGTAGCTGCACCGACTCTATGGAACCAACTTCCCCCCGAGATCCGTACTACCCCCACCTTACTGGCTTTCCATAAAGCCGTTAAGACCTGGCTTTTCTGGCAGGCCTGGGGCCAATAACCTATGGATTGGCCCATGTATGCAGGTGTAAATGTTTTTTGATATTTTTAAATTGTATTTATTATGTTTTTATCGGTGTTTATTCATGTGTTGTGAGCCGCCCACAGTCCTTTGGGAGTTGGGCGGCATACAAATTTTATTAATCAATCAATAAATAAATAAATAAATAAACTGCAGTAAAAATGTGCCTCTGAAACACACACACTCTCTTCCACTCTGCCATGTTCTTATAATATTGATCTCATCACCAGCCCATACCTGAGGCAATTGTCCTACAATGCCATTCTTGTTAGGGCAGTGGAAAATCCATATTTTTAAAATTGGCCTCTCTCCGTTTGCTTGATGGGTCTCCAAGACAATCCATGTCCTAGTGAATTAGGTATGTTAGAGAAACTAACAGACCCAGGCACTATATGAAGGAAATTTATTTATTTATTTATTTGTTAAGCATATATAAGATAACATATAAAAGTATAAACATGATTTTGAATTCATGAAAAGGATACGAATAAAGAAAGGGACTTTAGGACAGGGACGGTAGGCACGCTGGTGCGCTTATGCACGCCCCAAACAGACCTCTTAGGAATGGGGTGAGGTCGACAGTAGACAGTTTAAGGTTAAAGATTTGGGGGGTTAGGGGAAGAAACCACAGAGTCAGGTAGTGCATTTCAGGCATTGACCACTCTGTTGCTGAAGTCGTATTTTCTGCAATCCACCAATCCTCCTTTTTTTTTCATGCTGCTTTTCCTCCTGTCCCCCAATTAAGGAGGGCACAATTTACTGCCATGTCTATAATAGAATTGGGATTGTAATAGGAACAGTAATTTTTTTGCTAAGAGAGGTTTTCTACTGGTGCAAGGATGAATACATAGAACTTCATAGAACATAGAATTTTAAATGAGCCATGAGGAATATCCCAAAAACTATAAAGCAGATTTTTGTGTAGAAAGGCCATGAACTCCATCAAGTTCTGGTACTCAGAATAAATTCCTGCTCTCATAATTATTTCATTTTGAAGATATGTCTTTTATATCAGATTTTAATTGTTCAGCAATCTATTATATGAGTCGCAATGCAATTTAGTTAGAACTGGAGGGGTTTCTGACATTATACAAGCCTTTAAGATTTCTTTTTAGATTTTTTCCTAGGTGGTGCCTCTCTTCTTTTTGAATGGGTCTTGATTCTGAAGAAGCTGGACATGCTAGTACTGACAAATTAAAAAGAAATCTATTTCACCTGGAAATAGAGCCTAGGGACTGCATACAAGATAGATCAGATATGTTCCATTAGTTGAATGAAGTCAGGGATAGTGCTTAATAGAAGTATGCCTTGACATTTTCTCCTAAATGGTATTAAAATGTACAATACAAAGACTAAAAAATGAAAAACAAAAATAACTATTTCTGGGATATGGTGGGGTTGCTTAATCAAGGTAAATAGGACAAATTCTTAGATTGCTTTTTGGGAGCAGATAAATATAAATTTCTCAGTATAACTTAATAAAACAACTACAATGTAGAAAAGTTGACTTAATTCAATCATTTTTGTGTGATACTAGCTCTGGAACGGGGACAACTATATTTCCTATCTAATTCACCATGCTGAATGTATTTATATTTTGTGAAAAGTTATAACTGATTAATGTCAGATTTTGTTTTTCTGACCATTTAATTTTCAATAAGAACCAGCATGAATTGGGGAAGAATAATCAATGCCATTTCATCTAAAGCACTGAATCATAAATAACTGATTCTTGTTATTGGAACAATCCTTTTTAGCTAGGAATGCAATGTGAAGCCCTAAGACTATTCAAATTTGATCTGCGTTCCACTATAGTATTGTTTTGGTTTTTGATTCTAAAGTGACAAATAGCAATCAGTAAAATGAATGAATAGCTATTAATCATCAACTGTTTTAAGTTACCTTCTTGACTTATATTAATCCCTTCTTTTTTTTTCTTGTAGAATTGTGGGCATACTTTGTAAAATAAAGTTTTAACAACACTTGAACAAATCCATTTTTTCCCTCAGTAATGTGGTTAACTGTCTGAAATGTCAGCTGGTGAAAAGAATCTCCATGAAGTCTCTGAACAAAGTTACTTCATCCCGACAGCTGGTTGGCTGTGACATTTTTCCTATGTTTAAGTACTTTGTATGCATGTCAGCCATTAAATCCCCATCTCCCTTTGCTCCAGTCAAAGCTTTGAGAGCAGGTGTTTGTCTTTTGCTTCCTGTCTGTTTCATCTGTTGAGAATAGACTGAAAAAACCCCTCGCTAATTAGAAAGTTCTATTGAGAAAATAATTCCCAAACAGCTGTGGAACAGTATTTTATTCCAACATATTAACTTTGTCTGTCAGCAGAGACCTGACTTTCTTGACAAGTGGCAAGTCCTTGGATCCATAACATAATGCAGTGTGATTCTAACTGCATTGCATGCTTGTCCTTATATGAAAAAAATGTCTACTGTGATAGTGGAAGTGCTCCATATTTAAACAGAAACGTGCCAGAAATAGAGGTAGACTAAGCAAGTAACCAAACTCTGGTCTGTATTGATGGGTCTGTATTGTTTGTTTTGCTACTATCAGGAGCAGTTAACAACTGCTTCTTAGCACAGGCCACATGATAGTACTATTTTAGGAGTTAATGTAAGAATTACATTAGGGCAGGGGCGTCAAACTTGCGGCCCGTGGGCCGGATGCGTCAAGCGCTGGCTATGCCCACCCCTGATTTAGCAAAGGGGAAAAAAGTTGCGATACGTCACGTGATGACAATGTGTTGCCACAAGTTTGACACCCCTGCATTAGGGCAATGGTAGTAGAATTACAGCAGAATGAATCCTAGTAGAGCAGGGCTAGAGTTTATACAAATGCTATGGATGATGGATGAAATGAATAAGAAGACGAAAATCAAACTGAAATGGCAACAAACTATTAATTCTGTTATAACAGGGGTCCCCAACCGCTGGGCCATGGCCCGTTTAGAGCCAGGTCGTAAAAGCAGCAGGCAAGTGCATGTGCACAGCCCCATCTGTGTGAGTGGCAGGCGCATGTGTCTGCTGCTTGTGCAAATGGAGCTGCGTGCATGGAACCATCCACTTTCTCCCATTACCGGCCTGGTCCGTAAACTGGAAAGGTTGGAGACTGCTAATCTCAAATGTTGTTAGAAGCAATTACTACCCTGTTTCCCCCAAAATAAGACATCCCCTGATAATAAGCCCAATCGGGCTTTTGAGTGCATGGCAATAAGGCCAAGCGCTTATTTCAGGGTTCAAAAAAAATATAAGACAGGGTCTTATTTTCGGGGAAACACGGTAGTTGCTTGAAGTTTGAGAATTCCAATGTGAATTTATCTGATCCATTTCTATTAGAATAAAACATGAACATGAACTTTCTTTATTTTTGGATTTTTCATTTCTCCAGATATTGTGATGCATCTTTCATCTTTATATACCATAGCACTTTTTAAAAACAAAAGTTTTAGGACAAATAATTTAATATGATTCAAATAAATTTAGAAAAACATATACTGTACTTATATACGCCTATGCAAAAAAAAAATTTCTCCAGAATTACAGATTAACATGGAACTGGAGCAGAGGTGGGTTCCTCCCGGTTCGCACTGGTTCTATAGAACCGGTAGCAAACCGCTGGTGACGTCATAGAGCCGGTTCTGTCGATGCTGGTCCGTGGACGCTGCCATCTTTTTTGGGGAATTTTTTGGGGGAATTTTTGTTTTGAATTTTTTGCTTTTTTTTTTCTTCTGGGCATGTGCAGAAGCCGAGTCCCTGGCACTGCGCATGCACTGCCATCTTGTTTTCAGCTTTTTTTGGGGGGAATTTGTCACTTTTCATCACTGCGCATGTGCGCGCAGCCTCGCGGCATGGGAGGAAGCGAACCGGCGACGAGGTAAGTTAGAACCCACCCCTGAACTGGAATGGACATGAAAAAGAGTGATACAAATTAAGCCTATCTGATCCTTCCCTACCTACTAATTAGTCATGTGTATAAATACTTTCAGTTCACTCTGAAAGTTTTCTGTACCTAAAAAAGAGATATGGTTTTAAAAAAAAGAGAAGTCAATGGTTTACAGCAAGTTTGATGATGATTTAAAGCAGGGGTGTCAAATTGGCAGCCCGTGGGCCGAATGCATCACATGCAGGCCATGCCCACCCCAGCTCTGCGAAGGGAAAAAAACGTTGCGAAACCTCATGTGACGGCAACGTGACCCCACGAGTTTGACAGCTGTGATTTAAAGGTAAAAAGTTACAGCTGTTTCTTGCTGAAGTAAGTCCCATATGCTTGGCTATGAAAATAGTTTTAGCAACATAAAAATTCATTTTATCATTCTCATGGTTTGATTATATTATCCTGCATTGTCATTAATTTAAACATTTGGAAAAAGCAATTGTCCATTTAATCATTTATTTACAGGACCACTATGGCTTCCTATCTCATATGATCTACCAGACAGCACCCAAAATCCATAAAAAATGTTAAAAACAAAAGTACCCTGCCCTTAGGCATAAGACCAATAATCCTTGCAGCTCAAGCCCCACTTTAGTCCAATGCTTGAGATAAGAGCCAGGTTTTCATCCCCCCTCTGGAAGGCTAAAAGGTAGGAATCTCTTGGTTTTCAGGTGAGAGGCTGTTCTAAAGGGCTGGGGTGGCTATTGAGAAGGCACACCTCTGAGGTCCCATCAGATGACAACATTTAAGGGAGAGGACCTATAGCATTTCCATCCTTTGTAACCTAGCAGGAGGGGCAGATACCACTAGTAATCTATCCTGTGTCATGTAGGATTTTAAAGGTAATAACCAGCATCTTGAATTGGACTTAGAAAGTAACTGGAAACCAGTGCACAGTGTGCAGCAATGGTGTTATTTGGGTGAACCACAGGACATCCAAAACTACACATACTGCTGCATCCTGGACCATTTGCAGCTTCCAGATGGTTTTAAACAGTGTGTAGTACATTGAACTAATTCAAATGGGAGGTGACTAAAACATGAATGATTGTAAGCAAGGTCTCCCAGTTCAGGAATGGATACAATAGCCATACAAGATGGATTTGTGCAAAGGTCCCCTGGGCCACAGCTTCTACCTGCTCTTCCAGCAGGGCCATGAATCCAAAAAGGAACCCCCAAACTGTGCACCAAA
Organism: Thermophis baileyi; assembly: GCA_003457575.1. Classification (NCBI taxonomy): domain Eukaryota; kingdom Metazoa; phylum Chordata; class Lepidosauria; order Squamata; family Dipsadidae; genus Thermophis; species Thermophis baileyi. Next base: position 847,919 of record QLTV01000602.1, on the reverse strand, counting down.
TATGAATGGGAGAGTGTTACTTTGTCGAGCCAAAGATGTCAACTTTCTTGATTCTGTGACCCCAAAACTACACAATGTCTTGCTGGGATTGAGTTGTAGCTGGTTTCTCCCGATCCAGGCCCTTATAGCCTCCAGGCATTGAGCCAGCACCTGAACAGCATCACTTGGCCAGCATAGTTCTCCATTATTATCAGAAACAAATAAAAATAATAATTAAGGGCAGTATGCAGATTTTGCAAAGGCAACTCAGCATAAATAAAAGACTTTATCTATGAAATGTTATAATCATTGAGGAATGCAGGAGAACTCTTGGGACTTAGTATGTCATGATAATAGTTTGTTTTTCATGTAATGTGCAATTCTATGGAGGTGAAAAAAAGTTGCTATAGTCTGTTTTTAATAAATAGCAGTTCTCCATCAGATATAATAGAATTATCTATCAACTTTAAAAAGCTGTGAGCCGAAAGAAATGAAAGCTTAGAAATTTTATTCTAAAACTTTTCTGAATATTAAAAAAAAACAATACATTCTAGCAATAAAATTATATTGTGCTAATTTGGCCGATTTTAAGTTGGGAGGATGTTCTGTAACTCCATGACTTCTTTCTTTTTAGTGTGAGGGTAATGGGTAGTGCTTAACCTTAAAAGTTTTAGGTTAGACAATGCTATGCTATACCCTGGTGCTATGATCCTAAAAAAAATGCAAGTATGCATAGTCTTACTATTTAACAGTTAAAACACTTGCCCTGAATTCTTGAAAAAGGTAAAGGAAGTAAAGAACAGATTGATGGTGTGTGTGTGTGTGTGTGTGTGTGTGTGTGTGTGTGTGTGTGTGTGTGTGGTTCCATCTCGATCTCTATTTCTGTCAAATGTGTATTTACTATATCCCAGGTTATATTTCCAAGGACAATGTATTGTTGGCCATGTATACAATGCTTATTAATCATATAGTTAGTGAATCATGAGTATCCACGTTGAAATGAATTATGACCATATATGTGATACGTTGTGTGCCATGACTCAGATAATTGTGCCAGACATCACAATGCAAGTAGGTAATTGCAATGCTGATATATCATCATGACTAATGTCATCATTTTGATGTCATTGTAGTTTGTGATGAATGCCACTAGATCAAGGGTTGATTGAAGAGAAGGAATACTAGTTCATCTGCCCATCAATCATATGCCAAAATAACCAGTGTGTATTTGCCTACAGAATAATGTAGGTATTTCAAACACCTCTGTTTCAGTTTGCAGGCCTTGAGTATATATCTGAAACACATTCCAATAAAAATAAAAAAATTGGTCTAGTGAAGACATATACTTAGACATATTTTTAGAAAAGTTAACCTAAGTAGCATGCAAAAAAATAAATAAATCTCAGACTTGGGTTTATTTGTGGCTTATGCTAGCATATAATTTATAGAAATTGGTAATAAAAATACCTTATTGGGATTGGCAAAAATTAAAGAGAAAGATTACAACTAACTGAGTTACTTGCTTGGAAGAGGCAAGCCAACATAATTTGGGAGGCCTCAAATTTCAAGCTTGCTGTTTGTTCTTCCAGACAACTGGATTCAAATCAAAATAGTCAAAGCAATGTTTAAAAGTACATTCCTTAAAGATTGAACCTCTAATTTTAGCAGAAGTCTATTCAAATAGAAAGAAGTTTAACAATGCTTTAAAGCATTTGTATTCCTATAGAAAAACAAAGTAAAAGAAATGCGTGTGGATATCTTGCAATTCTTATTGCTTTTAGTGTGTCAGACAAACATCTATTTTTTCCAGGATTTTCAAAATAATGTTAAGCTCCTTGAACTTTTTGTTTTGCTATGGATTGGTACAGTGGGACTTAATATCCCAGATTGGGATCCTCTCAAAGGTCTTATTATGGATATGATCTAATTCTAGATTTCAGACCTTGGCTAGTATCACCAGTGTAGTGCTAATGCTGCACACTATTATTATCATATATATTATTGTAACACACACACACACACTAAAAAAAGGTGGAAAAAGAAAGTACAGAAAAAAATAGAAAAAACCCTAGAAAATAAAGAAAAAAATAATGTAGTAAAGGAAAAGAAAACAGTAGCTTCCCCCTTCATTACAAAAACAAATATAAACAATTTTAATATCATATCATCTTCTCTTAAAATTCAACAAATGATATCATTTTCCCATATCCCATATCTGATCCATAAACAAATTCTTAAAGCCTTGTTATTTGATGTGAGAAAAATCCCTTAAGGTTTATCGAAAACAACATATATATTTTAACCTTGATCAAATAAGCCAACTTTATATACTCTTCTTTTAATTCTAACAATCTTGATCTTTTAAAGGTCAAATAATACGTATCATAGAACTTGATTTCTTTTTATTTTTGTTCATTCTCATATTAGAGTGGAGGGGCACTTTGACAAGCAGTGCTAAATGTATGTTTAGTATTTTGTTTTGAATTTGCAAATAGATGAATATGTTATATAATATATAAAATAAAATAAGGTATATATATAAAATACATTTCTTGCTGTCATTTTTGGATGTTTTTAATACTGTGTTTTGCATTTTATCTTTGTGGGTTTTACTCTATAAGAAATCATCTTTATAGCTTATGTTGCATTTGCATGAAGGACTGATTGATTTCTCAGTAAAATTTAATCATATCTAACAAGCAGCATCCTATCATTTTCATTTTTAGATGGAGCATTGATTGTTTTGATGATATTCCAGATTCAGACATCTCTTGAAACATCATGGAGTCCCAAAACAGATTGCTGAAGTCAGAGACTAGGCAACCTGTGATCCATTGGATCATTTTTTCAGAGATATTTACTAACCTAAGCAGAGAAAAAGAATGACCATGAATGGTTTCCCACTGACTTTGCTTGTGGGAAGCTTGCACTGAGAATGTCAATAAGGAAGCCATCAGGAAGGCTGCACATTTCTCACGTAATTCTCCTCCACCTATGCAATCTCCCCAAATCCCTCTGCATTTGTGCCATGCCAGCCATTTGTGAACTCCCATGCACACTTCCCAATTCATGCAACACTGTTGCACCCTTCCTGACCTGTGCTGCACCATCACACTCCTTCCCTGACCCTTGTAACACCTCTTAGGTATCCCTTGCACTCTTGCACACAACCTCTTACTTGCGCCATGCTTTTTGCATACCCTCCCTAACCCTCACCAAATCTCTTGTGCACTCCCTTGCTCCAACCCCACCCGACAAGCATCTAGTTTCCTGCTGCCGTCCTTGAACTTGCAACTTTGGCCTGCTTCCCCACTGACTGCTTGTTGGAAGCTAGCTAGGGAATGTTGGCAATCATGATCAAGTTCAGGTTTCCTCCTGATTTTGCCATTGACTTGTGGTAAGTTGTCAGGGAGCATTGGAAATGATGAACATATGACCATGACTGATCATGCCAGGATGGTGACATAGAAGCCCTGAAGCGGCCATAACTTTTTCAAATTTTAATCCCACAGGATCCCAGAATTTTGGATGCATTCTGTAAATTAGCTCATTTGAGATATCTCAATTCAAAAATTGTTGCCCTAATGGCCATTTCATCCAGTTGAAGTTGACTAATAAATATGAGAGTTTTAGTATGTGTGTGTGCGCGTATACACACACAAACACACACACACACACACACACACACACACACACCCCACACACACCCTAGTTGGCTTCTCCATGTGTTTTTTGTCTCAGATGAGATCCAGGCTATGCTACTAGTTATATTAACTTATTAAGTAACTCGATATGCAGAACCAGATACTCCCAATTTTTTCTTCTTATGCCATATGATCTTCGTCAACAGAATATTTTCATCATAATTTTCCATGATTTCTTATAAGAGAATCTTCTGTAGGTATTCTGGAATGTTCAGTTTTATAGCATGTAATCTGGTTCCGATTTTAATGATTTTATAGAAAATCTGAAAACATTTAGTTGGCCCCATTGTTGTCTACTCTATCTGAATATACTACTTCTTTGTCTTCCTTAACTTATTATCTTCTCCTGTTTTTTAATGGGGTGAAATGTCTTCCCATCAATTAATTAGCAAATAATGTCCATTAATAACTGCATACACAACAACATAAACCTTTCACATTCTGTACGGCTCTTATGTAGATTATAAATGCTTGCCATTTTTAATGATCTGATATGCTTTCATTTTCTGAAACATAATTTTGCAAGCTTGTCTGGTTTGTTATAAGAAAAGCAGGGTAGGAAACTTTATTGTGATTTCTCATCAACTCTTGCCTCACATACTTTGCAGGACACTTTGTACTTGCAGGCTTCCTGACAGCCCTTTCTGTTTTCCTTCCTGGAGGTGATCTGACATTTTAAAAACTGGCTTTAATCAAAGTTTCCACTTCAAGTTTAAAATAGATAGCTTTATAAATGCAAGGAAGCTCAAGCTGCCAAGAGTCACTTGCCGTTTATCCTGAGCTGAACGTACTTCAGCATTACTGCTGTTTAATAAATATGAGTTGCTTAGGCAGATTTCTGATTTAGGTGGTTTTAGTAATCCAGAATGAGAGAGACTAATCTTTCACAATTTTACAACCACTTTATTCAAAATGCTTGTAGGCTATTGTACATATTTCTTTCTCCTTACTTTAAGAATTCCACTGTCCCTCTCTTGTGGATCAATTTTATTTAGGAATGGGCATCAGCCACTATAACTGGTTGTTTTCCAATATGGTCATTTTATAGATAGTTCAATTTATGTTAGGAAATAATCTCTAGATCCAAATTTGATTTTATCATTGACACATATTTGTTGGAAACCAACAAATATTTATAGCCTTTTGCTTTTAACACAAAACACTTCCAAACAGCTATCAGTTTGATTCCTATAACCTTAGAAACCCTTTTATGCTATAAAGGAACTTTACAGTGCTTAATGCTCCCTTATGCTGACCAAATTTCCTACCAAGGACATACATATCTAATTTTCATTTTTTTAATGCCCCAATCTCACTGGCTTTGTGTTTGCACCATAGTTGAAAAAAAATAAAATAAAACCCAAATCACTCTGTTAAACAAAAGCATGTGAAATGGTGGCAAGTTGTGGTGTTTTCTGATTTCAGCATGAAAGAAGGTACCAAGGAGCCAATACCAGGTGAGAATACTTGCCACGGAAAATTGAACACCTTTGAGTTACACTTTTAACACTGTAAAGCAATACTTATGGGTCATTTGTATGAAAGTTCCTGAAGGATTTTCAATCCTTTACTAATCCTATGATTAGCAACAACATCTTGAAATAGAATTCCGTTTTCATTGATTGCATCCAATGTTACAGAATTGGTTTGCCATACAGGTTATTTTTTCCAACCTTGCCAACAGTAGACCTTGCTTAGAAGAGGATATAATTGATTGCCATTTTCAGGAATTGGAAATCATGACTAGAAAATAATATGTGTATCTATTTTCAGACAAATATAGTTGCTTGTAATTATTAAAGTTTTGTTTTTATAAACCAGGACAATACCAATAACTTTGTTATTCTTAACTAGAATTGGATGAACTTAGATAAATATGACAAATATTTCTGGGAATAAAAGTTTCAAATTGATAGATTTAGAAGTTTTTTTATGTAAAATCAGCATTTTTTTTAACATAATGCTTAGGGTTTCTAAAAAGATGTGTGTGTAGGTGAACATACATTCAGGGAAGTTATCAAAATTATCTTGTGAAAAGACATAGAAGGGACTTTGGAGGTCTTCTAGTCCAACCACCCGCTCAAGCAGGAGCCCCTATACTATTTCAGACAAATGGTTGTCCATCTCTTCTTGGAAACCTTCAGTGATGGAGCACCCATAACTTCTGGAGGCAAACTGTTCCATTGATTGATTATTCTTACCATCAGGAAATTTCTCCTTAGTTCTACGCTGGGTCTCTCTTTGATGCCCTTCCACTCATTGCTTCTTGTCCTTCCCTTAAGTGCTTTGGAAAATAGCTTGACCCCCCTCTTCTTTGTGAAAGCCCCTCTAATCCTTCACATCTAATCCTTCATGTCACATCTAATCCTTCCATTCTCATTTATTTTTTTCTGCCTAGGTGCAGGACCTTACTTTTCTCATCACTGAACTTCATGTTCAAAATTTCATATTTTGAACTTCATGTTCAAAATTTCATATTTCAAATATTCAAAAAATATTTGAAAACTAGACAACTCATGATCTGTTGGATAATTGTTTTAGACATATTTCTTTATTTAAATAAAGAAACAAAATGATCATAGTCAGGCAAGAAAGCAATGGGAGCAGGAGCAATTTCCGATTTCCTGATGGCATCCCCATTGACTTTCCTTGCAGGAAGCTGACAGGGAGCATTGAAAATGATGATCAGCTGACTGATGGTTGCATAGCAGTGCTGAAGCCACAACCTTTCCAAATTTAAATCCCATAGGACAGGAATCACATTTTGGACACAGTCTTTAAGTTGGCCCGTTTTAGGTAATTTGAATTAAAAAATGTTAATAGTGCATAGATAAAAAACAGAATGTTAATTTAATAAGTGAAAGAATTATAGATAATTATGATGAACAAAAAGGTTTTGTGATTTCTTTTCCAAAGTTACAGAAAAATCCAACAAGACAGGAATGCATGATAGATTGAAGCATGTAATGATGAATGAAAGGACAATATCCAATATTTTCCAGATAAAATATTCACTGGTGCACCCTTCCATATTTCACAGACTCCAACAAAGTTCTCTTATTATTTCTTCTCCTCATGGGACAACTAGTAAACTGTACTGAAATATATTTCTGCAATCTGGCCTATCTTCCCAAAGCACTATGGTAAAATTTTCCATTGGAAATAGAAGTTAGAACTGTCAGTCCAAAAAACCCCACCTCCTTTCTTCTTCCTTACAATACTTGTTATGCATTTGTTTCCTTCATATGAAGAGTTGGGGTAGAAATAAATTTTTGAAAATCTTTTGAGAATGCCTTTATGAGTGTTCCAATCACTAATGAAATCTAGGCAGCATTAAGACATGTATATATCAATTTGGAATCTTTTGAACCTGTGTAGATTAGTCTGCTTTAGTTGGAAAATCAGGACATTTCCAAATTTGTGCCTATGCTTTGTAGCTATTAGATTAAAGTTAATAAGACACTGCACAAAATAAAATTTTCATATAGTTAAAATCTTAGAAACTAATGTAACTTGCATTCATCTTAGCACAGGAACATTTTTAAGCAATAATTTTTATATACTGTTTCTCAATATATATATATATATATGTGAGAAGCAATTGGTATTTTTGTAGAGTCCCTAGATTTCTTACCAAGACTGACTTATTTCAGATACAGTTTTAAGAAAATTTCAACCACATCTGGCTGATGTAGCTTTCATGTGGGATTGGAAAGCATGTTTCCCAACATGTGGTTCAGATGAACATCCTGCTTCTTCTTTGATTTATGATTCTGTTTAGAAAACCTCTGAGCTTTATAGTCACAAACCCCCAAATGAACAATGGGGGTGGGGAGAAAGGAATCAACAGAAGGCATTATTTCTTGAACTGTTGTGCAAGAGAGTTAAAAGTTGAACAAGATGCCACATGCAAGCATACAGTATATGACAAAACCCTAGCAACATGACAAACTACTTCTGAAACTAAAATCTTATGGCATCTCTGGACCCCTACATGATTGGATAACTGTGTTCCTATCAAACAGACAACAAGTGGTTAAAATAGAGAGTTCTCTATCAAATCCTGTACCTGTCAATAGTGGTGTCCCTCAAGGCAGCGTTCTAGGACCAACACTCTTCATACTTTACATAAATGACCTTTGTGATCACATTACAAGCAACTGCGTTCTCTTCGCCGACGATGTCAAACTGTTTAACACCACAGACAATGCTCCTACCCTTCAGAAAGACCTTGACTATGTATCAGAATGGTCAAACAAGTGGCAGCTCCAAATCTCCATCAACAAATGCTCTGTCCTACACACTGGCAAAAAGAAGCAGGACACTAAATACAAGCTGAATGCACACAACCTTGCAGACGACCCTCACTCTGTCAAAGACCTTGGAGTACTCATATCAAATGATCTAAGTGCCAAAGCCCACTGTAACAACATCGCCAAAAAGGCATCAAGAGTTGTTAACCTAATCTTGCATAGCTTCTTCTCCGGTAATATTACACTACGGTACTAACCAGAGCATACAAAACATTTGCCAGACCAATCCTTGAATACAGCTCATCTGTCTGGAACCCACGCTGCATATCGGACATAAAAACAAAAGAACATAGAATCCTCTCACAATAAAATACCTTCAGATGAGTCAAGACCAAAGATGAATTAGCAACCAAAGAGCAAATAAGCTAACATGAAAATCCAAGTTTGAAATAAAGCCTGATGTACAATTCATGTCAGACCAAAGGTAACAGATAACAGATAACAGATTAACAGAGTTGGAAGGGACCTTGTAGGTCATCTAGTCCACCCCCCCGCTCAAGCAGTCTTTTCGATGACTGTTTTCATTAAGGTCTGATGGGGTGAGATTTAGGGTTCAAGCAAGATGTATTCTGGATTGGTGGAGGTTCTTTGGTGGACTTGGGTGATAATAGTCAGCAGCTGTCCCTTGTCCTACTGTCTCCATTTTCCCCCGTACCCATTTATTATGTTCATATTTATGTTTATACTATACATAATATCTTGTAAATGTTTGAAAAATAAATAAATAAATAAATAAATAAATAAATAAATAAATAAATAAATAAATAAATAAATAAATAAATAAATAAATAAATAAATAAATAAATAAATAAATAAATAAACAAACAAATAAAACATTTTTGTTTTTAGGGAAAAAAGGAACAGCTTTGGATGGGATGACATGAAGGAGGAGAAGGGTGTTTTATCTATTTCCTGCTTTCTGTGTGTGCATTTCAAATCGCATCTTTTCAAAGCTGCTGTGGCATCTGGGAAAGCAAATGGGTATTTGTGAAAGATGTTTTAGAAAAATATGGCAAATATAGGACCTACTGAGCACAGAATTAACTCAATATTACAGGCTTATTGTTTGGAATATTTTCCAAACTCTTAGATAAGAGTTTAGGTATTCTGTGCCTCTGTTAATTTTAATTTGTGACTTGTATTTTGTGTAACCAGTATACAAGGCAATTTATATATTCTTATGAATAAAAGGTACTGTATTTTCCGGAGTATAAGACGCTCTGAAGTATAAGACGCACCTAGCTTTTGGGGAGGAAAACAAGGGGAAAAAATCTGCCTCTGCCTCCCAGCAATTTGCCTCCCAGCAAACAGCAAACAGCACAGATGATATACACTGTTTGCTGTGTATTTCTGTGCATGTGTGCCTGACCCATAGAAATAGCAAAGAATTGGAGAAATGTACATTATGGCAGTATATTAATGCCAGAAAGTTTTCTTAAATGTAGTCACACCAAACAACAGCCTGTTTCAGCAGTCTGATTAGCACAAGAAAATAAAATTCTGCCTCCCAGCAATTTGCCTCCTTGCAGTTTTAGTTTCACTTTCAGTTTTAGCACAGCAGCTAATAGTTTCAGGCTGCAGGGATTGCCATAGCCTACTGCCGCCTGCCTGCAGCCTGAATTAGCTGATGGTAGGGAAGCCGATAATCAGTTGCTTGTGCTAATCAGGCTCTGCGCTGTTTGCTGCAAGGAGGCAAATTGCTGGGGGGCAGAGGCCAAAGGGTGGGGGTGGCTGGGCGGAGTAAAAAGGTGCATCTTATACTCTGAAAAATACGGTACATATCTTATACCTTCAGCTGATCCCTACCCCCTGCCTGCAGCCTGAATTAGCTGATGGTAGGGAAGCCGATAATCAGTTGCTTGTGCTAATCAGGCTCTGCGCTGTTTGCTGCAAGGAGGCAAATTGCTGGGGGGCAGAGGCCAAAGGGTGGGGGTGGCTGGGCGGGGCTACATTCGGTGTATAAGATGCACCCAAGTTTTCACCCTCTTTTTGGGAGTGAAAAGGTGCGTCTTATACTCCGAACAATATGGTATTTAAAATATTACAAAATGATGCAGTTAAAATGATATATCCAGTTTGTAGAGAGGAATGAAAAACAAAACCATGGCCAAGAAAATATTAAATCACATTTTAATTCCAAAAAAGGAGGGTGTTAAAGAATGTTCAAACATCTGCACCTATCTCACATCATAATAAGATAGCGCTGAAGATTCTTCAGTGTAGACTCCAACAGTACATGGAAGCAGAAGTGCTGTAATATTGATTTCAGAAGAAGCAGAAACACTGCAGAATGTTGGTCTGATGAATAATATAAAAGGCAAGGGAGTTAAAACAACAACAACAGCAACAACTATTTCTGATTGATTGATCACATTCAGATTTCTGACTCTATAGAATGTAATGTATTGTG
>QLTV01000602.1:801217-831201 GCA_003457575.1 Thermophis baileyi | reverse complement strand
TACTGTGTTGAAGAATGAAATGAGATTGGTTTGGCATGATTTGTTCTTAACAAACCCGTGTTGGCTGTTGGTTATTACTTTACTTGTTTCTAGGTGTTGGCATATCTGTTTTTTTATTATCTTTTCCAGTATCTTCGCAGGTTAGGCTGTTAGGCTGATTGGTCTGTAGTTTTCTGGGTCTGTTTCTTCCCCCTTTTTTGAAGAAGGGAACCACATCAGCTCTTTTCCAGTCCTCTGGTAGTTCCCCAGTGTTCCAGGATTTTTGAAAGATGTGGTGCAGTGGTTCTGAGATGACATCTGCCAGCTCCTTTAGAACTCTGGGATGTAATCCGTCCGATCCTGGTGATTTATATTCATCAAGATCAGACAGGTGTTCTCTTACTATTTTTTTGCTTATTTTAACTTTTGTTTCCAGTCTGTTGGACTAAACAGACTTTTTAACAACTGTGTTGTCCTGGTTCATTTTCTCCCAAGGCCATTTTCAGTTGGTATTGAATGAGAAGTCTGACCCTAAGCCCCTGTTTTCTGGAATACCACAGGGGTCAATGCTTTATCAGCTATTATTTAACATCTACTTTAAATTGCTGGGTGATATCACCCATCACCATGGAATATCATCAGTATGCTGATAATACTAAGTTATCCATCTCTACTGCTGGTGAGCTGTGTGATGTTTGTATCACCCTTCCTTTCTTGGTGCCTGAAGGCTGTTGAGATCTGTTGACTGGGACATGCTCTGGTTACGTCTACTTTGGATTATTGTTATGCACTCTACATAGGGCTGCCCTTGAAAAGTATCCAGAAGCGTCAATTGGTTCAAAATGCAGTGGCCACCACAGTTTTATACAAGTCTAGATTTGCACACATGCCATCTGTTTTATGGGAATTTCATTGGCTGTCAATTTACTTCCAGGTGGAATTCAAGGTGGTGGTTATCACTTTTAAAACCCTATATGGTTTGATGTCAGGTGCAACCAGACTCACACATGAAGAGTTTAAACAAGCTACTTTATTGTTCAGTTGTCTTTTTCACAGGAATCTTCCCAGACTGGCAGTTTGCCCCTGGGAAAGACTAGATAAAATCCATGACATTCAAAGGGTTGGACCTTGACCTCTTGTATTTATGTAAAGATTACAAGATTAATCTCCTGCTTTACCTGTCTTCTGATGAGACATCTGGGGCCAGATTATTTCAAGGACCATCATTTCCCAGTTACATCTATCCAGACTACCAGGAGAGTAAGCCAGTGTACATTACAAGTACCTTCCATTAGGAAAGTACTTCTAGTGAGACCCCAAAAAAGAACCTAGTGGCTCCCTCCGTTACAATATTACTCTCTTGGGGATAAGATTGGCCCCACCTAATTACCAGAAGGCCCTGAAGGCATGATTCTTTTGGTGGAATAGGGACGCCAGATTGATATGGAGCTGATCAAATGGTTGGTGTATTTGCTGCCACGGTGGTGGCAGTGGTGGGATTTTACGGTTTTATGTTGAGGATTTTTAATGTTGTAAGCTACCTGGAATCTCTTTGGGTGAGTTGGCCAGCCATATAAATTTGTTTAATAAATAAGTAAATGAAATTCATTTGGGAATGGTACAGACCACCAACAAAGAGACTGTCATTTTCATTATGAAAGCTTTTATTATTAAAAAACTGTACAAATTTAGTTATTTACTAACCTCTACCTTAATACCTGTCATTAAACCTATTATACCTACACTACTGTATATGCATTTATCTAATTTCTAAACTGTCCTATGAATAGTTGTCATTGCCTGAGCTTATAACAAAGTCTTTAGTCACCATTTAATCCCTTTCAGGTTAGTTGGTTTCTGTTGCTGCCAGCTGGTGATGTGTTGGTTTTACAGTCTCTTAATTTTTGGTTTTTTTGGGGGGTGGGGAGAAAAACGTGCTTTGTAGTTACTGAATCGCTACAGACTCTCAGTATCTGCTGAGGTGATGAGGTTGTGGGCTTTGCTTCCCTTTTCAGTGTATCTGCTGTTGATTTGCTGAAGTCTAATCCTGCTCCTTCTTCAATATCAGTTGCCTGCTAAGCTGCAATTTATCCTGATGGTCACTCCTCTCCCTAGGCTGCAAAAAGGAATGTAGCCATTCTACTTCTCTCTCCCCCACACAACACAAATTATCCTTCAACATAAACTTTTACTCAGGTGCTACCAGTGTTTTCCTTTTATCATTGGAAACTAGATATGCTCCTATGTTCTTCAGCCTACCTTGAAATCTCAGGAGGTAAAGCAAAGGGAAAGAATTGTGCATGATGGCAGTCTCAAAACCTTCCTTCCACAGTCATTCCCTTTTCTAATTCTCTTTAATGATTCTAAGCCTCAATGTCTTCTCCAATGGCTTATGCTCTTATTCATATCCAGGTTTTTTTGATGGATAGATCTAAAATCCATGAACTAGCTCAAAACTTTAAGTTGCTGAGTATAAGTCTCTTGTTTTCTTTGCTTATTCCATTGTTTGACAGACATCCATTTGAAGCATTTGTCCTAGTGGTAACTGGTATCATAGTGCTGTGAATGTCTCAGAATGTCATCCTTATTGGCAGCAGCACATCCTCTTGCTTCATCCCATTTCTCTGAACCTGAATTCATAAATGTATAACAGATAGCATAGAAACCTTATCAGCAGAACAAATGCTAATCCTTGTTCTCAGTTTCTAATCAACTTATGTTTGATTTTTTTTTTGCCCAATTATATAAGTGACATGCACCAAATTTTTGCCTTATTTCACCTCCCAGGCTTTTGACTCAAGCAAGTCATTACTTTTTCTTTACAACCCATCATGTAGAAGGGTGATTTGATGCTCAGTTTTTCCCCTTTATCAGCAGTGTGCCATGTGACCTGACAAATAAATAGATCATGGGTTGAACAAAGTAGAAGGGGAAAGCGATTTATCTCCGCCTCACACTTCATGCAGTTTAATGAAAAGAAGGACTAGGGGTGACATGATAGCAGTGTTCCAATATCTCAGGGACTGCTACAAGAAAGAGGGAGTCAAGCTATTGTCCAAAGCACCTGAGGGCAGGACAAGAAGCAATGGATGGAAACTTATCAAGGAGAGAAGCAACCTAGAACTAAGGAGAAATTTCCTGACAGAACAATTAATCAGTAGAACAACTTGCCTCCAGAAGTTGTGAATGCTCCAACATTGGAAGTTTTTAATAAGAGATTAGACAGTCATTTGTCTGAAATGGTATAGGGTTTCCTGCCTGAGCAGGGGACTTGAACTAGAAGACCTTCAATGTCCATTCCAACTCTATTATTCTGTTATTCTGTTATAGAATAGGAAATAGGAAATAACAAAGGAAATTTTGTTATCATAAAGCTGTGCTTACTCGGGGAACAGTACGGTGACTAAATCATAATTTTTACATTTCCAAATTAGAAAGTTAAACCAAATTACTGATTGGTTCAGGGTGTTCACAGACTTTTCTCAACCATCTGGAGCAGGCAGAAGAGAATCACATGGCTGACTTCAAAATGCTTTGGAATGTTGTGATTGGAATTGTGCCATGCGGAAAGAGATAAGGGAGTCCTTGTGGATTTTACTCTGCTAGTCGTTACTGACTATAGGGGATAGTGCTCATCTCCGTTTCAAAGGCCATTGAGCCAGCCCTGTCCAAAGATGTTTCCGCAGTCATATAGCCAGCATTATGTCAGAGTGTTGTTTTGTGAAAATAACCCACAGATGAAGATTTTACAAAGCCCAATTCTTCACAGGTTAGTGCCTTTAGTTTGGAGCTTGGTAGAAATTATGTTTTCTTTGAGAATTATTAGTGTGGAGACCAGTGGTTATGGTAATCAGAGGAAACTAGAGCTTGTGTAATGCGGACTTGACCTAAGTATTATCATATGCCATTTTTAAGTTCATCTTTGTCTTGATTTTTTTTTCATTTCTTGTAATAACATCTAAGCCTCTTTTCATTCTTTCCATCTTTGCTGCAAGAATTTGTTACTGTATGTCCAGAAACTGAGAATAGATAATGCTTTTGCCGCTAAGATCACAACTTTCCTCCTGCTTCTGACAGAGGAACCCAATAAGCAATACCTGGACACTCATTTGAACCAGAGATAGGTATATCTGAGTAAAGAAGTAATGGCAATTGCTAGCTGGAGAGGTAGCACCCAAGTTGTTTTCACATCTTTTTTTGAGTGTATATACTAATTATATAACATTAAATTAATAGTTTAAAGCAGGGGTCTGAGGTCTCCAACCTTGGCAACTTTAAGACTTGTGGACTTCAACTCCCAGAATTGAACTCTGGGAGTTGAAGTCCACAAGTCTTAAAGTTGCCAAGGTTGGAGACCCCTGCTTTAAAGTATTAGTTTTGAACTAGCCTATTATACTTCTGCAACTATTTATATACCAGCCATGCAGAAAACAGGGACTTGGGTTTCTTACATTTGCTTAGATTTATAGAAGACAAACTGATTAATGCAGTATTCTTGAGACTAAAATTATTGAGCCTGATGGTATCTGTAGTCCAACACAGCTGATAGCTGAAGGTTAATTTACACCCATTGGCATTTTTGATTTGCACAGTTTTAGATACTGAATGGTTCTTGATTCCATTGCCAGATTGCTCTTTATGGAGAAATACTATTAAAACATGTTGTTCTGATATTAAAAATATCCAACTGTTGTTTGCCAGCAACTTTCCTGATCAAGAGAGAAGGGGACTTTACTGCCTGAGAAAAAGCTCTGGAATGACATAATTCATGGGTGCCCATGATTTCTGCCAAGCTGAAGAACTTGTTAGTACCACCCAAGTGCACCCTCCCACTCAGAACTTTCATTGACCATAATAGCTCATCTCTGCAAACAGCTGTTTCCTTTCCATTCAAGTATTTTTGGAAACTTCTTTTTTTCCATCCTTCTCAAAGATATAAAAGTTAGTAAATAAAACATACATCCTACTGGGACATGAAATCCCATCACAGCTGGACAGATTTGCTTAACCCATAAAATTTCCTGAAAAACTATTACTTTAGCCAGTTCTAAATGCAACAAACTTTGATTTTTCTTGGCTTTGCCCACTTTGCTTGCTTAGGGGATATAGACTCTTTCCTCAGAACACATATGCAGCTCCCATTACCATTAAGAGGGATTTAAATTTACACACAGACATCTGAAAGAGACTTGGCCACTTATTTTTAATGTCCCAGTGCCAACAAAAGCAAAGACCTCTTGCTTTCTCTCAAATCTCTGCACTACTAATTGAGAACAATGCTTATGCAAGACTTCCTTGGGGAACTTGGGGCCTGTAGTTAGATCTAGGCTGAAATTCAAGTATGAATCACAGCTGCTCAGAGAAGGGATTTGGAAATCTTCAGATGAGCTATAAGGCAAGGCTAAATGAGAGTCCATCAGAACTAATAAGGATGAATTTAACTCCTAACAGATAAACAGAAGATTTCTCCTTTAAATCATCATTTTGTGAAGTCAAAATAATATTTCTTAAAAACAGTAAGTGACAAGAATTGTCACAGCTATTTAACAGCTAAAGATGGGATCCCCCCTCCCCCCCCAGCATTTCTGTAAAGGAAAATCTGTTTCTAATACATGAGCATATGTAGCAAAAACACTTCACTTTCTTTCTTTACCTGTCCCCAGTGAATAACAAAACTACAGTATATTATCTCTCAAGGATTCAGCTGCATTCAACAATGGTAGCTTTTACTTTACTTCATAATACCAGTAAATCCTTAATATATATATATTGCATTGTAGTTAAAATGATACTATTGGTGAGAACTGGAAACTGCTGGAGTTGTTGATGTTAAGTATCTATACGGCTTAAGAGAAACATATTTATTGTTAGTCAACCAGTATTTCAGTCACAGAAAAAAAGCCATATGATACAATAGCTGCCTTTCAAAATTTCATGCCTCCAGGGCAAAATAGAGGACTGATTTCTTATTAACGTTTTGTTGGATTTCTAACAAAATTGAATTTGAATCTGAAAAAGTTCTTAAAGGTGAAGTTATTTTTATTTTAAAATAATAATAATAGAGGAATTATATAACTGAAATGATTAAACGTCTATTAAGATATAAACAGAATTCTTAACACAGTCTTATATATGGAACAATTTTCCTATTTTTTAATATTAATAGCAGAACACTTCCTTTCACACACCAATCAAATACATTTCAGTTTTAAAATGTTAAAGAAGCATTTTTATAAGCAAAGTATTAAGTTAAGCAGTTAACCAACCACAGTATTTTGTTTAAGGCATGTCCAATTAGCTTCTGAATGTGTTAAATAAAGCCACAAAGTGTTTACACAGAGGACTTGTGGACTAAATTTATACTGCTGCTAAACTGACTTTAAAGCAAAGATGTATAACATAAGGTCTAGGATTCCATGTTGCCCTGAAAACTTTGGATGTCTGCTCAAAAGTAAATTCATTGCACGCAGTGTGAATTATTCACACATAACCGAATAAAGATACTGCTGGAAGCAAACATTTGTAGTGGATGTAGAAATATCATTCTGGATTATATGACACATGGCAAATGGAAAGAGTTACTGGGAATTATTGTTGGCTGTTTAATGCCTCATAACTGGCTTGCATTAAAACTTTACAAGAGAAAAATGCTGGAAAATGGTAATCTATATTTGCTTTGCATTAGACCTTTCTCACAAAACCCAAAAATCTGATGATACCAGTTTAAAAAAAATAAGCAACTGACTACAGAGCCATAGAAATATTTAAATTTATCAGCTTATATTCTTTGTAAATAGTAAATTCAAGTAATTGATTACTAATAAGTTATAATTAATACTGAACCATAGAAGAAGAAAAGGGAACTACTGGGATATTTTAATGGGTCACAAAGTATGTAGAAGTATATAGTATGGTAAAAAAAAAAAGGTACAATCCTTCCCTAAGATCTAAGCAGAAGCATACATAATGGTTGGACTAAATTTATTTTTTAATAAATATACTTAATGCCATCTAGTACTCAATGAATGATTGACACTAAAGGGATTGGACTGACTGACATTCTCATACCTCATAATATTTTGATTACCACTGTTGCTGATTAATTTTAACCTTGAATAGGACCTTATTCTTTAAGAAATGAGGGTGTGTTATGTTACTTTGGAAGTCATCTTCACATTTTAAATAATTTGTCAGGGTAAGATGGTACCTTGCTGTTGCAACTAAGCAATGTGTCTCTGCAGTTGTTGCTAAATTTCATCTATCATCTTTCCTTTCTGATTGGCCATATTTGCTAAAGCATGATGGGATCTGGAACTAACAAGAACTAGATGTTCCAATCTTCACTCATTTGCCTCACAGCTTCTCTCTGCTATATTATCTTTTTGTGTTTCTATTCATTCTATGTATTGATTATTTATTTTATTTAGTTTTTTGTTTTTTGTTGCATCTCAGTAGTAAAGTTTCAGAAGTATCTTAAGTCCAGAATAAGTGTTTATATGCATATATTTCAATACTTTTCCTCTCCATAGGATACAATAATTCTGGGGAAGGACACTTCAAATTCAACAAGACTGTCCCAAGGTACTATCTTTGATTACATTGGCATCCTTTACCTAGATAGGTTTATCAATGTTTAAATTTCTTTATCAAACATTAATAATTCCAAATTTGATGAATATAACTGAAAATTACATTCACATTTCAGACCACCTGCCTGTACAGTTCTAGAGAAATCACCAAACTCTGATCTAACTATGACAGGGGAAGCAAAGATATGTCCATCAATTGAAGGTCACCCAGGCACTGTTCTGAGAAGAACATCAAATTGGATGTGTGACCACCATTCCTAATCAGGCCATGGATGACCTATTGAAGTCATGGTTTCCATGAAATCCTGAGCTACCTCTGATCCCACTGCCAGGGATGGCAGATTGAAGTCCCCCAGAACCATAAGCCTGGGGAACTCTACCACCAACCATGAGGTGAGGTCCAGGAGCCCAGGTAGGGAAATTGTCACACAGCAAAGAGGCTGTACAGCAGCAGCAGTTCCACCTGTTCCTCGAGCCCAATCCAAAAAAACGGGTCTCACAACTGGGCATTTGTGGCCATGCCCCTGGAGACTGCCAGAGATTCTCTGATGACAATAAACATATCACCTCCCTGGCCCTGTAGTTTAGGCTGGTGCCATACTCAATAACCCACTGAGCACATTTCTGAGAGAGAAACACTTCCCTCTGGGCCCAGTCATGTTTCAGTGATTGGCATTCTCTGCAAGAATTAAATCAGCAACAAGGCAAGCCTTATTATAGGCTAATATGGCACTTAAAAGCAGCAGCCTAAAACCCAGGCCCCCACAATTCTGCTGACTATGTAAATGAGGTGAGTGCAAGGGAGGAGAACATGAGACTGGTATGAAACACTGAGGTTACATTCCACATGAGCCGCTTCCGCCTTGCTTCCCATATTTCCCAACATCACTGAAATAAACTGCCTTACTTTGCCTTACCAGACAACCATTCCATCCCCCAACTTCAATTCTCTTTTATTGATCTAAAAGGAGAGCCTCCTCCAACTAGCACACAGTCTGGGGTAAGGTGAGCATAACACTATAGCACTTGCTCTCAGTGCCTTCAAGCCACCACCACCCCTTCTTCACTGCAGCAGGGGCATCACATCCAACATCCCTTATCCCCCAGCACACTCACTCTACATACACTCAGTTCACAAATAGCATCCTGCTCAGTCCTTTCACCCACCAAGCAGGGAGCCACTTGCCCCTTCGTAGCTCTCACTGAGGAAAGAGGAACAAACACATTCACCTGACTCTCACCCAACTTCCTTCCCCACCACAACCCCAGGGCTTCACCACAACCACAGGCTGTTGTAAAACAATTCAAAGATTTTAAATGAAAGTCAGAGGAATATCCCAAAGGCATGCTAGCTGCACTAAATACTATTGTAACTGTGCAATCCTATAATATTTATCTCTTTAATCCTATAATATTTACCTCAATTTACTTATTAATTGGACCCTTAATGAATGTACATCTGAACCCATGCATGCAACCCTGTACAATGCCGTTACTACTCGGGGACTGGATCAATTAGTAACAAACAACACTAGACTCAACAACTGCCTTGATCTCATCTTCTGCAACAGTTTAAACTCAATTTATAGTCTACAAATAAAAAAAACCCTTTTCTAACAGTGACCACAGCATGATTGACTTTTGTCTCAATTTACATCCTTACAAAGAGGATCATAATAATGGGTCCCCAAATTATAACTTTAAAAAAAGCCAACTATGATCTCATAGCTGCCGACTTCTCATCTCTTGATTGGCACATTCTGTTCACTGGTTGTAATACTACTGAAGACCATTATAACACTTTTTTTGCTCGAAGTCAAGAGTCATTAAACTATGTGTACCATTAGTAACCCCCAAAACCAGAAACTGTCAACCTCACCCCATTCCTAAGAGGTCTGTAAGGGGCGTGCATAAGTGCACCAGTGTGCCTACCGTCCCTGTCCTACTGTCCTATTGTCCTCATCTATCTGTATTCACCTTGATTATGTTTATGTTTATACCTATACCTGCTATCTTGTACATGTTTGACAAACAAAATAAATAAAATAAATAAAATAAATTACCCATAACAATAAGGAAGCTTCAATTAAAAAAAATATCTCTTTGGCGAAAAAACAAAACTGGCTATGTAGCTAACTTTAAAAGCCGTTACAAAACCTTATGCCATCAGATAAAGGCAGAATGCACCAATTACCACTGCAAACAAGAGGAAAACCTTTTATGCATGAAATCCACCTGCGCCTTCTATAATTTTGTAAACACCAAACTTAAAGACTCGAGAACCATCCCACCCCTAAAAGGACCTAACAGGAAAGACTGCAATGACGAAGCCATTAAGGCCAACCTCTTCAACACGTTCTTCAGTCTTTGTAAACAGCAATGGCTCATGCCCCACATTCCCTAGTCATACCACAACTAATTGCAATGATCTGCTTCATATCGATTTTACAGAAGATAACGTTGAAAAGGCAATCTAAAACCATCTCTATCTATTGGCCCTGATGGATTATGTGCCTACTTCTTAAAAAAAGCTTTCCACTGCCATAGCAGAACCTCTAAGCATAATCTATATCTTTCAGAACCAGTTCCTTGCCCAACCTATGGTCATTAGCCACGGTCATCCCTATCTTCAAAAAGAGGGACCCCAGCCTAGTTGAAAATTACAGACCAATCTCACTGTGTTGTGTCACCTGCAAAGTCATGGAATCAATCATAAACCAATCCATTACCGTCCACTTAGAGACTAACAACCTACTCTCTAACAAGCAGTTTGGTTTCAGGAAAAATTTGTCCTGTAATCTGCAACTCCTACACTGCAAAAACATATGGACTACACATCTCGACCAGGGTAAAGCAATAGATGCAATTTACATAGACTTCTGCAAAGCCTTTGATTCAGTGGTACACGACAAACTACTGTTAAAACTAAACTCTTATGGCATTTCCGGATCCCTGCATAAGTGGATAGCTGCGTTCCTGTCAAACAGGCATCAAGTAGTCAAAATAGGGAGCGCCTTATCAAACCCTGCACCAGTTAATAGCGGTGTCCCCCAAGGCAGCGTTTTAGGATCCACACTTTACATAAATGACCTTTGCTATCATATCATAAGCAACTGCGTCCTCTTCGCTGATGATGTAAAACTATTCAACACCACCGACAATGCTGCTGCCCTACAAAGCAACCTTGACTATGTGTCAGAATGGTCAAACAATTGGCAACTCCAAATCACAACCAATAAATACTCTGTCTTACACATTGGCAAAAAAAATCAAAACACCAAATACAAGCTGGGCGGATACGACCTCGTAGATGACCCTCACTCTGTCAAGGACCTTGGAGTACTCATCTCAAGTGATCTAAGCACCAGAGCTCACTGTAACAGCATTGCCAAAAAGGCATTAAGAGTTGTTAACCTAATCTTGCGAAGCTTCTTCTCTGGTAATATTGTACTGCAAACTAGGGCATACAAAACCTTTGCTAGACCAATTCTCGAATACAGCTCGTCTGCCTGGAATCCGCACTGTATATCCTTCTTCTCTGGTAATATTGTACTGCTAACCAGAGCATACAAAATCTTTGCTAGACCAATTCTCAAATACAGCTCATCTGTCTGGAACCCACACTGCGAGTCCAGAGATATTTCACGAGAAGAGTCCTCCACTCCTCTGCTCACAACAGAATACCTTATGCCACCAGGCTTGAAATTTTGGGCTTGGACAACCTACAACTACGCCGCCTACGGTCTGATCTAAGCGTAGAACACAAAATTATCTGCTACAATGTCCTACCTGTCAATGACTACTTCAGCTTCAACTGCAATAATACACAAGCACACAATAGACACAAACTCAAGGTAAACCGCTCCAAACTCGATTGCAGAAAATATGACTTCAGCAACAGAGTGGTCAACGCCTGGAATGCTCTACCTGACTCCGTTATTACTTCATCAAACCCCCATAGCTTCACCCTTAAACTGTCTACCATGGACCTCACCCCAATCCTAAGAGGTCTGTAAGGGGCATGCATAAGTGCACCAGCGTGCCTACCGTCCCTGTCCTACTGTCCCCATTTATTCGTACCCATTTACTTTGTTCATATTCATGTTTATACTTATACCTGTTATATCGTACAAGATTGACTAAATAAATAAAAATAATTAAATATCTCCTGAACTCCAAAGCATGCAATCACCAGTAAAAGTTAAAATTCCCACATGCCAATTACCGGTAGTCATCCGAAAATCCAGGCAGCAGCCTACCACACTCCACAACCCTAGTGTTCATGTCAGTAGGTCTGGTTGCTGACAAAGGCTGGGAAGCTTGTCTCCTTCTTCAACTCCACCTCCATCAAGCAATCCATGCCATCTCCCAAAGCCTCAGCTGCCAACTTTTGTACTTTTGGACTGGAGTATAGCACCAGCAGATTACAGCAGGTAAAGAAGGTAGTCTACTGAGATTCAGGTGAGACCCAGGGGAGTCCAGGGGGGGCATACAATCATAAATAATCCATCTTCTCTCCTCCTTCTCCATCTCCACTTCCAACTGCCCCTTTTCAATCTCTCCACTCTTCAAACTCTCTGCTTGTCTGCTTCTTCACTTCTCCATTTCTCCACCAGTTCTCCAGCCTCTCATCAAATTTATCATGCCTGCCTTCCTCTCATCTTCTCAACATACTCTTGTTCCACAAGCCAATCCCAACATTAAAAAAAAACCTTTCAAAAAACCCCTGTGAAAAACTCAGAGTTCTATCATCAAACACAAACACATGCTGCCATCATTTCCTTAACTTGTTAAATTGAATTTCACTACCAAGTTGCATAGAATCATACATAGTATGGAGAAATCAGGAAGAGATTTTTCTCCTTTTCTCAAAATGCTGTGTGCAAGGGGCATCCAATCAAGCTGCTTAAAATTAGAAAAACAAGCAAAAATGTATACACAATTAAAAGTACATAATCTGCCCACACAATTATAGCAAGATGTAATGCTAGCTGCTAATTTAGATCGTTTATAAGGCATAACGTGATATATAAAAAGTTATTTATCTTGGGGACATATGCATCCAAATATTACTTTTAGGAAAACAGTGGTGGGAGAGAAGCATTATTCCCAGTCAATCCTTCACCATCCTTGGAATCCTCAAACTCCAAACTGAAAAGTGTAATCAGCTTTTCCCCTAATGCTGTTAGAGTCTGTGGTTGTGTTGGCAGAGGAAGGTCTAGTCAAATAGACTAAACTGAATTATGTGCTATTGACAGATGTTTTAGGACTACAGTAGTACACTTCACATGGAGCTGTCCAGCATTCTGTATGGGCCTAACTCTTATCTTGTGGTGAATTCTCTCCTGGATCTGATCTGCTGAAATCACGCTGTGACTATAAACCATTTACTATCTGGACATTTTATATATAAAAAAAGATAGTGGAACATCACCTGGTTTAGTATGGTTGGTTTAATATGAAAGCTAAGCTCTTTAAGATTCCTTCTGAGCTTCCATGCTAATAAAAAATATAGCACGTTAAACTTTTAGCACTAAATTTAATATACAATCTAAATACATTATATCTCCATCAGCTCTGCGCTTCTGAAGTTGTCTCTGCACTGTGATAAAAAAATTAAATAGCAAATTCTGCAAAATAAATGAATTATTCCTGATTCTCCATTCCCTCCAATTTTCTAGCAATTTAATTTTTGTCTGGAAAAAAGACACTTGCAGATTGCAATTGGATCCCATTTTGCAAAATTCCTACTGAAAACTACATTTTGTGCTGCAAATCTAAATATAGTTTTGCTTGTTTTATCTCATTTTTGCCTATGATCTGGGGCATATTTAACAACATTACATTTATTTTACAGTAAATTGCCAATAATTTATAGATGTAAGTCACAGAAAGAAAAGATCTTCCACGCCATGTTGTTTGTCACTTTCAACTTGGTGAAAAGAAGTTTAAGCTAGAAAAACTACAAAAAGGGGAGAGTGTCAATGTGTATAAATATTTGCTGGTTGGTTTCATTCTGCTCTGTTTTTATTGGCAGGGAACTCTGAGTGGCTGAAAGATGGTCATTAACACCCTGACTCGATGTGCTGACAGGGTGATTATAAGATTAATACTCTGTGTTGTATTAAGAATGTCAAAAACTTCCTCTTACCTTTCTGAGAAAAATAACAGTATGAGAAGAAACTTTAGACAGTACAGTAATTTTTCTAAATGCTGGGAAAATGGATGAGTACGTGGCCAAAAAAAAAAAAAAAGCAAGCAGTGTGGCAAGTCACAAAGAGCCACCTGACCTCATTTCCTGGATGTGCCAAAATCATGGCACTCTGACATATAGCCAAGGAGAGGAAGAAAAGATACTATTTGGTTTTTTTTTAAGTTTTTTATTTTTTTATTGCAAATACAAAATATACATTTCATTCATCCATCAGCAGGGTGGTTACAAATCTCTCTGTGTGACATCCTCTTTCCTTTTCCATCTTCTTTCCATTTCTATTGTTTCATTAAATTCTCAATATTCAAACATTTAAACATTGTCTTATCTTCATTATACCTTATTCACATTTTACATTGTTATTCTTAGTTCTTATAATCTATCTATTGTTTTATTTATTTATTTATTCTTTATCTTAATACATATTTTTCTATTTTTAACCTTCAATTCCAAAACCCTTTTTTTATTCTCCAACCATTTATAAAATACCTCCCAAATCTCATAATATTCCGTTTGTTGTTTCTCTTTAATCGCTAGAGTCAATCTATTCATTTCTGCACATTCTAATATTTTCCTTATCACATTCTCATCATTAGGAATCTCTCCACTTTTCCAGTGTTGTGCAAATACAATTCTAGCAGCTGTTAACACATGTATGATCAAATATAGATTTGCTTTTTGATATATTTCCGGTAAAATTCCTAACAAAAACATTTCCGGTTTCAATTCAATGTGTTTTTGCATTATTTCTTCCAACCATATCTTAATTTTTGTCCAATACTTTTTCGCTTCTCCAAAAAGATACTATTTTTTAATAGAATGACAGTAAACGTTGGTCATATTTTAAATGTTTGTACAAACTTTATTTTAGTATTATGGGAAAACATCCCTTTTCATTTCAACTTTAATGTTAACCTTTTTACTTACAATATGAAATAGAATATGTTGTATTGGCATAGTAAATGGCTGAATCCATGAAATTTAGAGGCTGGAGGTCTTGGAATCTCAGGAGCCCTCTGGATCTTCACACTCTGTCCATGTTCTTGGACATCTTGGTAGTTCTTGCTTCTTGCAGCTATCTTTCAAGAGGGGCTGAATTGGTGTCATCTCTCAATCCCGATATTTGAGAGAAATAGGGCTCTAACAACCTTTCTGGCACAGATCTCTGCCATTTAGCATAGGTACATGCCGAAGTTTGATCCTTCCTTCCCTTCCATGGGAGATAAATCAATCTCAGAGGAGTTAAACAAAATGAAACTTTATTATAAAAATAAATGGTAAACTCCCCTTTAACTTTAGACATTTTGAAATATTTAAATTCAAAAATGTAATGCTCCAAGCAGACCACCAGATGGTGGTGGTCTGTTACCAATTTTCCTGACAAAAATCACAAAACAGATAATGTGGAGCTTTCAGCTTATTACAGATCACAACAAAATTATGAATACAAATATTTTCCCCAGATTTAGCCTAAAGATATAGAAAAGCTGAAATGAGACAGAATGTATTGTTTTGTATAGAGAAATAAAAATAATGAACTTTATACCTCACAGAAAAAAGGAAGCAATATGGATACATATTCCGCCTAGAATACTTCCCAAATCTCCCTTTACCTGGACATCTCATGTACTAATTTGAGGTGGTGGCAGAATAAACCAGCACTTTTCGGAGCCTTGTTTTAGCTTCTGCAGTTCCTGTTTGAGTTCTGCCTTTTGTTTAAAAAAACTATTTCTTTTTCCATATCCATGGAGGGAGGAGTTGTAGTAAAGACTCTGCACCTTCTCGAAGACTGTGTCATACTCATGGATTTGGATTATATGACTGTACCTATTCAACAGGTGAATTGGCTGGCCTCACTAAGAAAATTTAGTTAAATAGTTATCTTCCTTGGATGGCTATGTGAATTTTTTCTGGTGGAATGCAGTCCCCATTTCAAAATTAATATATTTTTGGCAAAACCATTTCTTTTTTCTTATACATTTATTTTAATATGCCCATATTATACTATACTACTTGCTTTTATTAATTTTTATTCCTGTGTCTTTCCTGGGTTAGTTATTAATACATTTGATGTTTTTACAATCAAACTAGTATTTTAAATAACTTAGTAATCCATCCAACAACTTTAGTTGTTAAACATAGTAATAATGATAATAATACTTCATGATATTGTATACTTTCCCCGTGTTCAACAGAAATCATATTGATCTCATGGGTTGAGTATTTGAATTCCACCTTTGGGTATTAGATTTGGACCTAATAATTTTGGTTCCTTTTGTTGTATCTTCTTTGTTTTCTTGTAATGTTTCTTCATAGCGTCTGGAAAATTCAGAGCTTGAGGGCTAAAGTGCACTTCCCCTCTCTCAAACTGCTCTTTGTAAATTATTGTACAGGGTGCTATTACTCTTAAGTCTACCAGAGGCAATTGCTCAAAAAGATCCAGTTCCTGTAAAAACAGCTATAGGTCAAAAACTGAAGGAGCAATGAAAAGAGTCATTTTAGGCCTGTGGTTTTTGGCACTGAACTGTTGTGAATGTATAAGCCATATAAATGTTAGCTTTCTAAATAAACATAACCTCCGGTTGGATGGAAGCAGCAAATAAAGTTGGAACTTGTTCCTTTTGCAAAACAACATCTCCAAAATATGTTTTGATGAATTCCAAAACGATCTCTCGAAATAATCTTCCTTTTTTGGTGATTTAAGTTTTTGTAGAGAAAGAATGGGCAAACATTTGTAGTTGAAGTAAATTATTTAGATATCTGTAAAGCCAAATCATTGATAGTAAATTTATGATGAGGTAAAAATCATTTGTGCACTTAGATTCCTTCTCACAATGTTTAACAGATGGTTTTGATTTCATGGAAGTTGATCAGGAAGAAATGTATACCACTCCCATTTCCAAAGGCATAGACTGCTCTGCTAATAGACTAGCACAGTTTTAAAAAGCAGGCTGTTAACCTTACCAAAAACTCATAGTCAAATACCCAGTAATGAAGTGTGTGTCTCTTGATTCTCACATGGCTGAAGTTAAAGTTAGCATATTTCCATGTACTGTCTATTTCGCAATAAATAGTGCATAATTTTTTATTAGAGTTTTTGAACAAATATAAGTGAAGCAATATGAAGCATTGACATGGGATGTTATAATACATGGATATTTTTTCATGTCTTTAAAGGGGGGGAAATCAAACATGTGAATCAGCTCTAATACCCTTTTGAACACAAAGTCTAAATACATTCTGTTATTAATACACACTGCTCAGAATTATTGGTATTAAACATACTTTTAAAAACTACTTTGTTATGTTTGGGGGATAAGTAATTTGCTGATCTGGAAAAAAAGTATTTGGGTTGATCTTAAAATAAGAAATAAGGTTAGAAATTCTTGACAGATTCCTACATTCAAGTTTCATCAAGATTTTAGCACTTCTATATAATATTGGAGAATAAAAATGATAAAAGTAGAAAATTGGACTTGATAGCATAGTACATTTTAATCAATTACAGTTTTTGAACCATAATTACCATAATAAGTATTTTTATTTGAGTTATTGTCAATATTGTCAATATTGTCTTCAGGAATTTAAGACTATAGACTATGTTCTACTCACAAACAAGGTTACATTCCAGAGCAACAGTTTTGAAATGCCATTCTAAAACAGTGGTTGACATTTTAAGCACTATTTCAAAAACATACTATTTCATTTAGAACTCAATTAAAAAAACTATTAAAAAAGCCAGTTTTGTATAATAGTTAAAGGCATTGGGCTAGAAACCAGGAAAACATGGATGAGTTCTATCCACTTTAGGCATAGAACTTTCTCCAGCCGTAAGAACTAGGAAATGGCAAATTATGTCCAAAATATGTTGCCAAAAGACATCCAGGGAATATGGCAGACTGAAGACTGTTTGCAAAAGGCAGAGCTAATGTTTACACCCACAAACAGAAAGCCAACAAGAGGCTATTTTCACCCTCTCTGGGCAAAGACAGGATGTGAGATCACCAACGCTGTTCTGTTTATGGTTGCTCCTTGTAAGGGGATTGCAAGACAGCTCCTCTGGAGAGTGGGAGAATCAGGAGATGAGAAAATTCGCTATAATTGCTCCAGTCACAAATGGAGCCTTTTAAAAGGACACTAAGTTCACACTTTCCTTCTAACCACTTTAGAAATTGATTATGAGCTGCTTCAAAAAGATAAGACATCTTATGTCTTCAAAGTGACAATATTGCAAACACCAGGTGAGTGCCTTCAATCCATAATAAAAATGAAAATGAAGATGTATCTTTATAATCTTTAAGAACTAAAAATAAACAGTGAAAAGCAAGGTATTGTTTTTGCTACATAAAGATTTAAACAGATTAAGGGCTCAAAAACATTAGAATATTGATTTTCTAATATTAAGACTTCAAAATTAATTTAAATAATAAATGCATTTTTTGTGGAAAAAACTCTTTTTAATATTGGAAACATAACAAGGTGAGTAACTTATGATGTCCTTCAGAGATATCTTTGATGAATTGTACCGAGAACCACAATTTGTCATCAGCAATAAACAAAAAATTAGAGGAGGCTTTAAAAATTAAGAAACAAATAAAAATGACAATCCCAGATAGTAATTGGAATTTTATTTTAATGAATTTACCCAGGTGGCTGTTTAAAGTATTAAAGACATTTGTAACCAGGATCAATAACCATCTGAATGTATTAATGAGAAAGATTGTTTTGTGTAAAAGGAAGAAACACAAAGTTAGTTTATTTGACCAGGATTAAAATGGGATATACTGTATTGCTATTTAGGGTGGATGGTTTTGGATTTGCCAATATCTGGACTAGAAAAATGTTATGATTATATTTAATAAGGTGTTTAAACTTTCTCCTCTGCAGTTATTCTAATTTGACAGCATTTAGGTTTATAATATCTCTATGCTTAGGGATTCTCTTCAGCCTATAGAAATTAGTACAGAGTCACCTTAGGGGTTTGTTCCACATTATTGCTCAGACATGACATTAAAGTGCTGTTGTGTTAGTCATGATCAGTATGATGCTGGGATCTTCTCTATAGAGGCATGAATCCTTTCATTACCATTTATCAAAAGATGAATTTAAATCACCAGCAGAGCAAGTATTAGCAAATGCTTACAGTACAGAAGAAGGAAAAAAAAGCTACTTGCAGAGCCTGGATTTCTTTTCAAGTGTGAAATGAACCAGAAGATAAAATGTTGATAATATTAAGTTAGGGATGGGGTGGGGATCTGGAAGCACAGAAGATAGTATTGATGGCTTCATGTTTGTTACTGTAAATCTTTAATTATATCATAGCTATAAAAAAAGTCACACCCTAATTCAAGGTTCATATGCTTATTCATGTAAAATTTGCTGCTGAGTAAAATTTGCTGTTGATTGACCAACTCAAACAATTCTGACAGATTTCTCACTAGGTGAATTTGATTTATAAAAATAAATTGCCCAGTACTAAATTGATAATATCATTTCAAGAAATGTGGAACCTTCCTTTTTCCTACTTATACCACCTACTAATTATATCTTTATGCAAATTTCTGTGTCATGCTGTGCTCAAGATACTTTCAAAACCATAAAGCCTCACAGTAAACCTGGCAACCAATGAAGCAAAAATGTGGTAGCATTATTTACCATAGATTATTATTACTTTTTAAAAAATTAAAATATACTTCAAAGATACTGTAGAAAATGATCAGCATTTACCCAAATCAGATTTTAATAGCAAAGAATAATCTGGGTCAACAGCAGAACAGCTGTTGAAACTTACATGACTCTAAGAGTAGGACTGTATCTTTGACCATTCCTGAGATAGCAGGCCATTCATGTTCAGACTTTGCAGTTGTTTATACTATACCCATGATGGTGAACCTATGGCACATGTGCTGGAAGTGGCATGCAGAGCCATCTCTCCGGGCATGCCAGCCATCGCCCATTGCTCTTCCGGGTTCCAGCGTGCACATGCGTGCCGCAGGAGCACCAGAAACCGGAAAAGCAGCTCCCTGGCATGCATGCACATGCCAGGAAGCTGAGCTTCCAGTTTCTGGCACACGCATGCGCACCAGCCAGCTGGTCTTTGTGCGCGCATGCGCTCCAGAAACCAGAAGACCAGGTAACCAGCGCGCATGCACATGCTGGAAACTGGAAGCTCAGCTTCCTGGCATGCACATGTGTGCCGGGGAACTGCTCTTCCGGTTTCCAGCGTCCCCCGCACATGCGCGCGCGCTCATGTTTCAGCACTTGGTGCCAAAAAGGTTCACCAACACTGTACTATACTATATTCTCTCTTCCAACTTTTTCCTTGCCTGTTGCTATAACTATATAGTAACTAGCCATAAGGCTAGGTTTGAAGGTTCAAAAGCCTTCCAAGAAGAAATGAATAAAAGACATTTACATTTACATTTAGTCCCTTTTCTTTTAGAAGCAACAATTATTAGCATGACTGTTCTATCATTTTTATCTTTCTTTTTACGATGAATACTACCTCATATAATCGTAAACAAAAGGTACTCAAGATATTTAATAGCAGAGAATGATCTCAATCAGAATTCATTAAGTTACAATTCTTAAAGTTGCCTGATCAATTCCTTGCATTAATAGCACTGTTAAATGGCGTTGCTCTATAATTTAATTCAAGTATGGCTTTGGCTTAGCAGAGGACGATACTGAATATTTCAGAAATTGCTAAAGTCTATTAATTTTAGGTGCTACATTTGTCCTAATGAATGGAACAGTTTGAAAAGACTTGGGCCTATTCCTTAGCCCAATGAATAAAAGGAAACTAAATCAGGAGACCTATGCTAAAATCCCCTAAAGACTTTCATTCATATTCAGGTTTTGCAGTTGTTTATACTAGCACATTTTTTTCTTTGTGAAAAAGAAAAAGCCTGTGATATAACTCCAACCCATTGCTTGAATCACCAGGGGCAATTGGGAAGCAGTTACAGCAGATTTCTGAGCTGAAGGCTCAGTTCATACATGATCAGTGCCAGAACGTTATTCTTGGCTTTTTCAAAATTGAAAATAGCTAAAGGCTATGGTTGCTATGTGCAGATTGCAGTTTATGGTGAAGGTTTACCTATCTTGTCAATCAAGTTATGTTTGTGTTATTTGATTAAGCCATTTTATTTTGGTTAGTTCATCCATTAAAAAAAATAGTTTTAATATTTGCCATCTTTTATTGTCAATTGAATAATACAAAATTGCAACACAGAGACCACAAATTTTACATATCTTGGCACTGAGCATAAAGGTCTATAGGCACTCGGTTTTTCTTTACCAAATGCAATCATCATGGCATATGAGTCTCCAGGAGCTATTTAAGTGATTAAGCCAACAACTACGTAAAATGGTAGGTTGTTGTGGAAAAATCAACTTGCTGATTTTTGTCTGTACAAGACCCATTTGATGCACATAAATTCAGAGAAAACTCATGCCTAGAGCTACAATACATCTCTGAAATGAATAGGAAACTAAGGAAACTGAGTCACTAAAGCAGTGACTCAGAGATCATCTTCATTTGCCATCTTTATTCTGCTCTTACCAAAAAAAGTAAATATGTTTATAATATGGGTACATGCTATTCTGATTAACAAAGGAATCAGTTTTTTTAAAATATATATTTATGTTCAGAAACCAAAATAACATTAGTCAAATGAATACACAGGTCATAAATTTAATAGAGGTTTATTAAAAGGAACAAATCATAATGAAATAAATATACAAGAGATCGTAAAGCTCTCTTAAGGACCCCAAATTTAAGCCCAGTTCTTCTTGATAGTCATTGTAATAGAGCAACATTTTATGAGAAATATTGGATGATTAATCCTCTAGTACAAAATATATTAGCTCTTCTTCAGTGAAGGGATCATCACCTATTCACATGAAAAAGATACATGGAGAATTGGTTCATGTCATGGATGTATGCTTTCTGAAACAGGGACACTATTGTATCTTCTTTCCAGTACCTTAGATCAGGGGTCCCCAATCCCCAGTTCATGGATCAGCACAAACAAGCAAAGCCTCATCTGCAGGATGCAGGCAGCATGCGAAACCATGTCCCCTCCAGTCTGCAGAAAAACCTCTCTCCATGGAACTGGTTCCTGGGGCCCAAAAGGTTGGGGGCTGCTGCCTTAGATGGTAAGTCATCTTGTTAGGAGAAAAAGGTTTATGAGTGTGTTATAAAGCATAATAAATAGAATGTGGAAAAAAAAGCAAAGACAGTTCCAATAGTAATCGGTGCAATGGGGCAATCCCAAAACAACTGGAGTATCACTTGAATACCACTGTCATTGGCAAAATCACTATCAGTCAATTGCAAAAGGCAACTTTACTTGGAACAGCTTACATCCTGTGCCTAGCTATGTGTCTATGTGTCTATGGAGATTCTCAGTCATCCAGGTCATGGTTGTCCCAAAGGTGCTTTTTTCAAGAGGCAACTGGACTTTCTTGTTTTTCTTTGAAGACATTTCTCTTCTCATCCAAGAAGCTGCTTCAGCTCTCTCTCCAAGTCCTTACTGAAAACATGTTGCATAATCTTATGTTAATTAAAAGCAAAGAATAAAACTGCACAAAATTTTGAATTCATTAGTGGAAAAGAAGTAGGAGTTACTTCATTTTCTCATATTTTATATATCTTTTAAAATATAAATTACCCTAGGATCCTGTGTAACTTTACAAGTACTATACACATTTTTAATTAAATATTCACCATTGATGCCTCAAGGAAACTTTCCTCCATTTTTGTCCACTCAGTGCTGCCAACTGACTGGCTTATCATGAAACAACGAGGCCCTCACAGATCCAATACTTAGAATATATTGCAATTTCTCATGAAGAATACTTTTCATTTGATATATTTTATGTTGGTTAATGGATTTCAAAGCAACATCAGAAAATCTAGCTAGGTGGTCACTAAGAATTGATACAAGCTTGATGGTGCATTACCAATCAGTGACAAATAGAATAAATTTGTCTACTTCCAACACCCATCACCTAAGACATTTACCTAGCTGAATTGGACTGATATCAGGGGTGAAATCCAGCAGGTTCTGACAGGTTCTGGAGAACCGGTAGCGGAAATTTTGAGTAGTTCGGAGAACCGGCAAATACCACCTCTGGCTGGCCCCAGGAGTGGGGAGGGAATGGGGATTTTGCAGTATCCTTCCCCTGGAGTGGGGTGGGAATGGAGATTTTGCAGTATCCTTCCCCTGCCATGCCCACCAAGCCACGCCCACAGAACCGGTAGGGAAAATTTTTGAATTTCACCCGACTGATATGATTTGTAATCTCTGCAAGATTGATTAACTGATATAATTTCCCTATTCAAAAATCACTAAGATCAATTACTAAGGATTTTAAGACAGTAATTTTGAAAGAAAATTGATATCCACAGTTTAGCAATTAAAAACATCTAAATCAGATGTACATTCCTTGCTAACTTTTAAACATTTTCCTGCATGTTATAGTGTTAATTTGGATGCTTCTAACTTTTTTTCTAAAGCCTAGTTAAACATAAGCAGCTCTATGTCAGCTGGCATTGAAATTCTTTAGGAAGTAGTCATCTGAACAAAATATTGTTTAATTAATAATTATGTTGTGTTTTTAAAGTGGATCATTGCAGAGGTTGGCTTATTCTTTTTCTGTTCATTTTCTTAGTCAATAAATGTTTTTATTTATTTTATGTATGTGTTTGTGTTCTGAGATGCATGTATATTTCTGTAATCAAGATAACATTATGTCTTATGTACATATTATATGAAAATATATTTTGTTTTCCCATTCAATTATAATTGATATGGTTTCCTGATTAACTTCATTTCTTTTTAAGGCTTGATTCTTCTAAATAGCTAATGACTAGGAAATTGAAGAGTATCTTTTTATTTTACCAAAAAATAAAAAAAACAATTGATATTTACTTCCTTCAGTTTTGGAAAACAGATAAAAGTAGGCCACTATTTGTTATTATCATTTACGTATTTTACCGCAAAGACACATTTCCTTAGTTCATGAACTTTTAAATTTGAGTCAACATTGAACTGAGAACATATGGTCTTCCAGATGTTGTCCTGCAGCTTTTTCAGACCCAGTCAACATAATCCAAATAGCACCTGGATGCTATATGCGTGGAATAATGGAAACTGAGTATAACAATACTGGTAAAATGAATAAAATGACAATAAATCTCTTTTGTAGAAGAACTGCCAGTTCATTTCTAAGATGCATGAAGAAAATAAGGAATATGTACAAATTTCTCTGGAAAGTGGAGATCGCCTTAAAATAAGGGACATCTGGTAATTTAAGATAGAGTTAGCAGTCCCCTAAGAGCTGTTCTCTTACTTCCCTGAAAATGCCAAACAGAAAGTTGAAGCAATCTCCCATCATATGTCCAGTTCTAGGTCAAAGAGATTTATATAACCTTGCCTTTGACATGATTAGTCTCAGCTGATAGCCTGCAGAATTAAATTAACCCCATATGGACCAAACAGATTAACATGATTTTTAATAAACTACACTTTTAGCTATAAAAATACATTTTTGTGGAATCAATTATTGTTATTGCTGAAACTCTAAGATGATGAATTGCTTTCAATTTGATTTTTAGATCATGAGGTTACTGTCAATATATAATTAAATGATACTTTTTCCATAAATAAGTCTGAAAAAAACATAGATTCTTAGTATATAGCAACCTATAGAGCACGCTCCCAAAATTCATAGAAATTTTTGAACTTTCAGTTTCAACACATTTGGAGAGCAGCTTCAAGAAAGATGCAACATAGATTACCCAAAGTTTTAATTTAATTTAGTTTTTAGTTTTAGTGAATAGAACTAGACTTGACTATCTAATGGTCACCTGGACTTTTGCAGCTCAGATGTAATAGGACTATTATGCACAAATATATATGGAAAAACCTTCATTGAATTTCTAAGAAAATATGCTTAGCAATCATGCATACTTTACCAATCTCAGTAGGGAAATTATATCATAATTATAGAAAAAAGTATTAAGGTCACCCAGCATATCTAGAGGATAAACTAGATTTGAAATAGAATCTCATTTGCAGCTCTTTTTTCACATAAGAGAATGGATGAAGTACTGTAACTAGAAATCAAAGATTGGTGAAGGAAATGTAAGATTTGGAAGAAAAGTAGTTAGACTGAAGAAAAAATGAGTGTGGAATAGAATTGGATGCGGATAGTGCAAAGATTATTTGGATGGCGAAAAAGGGAAGGGCCCCAAAAAAGGGAGAAATTGATTTTTGTTTGTTTATAGAATTGATCCTACACCTCAATTTAGAAGGGGGAGGGTTATGTATTTTTGACTGATATGTAAGAAATAATCTCAAGATCTGTTTGGGTGAAGAATGTTTCAAAGGAAGGGAAAGGGCAGTAGAAAAATTACATTTGTGTGAATACCTCTGTCCCATGGGTGAGAGACAGGGAAAAGAATAGAAACCAAGCCCAATGGATGAGACAACCTAAGAGCAAGAATTTCAAGAGCCAGACCATAGTGAACTCTATCACTTTACGGGGTGAAAGGCCTTGAAATGTGTACATGTATGCTTGTGTGTGAATGTGTGTGTCAGGGAGGGAGGGTAATCTTATAGGTGAGAGTGACAGAATAGAGGCTGACTGCTTCCAGCTGGCTACTAGGACTGCAAATAGACAATGGGTAGTACTGGAGATACCAAAAGACAAAGACTGAAAGTAGCCAGGAAAGTGGCAGGTATAGTGATTAGAGGCAGAGTCTGAAGAGTGGGGTGGAAGATTGCTGTAGTGAAGGTAGAGAGAAGTAGATAGTAGGTTGCTCCAGGAAAGGCGATATGGAATTTGATTTTTGTCCTTCTTTTAGCCCCCAGCCTTGACCCAATTAGTTACTGAAGACCTTAGGCTCAAGTTGGTTTTCTTGAATGCAGATCCATATGTAATGTAATGAAAATTTCCTCATTTATTACAGTGTGCTGAAGGAGGGGGCTGGTTTGCATATATCACTGAGACCTAGCTGGATGAAGATCAAGGGTTTCTTCTGTCTGTAATCTGCCAAAAAATGGTTTCAGGAAAGGAGGAGTGGCAATCATATTCTGTTAGAATTTGGTGGTGACCAAAATTGTTGTCTGAAGGTGACAGGATGAGAGCTCCTATATGTGAAGTTGAGATCTAGAAGCAAGCTGGATTTTTTGATGTTTTGTAAAGAACAAAGATGAAACACCCATGAAACACCAAGAAAGTTTCTGTACAAACAGTAAGTGCATATTGCTGGTTTTCAGTTCCAGTATGTTTGTTCCCAACTAGTTCATCAGAATTTTCAAATATCACATCAGGACATTCATCTTGTTCCTACCCAGCCTTGGGCTGAGATCTAAAGTTTTGAATATCTGAGCATAGTGATGATACTTAACCCTAAATAAATTGATGAGCTTTCCTAGTGACTTCATATAGATGTCATCCCAGATTTGAATGTCCAAAGTCTTGAACTGTACTCCTACAATAATATCAATGGTACTTTTCACTCAGAAAGGAACTGAAGTACTGCAAAACCCCAACTTTTGCAGATGGTCTAAAAGGATTCCATTATTAGTGGTCAAAATACAGCCAAGAAATCTAGGAAAACCAGGGGAAGAACACACCCACATCCTGCTGCAGGTTGTCTGCAACAATAGTTAAGGTAAGTTTCCATCTTGTTTAATAATTCCATCTTGAAGGATTATCTGAATAATCCTTCAGGATTGACTAGGCCATTATTGTACAATCAGCGGTGGGTTGCTACCGGTTCGGACCAGTTCTTAGAACCGGTAGCACCGGCTGCGGGAGGCTCCGCCCACCCACCCAGGATGCTTCTGCGCAAGCGCAGAAGTGGCAAGCGTGCGCACAAGTGCACGCACGAACCGGCAGCAAAATCATTTAGAACCCACCACTGTGTACAATGCATTTATTAGTAGGTGTCAAGATTATTTATTTAAGCTATTTGAATACCGTAGATCTTTATAAATTAATTGGCTGGTAGTATAACAAAGCAAAGTAAATATATTTGTGTATACAGTTGTGGAATCCTTTGGATGAAATGTGGTTAAGATTTGTGCTTTATGTATAGTTATATAGATGTGCTAGTTACATAGATATAACTTCTCTAAAGGTAAGCTATGTTAGTTAGGGTTTCTTTTTAAGAGCCAGATGTCTATAGCACAGTTAATGACTGGTGACTGATCAACTCTTTTTTTGCAAATGTCTTGAGCTCATGTTTCAATATTAAAGTTTTCATTTTTATTTTTTAAAAAAATTCAACATAAAGAGATTTAGGGAAGGTACCACAAAGGTACAAAAAACTATATTTGAAATATCTCCCTTGCAGTCATTTCCCCTACTCTGAATAGGCCAAAGTTTAGTTTAGGTCAAAAGAAAATTGCTGATCTGGAAATAATAGCACATTCCGGAAAAGCCTCATCACACAGCTGGTCTCTATTATTGCAAAAGGAAACAAAACAAACATTGCAAAACTATGTTTATTAGTTTCATGTCAGTTCCTAGTATTACTGTATCTAATAATAAATTAATAAGCACAGTAAAAAAAAAGACTAAAATTAAACATAAAAAAGACCAACAGACTAATGGCAGCACATATAGCAACAAGCCTTAGAATCAAGAGTGAAAATACTGAAATGGTAGGTAGCTTCTAGCTTTTAGGACCAGCCATTAAGACTAAAGGAACAGTCAATCACATGTAACAGACTAGAACTTGTTAGAGCAGCCTTTATACCTTTGTGTAAGATATTCAGAAGCCACGATGTAACAAGAGCCACAAAGATCAGAACGTTCAAGTAATGATATTCCCTGTGGCACTCTATGGAAGTGAAAATTGGACTTAGATAAAGCAGGATAGAAAGCTTATCAACTCTTCCAAACTGTTCTAGAAGTCTCATGAGAATACCATGAACAATCAATAATATGAAAAATAATATTGAATATTTTCAAGCTGACATTCTCACTTGAGACAGAATTGACCATGTTCAAATGATCATACTTCAGACACACTAGTACTCTGGAGAAGCGTCTAGTGCAGGGGTCTGCAACCTGTGGCTCCGGAACCACATGCGGCTCTCTGGGCCTCTGCTGCGGCTCCCTGTCACCCTGTCGTGGCAGAGGAATGAAAGAACCATCATCCTGTCATGGCGGTGGCATGGCCAGAGCTTTAGTGCGGGAGTGAAACATCCCTCTACTTGCCTTTGCACGGCAACAGCATTCTGCCTTCATTGTGGTACATTTGCTGTTGCCGCCAGCAAAGAGGGCTGGGAGAGAATGGCGGGGGCGGATCTTGCAAGGTGGGGGCCATCCCCCAAGCCTGGCCTTCCTCCTCCCTTGTCGGCAGGGCCAAGAGAAAGAAGGGGGCAGTGTGGGGAAGCGCTCCCCTCCCCCGCCGAGCACCAAGTACAACAGCCCAGTGACAACAGCCCGGGGGGGGGGGGAGATGGCCCGGCAGAAGCGGCCCCATTGACGAGTTGGACAGCAGAGAGGTCTGGCCTGGCTCTCACAGCGGAACACTGTTCGTCACCTTTGAAATGCGCCGCTTTCTGTTTCCTGTTCCTTCCCCGGGCAGCAATGGCTGGGGCCATGGGGGGGGGAAGCCAAGGTGTCAGGGCTGCTTCCCCCCCAACAAGCCAGGCCTGGAGGAGCACGGAGAGTTGTAGGTGAGCGCCGGAGGGTCAGAAGACGTGCTCCGACGTCGCCCCAACACACGTTTCCAGCACACGTGTCTCTGTCCCAAATTAGGATTGAGTGGGGAGAAGGGAGCAGGGGGAAGGGGGAAGGGTAGGAGGAAAGGAGAAGCCCAGCTGGCTTTCCTTTGGCGTGGGGTGGGGGGAAGACCCAATACCCCCTCCATGGCCTGCCCGCTGCTCTTGCAGTGCCTTGCACAGCACAGTGAAAGCTAGCGTGCTTCACAAT
The DNA here is from genome assembly GCA_003457575.1 of Thermophis baileyi. Lineage (NCBI taxonomy): Eukaryota > Metazoa > Chordata > Lepidosauria > Squamata > Dipsadidae > Thermophis > Thermophis baileyi. The sequence continues at coordinate 802,461 of QLTV01000602.1, read as the reverse complement.
GGGGGAGACTGGGTCTCCTCCCCTTTCTGGAGCCCATTCCCTGCCCCACTCGCCCCTGGCCTCTCTCTCTCTCTCTCTCTCTCTCTCTCTCTCTCTCTCGCAAACCCAGAAGTAGCCACCCGCCGTTTCCCACCAGGGGGGGAGAGAGAGAGAGAGGGAGGGAGGGAGAGGGAGGGAGGGAGAGAGAAAGAGAGCGGGAGTGAGGGAGAGAGGGAGTGAGGGAGAGAGGGAGAGACAGAGAGAGGGAGATACCTATTTCCCATAGAAAACAAAACACGGGGAGCCACAAAACCTGGGTAGGTGTGGCTGGGGGGGGCGTGACTGGGTGGGAGTGAGTGACGTTGAGTTGGCCATGCCCACCCAGGTTTTGTGGCTCCCGTTGTTTTGTTTTCTGTGGGAAACAGACCCAAGTGGCTCTTTGAGTGTTTAAGGTTGCAGACCCCTGGTCTAGTGCTAGGAAAGGTGGAAGAAGGCAACAGCAATAAGATTACAGTGGAAATGGATGTACTGTTGGAAAAACTGAATGATATGGTTAGGGACAGATTCTCATAGATACAATTTATTATGGTGTCACCAAATTAATGGCAATTAATGATAACTAGAACATATTAGACCAGGGTTGTCAAACTTGCGGCCCGTGGCTGGTTGCATCATGTGCTGGCCACACCCATGCCCAGTTTAGCAAAGGGGAAAAAAGTCCTGATACAAACGTGATGCCGCCGTGATGTTGCAAATTTGACACTCTGTATTACACTATTTCCTAGATTTCTACTTGTGTGTTGCTTTGTTTTGCTTTCAGTTTGGTCATCAGCAGTGGTGGGTTTCAAATTTTTTTACTACCGGTTCTGTGGGCATGGCTTGGTGGGTGTGGTGTGGCATGGTGGGCATGGCAGGGGAAGGTTACTGCAAAATCCCCATTTCCTCCAGATCAGCTGGGACTCGGGAGGCAGAGAATAGATGGGGGCGTGGCCAGTCAGAGGTGGTATTTACCGGTTCTCTGAACTACTCAAAATTTCCACTACTGGTTCTCTAGAACTGATCAGAACCTGCTGAATCCCACCTCTGGTCATCACACTGATTTGTATTTAGTAAAATAATTCATATTACCAACCAATATGGAAACTTTTCTTAATATTTTTGCTTTCTAGATTTTTCAAGAGCAACAAGTAGATTGTTTCATAAAAAGCAAACTGGCTGCTTAGAAAGTCCTACCTGTTAAACTTGTAAAAAATGGTTAACTCATA
>QLTV01000602.1:739040-761671 GCA_003457575.1 Thermophis baileyi | reverse complement strand
TAATATTTCAGCTATCAACATGAACATTCTACCTAAGATATTATTTTTATTTCAAATAGCACCAATAAAACTAAGAAAGAACTTTTTTACGGAATTGAACAAAATGGTAATAAAATTCATATGGTCAAAAAAGAAGGCCCGAATGAAAACTAAATTATTATATGACAATAGAAGAAGAGGTGGATTTGGACTTCCTGATTGGGAAATTTACTATAGAGCAGCTGCACTAAATTGGATTAAGGATTGGATTACACTTAAAAATAAAAGGATCTTGACCTTAGAAGGTTTTGATCTTCAAATCGGCTGGCATGCCTTTATATGGGAAGGGAAACATAAAACACATGCTTACTTCCAAAGGCACTACATAAGAGCCTCTTCGTTAGAAACTTGGCTTAAAATTAAAAGCGAACATTATACAAAGATTCCCAAATGGTTATCAACGACTGAAGCAATTATATATCCAAACTTACTGGAGGGGAAAAAAATAGTAACATACAAACAGCTCCTGGATGATCAAGAAAAGCTCAAAACAAAACAAGATCTCAAATTAATGGGAATAGAATTGGATTGGTGGCATTATTTGCAAATACAATCTCGATATAAGAAAGATGCAACACAATTCGGATTCCAAAATGAACAAGGATTAGACAAAATTTTATTTGGCCCGGAAGAAAAAATGATTTCGAAATTATATAACTTTCAATTGCAATCCAAATTAGAGGAAGAAGTGGTTAAGGGGACAATGATCGCATGGGCACAAAATTTTGGGTATACAATTAATTTGATAGAATGGGAAAAAATTTGGGAAATAAACTATAAATTGACGTTAGCAGCATCATATAAGGAAAATATTTACAAAATGTTTTACTGCTGGCACCTATCCCCGGCACAATTGGCAAAGATGTTCCTGACACTGTCTGCGAAATATTGGAAATGTAAGAAGGAGGAAGGGACCTATTATCATCTCTGGTGGACATGCCCTAAAATCAAAATATTCTGGAATAAAATAAGGAACTGGTTGGAAGAAATCATACAACAGACAATCGATTTGAAGCCGGAATTGTTCTTTCTGGGAATTTTTAGAGAAAAGTTTAAAAAGGAGGACCGCTATTTAATACTGCATATAACCACAGCGGCCAGGATTGTATATGCACAGAGTTGGAAAACCGATATTATTCCTACATCCTCTATGGTGGTTCGAAAAATATTAGAATGTGGAAAATATATTATGAGATTCAATTCTTTAAAGATAGATTTAGATAAATATTAACGAATGTTAAAATAAAAATAAGAAATATTGTAATTTGTAAATAGATCAGGAAATACTTTGAAAAAGCTGTAAAAGTGGTTAGTAATTATTGTGTTTGTTTTTGTTTTGTGTATTTTTTGTATGTTTGTTCTATATGTTGTTTTTAACGAAAAACCTAATAAAGATTATTTTATTAAAAAAAAAAGAAAACACGAGGGACTGGAGTTGGGGTACCATAAGGATGTACTTGATTATGCTAAAACACTTCGAGCCATAATTTTCAAAAGTTTGTTAAAAATATAAAGTGGCCAAATCCACCATTTGTTTCAAGAATAAACTGAATAATTTGGAAAAAATATCCAATCAACATATGATGAATGGTACAAATCTCTATTTTTTTCCCCAGACTCATTTTTCCAGTCTCATTATTCCTTCATGCTGCGCCACTTGCCACAATTAAGATTTCTAGCTGCTTATGGTACAGGAAGTGGAAGAATTGGATCATTTGTCAACCTTAATTGTGGTATACCAATTAATGTAACAATTATTTTTCTCCTTTTAAAAACAAATTCAGTAACATTTGTTAGTTGTCATTCAGTTACATATGTAATCCAATTATTATTATTATTATTATTATTTTTACAAAAAGTAACCCTGAAAACATCTCTTAACCAGGGATTTTGTGGTTTCATTGTAGGAAATGCTTTTTCAGCCAGCATGAAATTATAGAATGAATCTAATTGCATAGGATGTAGCAGAGGCCAATAATTAAATTAAATTCAGTGCTTATCCATCCATGTATTAATCAGGAGTGCTATGAAATATATCGATAGATGTTGCCAAACTTGTCTGTAGAAACCATAATCTTCCTTGACCTATGAAACTCCTAGAATCTTGAATGATTTACTAAATACTTGGTTTGACTAAACAAAACAAGATTTTTTAGCTGCGAGCTAAAATTAGAGATATCATTAGAACTGTATGCATATTCTAAGAAGTCTGCCAGTAGTCTATAATGAGCAGAGATGCTAAATCATTCATTTGGCCACTGATTTTTTGTTATGTGATCCTGGACTTCCAGATGTTGTACATTTACAACTTGTAGTAAACTCACCAGTTTGGCCAGTTATGAAGAGTACTGTAAACTTGAGTGTAATGATCACTAGTGGTATTCACTTACCTTTGCTACCGGTTTGGACATGGGACCGCGCACGTGGGCCGTTTCTGCGTATGCGCAGAACCTTCTGCGCATGCGCAGAGCGTCTGTGATGATGTCCGGGTGGGTGGGCGGAGCCTCTCGCTGCCGCCGCTACCGGTTCACCCGAACCGGTGCAAACCGGTAGAATACCACCACTGGTAATGAATGACCTGTATCTCTGTGCTACAGCCTTCTAATCTGAACAACTATTTTTCTTCCAGGTAGAATGAGCTGAGGTCTCCACATTTCCATGGAAGAAATGTAACAAAAGGAAGAAATTAGGATTAAAGTGATAATGGAGAAAGAGTTTAACTCTGCAACCTGAAATTCCATTCCATTCCTATTTTATAAATGTTAAACAATGATCTGTATTTGATAGTTCTGCTCTGTCAGTCTTACTTTCCACACTCCACTGGAATAAGTCTTCAGGCTAGCAATGCTACACTCATAAATCTTTATCCTATATTGATCTAATTCATCATGTTTATATTTCCTATATATATAATGATTTTGATTTTATAACCTTTTAAATTTTCCATAAGGAAAATGGTTCGTTATGTGTCATTTTGCACACCAGACAGTTGATAGTGGTAAGCAACTAGATTCTGCTATATTTGGGCATGTTTCCATGTTGTTTGATATCCCTTTAAGATATAATGTGGATCTGAATAGAAACAAATATTGTATTTCAGATGCTACCTTGCCATTTTTCATACTGATAACGTGCCATTAAATTGTTTTTGACTTCTAGCGATAAAATAAAACAATAGTATTCAAAAGAAATTTGACCGGGTAATCAAAGTTTAACAAGATCTATTTCTTCATCAATATTTGAAACTTTTATTGCATACTGTATACTGTATAGTATAGGTTTCTTTCCAATTCAAATTGTTAGATAATTTTAATAGGAAGAAATCTTAGAAAATTAACAATGTTTGGGAAATTGCACAATAACATTGTTCAGGTATTCATATCAATTTTGGCCAATTTGTATAAATCTCTGAATACATAATATCCTACTAATGCCTCGACTTACAATCATTCATTTAGTGACTGTTCCAAGTTACAATGGCATTCAAAAAAGTGACTTACTACTGTTTCTTGCATTTATGACCATCACAGCAGTCCCATGATCATGTGATCAAAATTTGGGCGCTTGGCAATCAGCATGTATTGCAGCATCCTGGAGTCATGTGATCGCCATTTGCAACCTTCCTAGCTGGCCTCCAACAAACAAAGTCAATGAGGGAAGCCAGATTTGCTTAATAACCATATGATTTACTTAACTGCAGTGATTAGTTTACCAACCATGGCAAAATAGGTCTTAAAACTGGGCATCTTGCTTAGCAACTAACTCGAGGACTACCCTATTAGGCAAATGAACAAACATATTACAGTTTTTGAAAAGACTATTTTCAGTGTATACTTAGCCAGAATTTTGTACTCTATTTCAAGACAGTTCCATTTAACATGTATAGAACAAATAGCTATTTTTAACTCGGGTTGTCTAACTATCTGGAGACATGCAAATCAGTAAAAAAAATTATCCAAATGTTCCATTTCAGTATATTTGTTGATATAACTCCATCGCTTTGGAGAAAATAAGGCACGCAAATTCTTCAAAAGCTACAGTCTGTTCATTCTGAAAAAATGTAACATTATATATATTATAGGCTCACATTATATGCCTCTTGGCATCAGATTCCCTCAGTTAACCCAGACTAAAGTCACTTTCTTGCTTCAAGTTAGTATGCAAAACATGAACTCTGCCCTGCTCGACAACACATCCGCTATATACATCAGATTAATAAATATTTGGCACTTTCCAAAATAAACATCTATCAAAGAAGAATACCTAGTCAGTCCTGAAATTATTTGGGGTAGATAAGGCACCCAATGTATTTTTTATTTTGACTTTCATTTCCATTAAGTTATTGTATTGTACTGTATCCTCACTGTATAGAAAGAAGTGGGTTTTTAAGCTTAATTTGCATATAACATCAAAGAGGTTCGTTTTCCCATTAGCTATGTCCCACTTTTTTCACTTCTTCCATTTAATTGTTTATGATTCAGTGAAATGAATTTAAGGCAATCTTCCTTTAGTAATAGATCAGTCTTGCTGTTTTTCCACCAGTTTTGGAGTCCTTGGGCAATAAATCCTTTTTAACTAAATTTGCCAGGACTCAAGTTCAGGGTTTCTTACCAATATTGGCATTTTAATCTTTTCACTATAAATAGCATATATAAGCTAAAACGGGGATAGATAGAAGAAAAATATGGCATACATATGGTTTTATAGGAATGCATTGTAATAATAAAACTAAAAGACTAGCTTCAATGTTAAGACGTTTTAGTATAATAACTATAATTAAAAATATACCAAAATTTAAAAGTGCAAGCACTGATGTATTAATTCATTTGTAATTTATTTATAGTGATGTATTAAGTTGTATTAATGCATTACTTGAAAAGATGTACAGAAAATGTTCTTATTTCCAGAGTTAAAATTAATGGATTAATTTGAGATTACATGATAAATAAAAACGAGAAAAGAAAATTACTCAGTGGCAGAGCAAATAATTCACATGTAGAAAGACTGGATTTAACTTTCTAAGATTGCAAATAACTGTTTTACCTTCATTTAAAAGAACTAAAATTTCAATGACAAAAAACTTTCATTTGGAATCCTAAAGAGATGTTTTTGCAGTCAGGAGTACATAAATAATCCCATCTGAAATACAACATATTAAAAAAAAATACACACATGCTTAAAATATATGTATAACTATAGATGAGGAACTTATCTAAGTTTTTTATTATTAGAGAGATGGCGCCATCTATTGTTAGTCAGTGTGCAACATAAAGCATACTATTCATTTGGTCTAAATGTCTATAGATATTCTCAGTCATCCAGGTCATGGTTGTCCCAAAGGTGCTTTTTCAAGTGGACTTTCTGGTTTTTCTTTGAAGATGTTTTGCTTCTCATCCAAGAAGCTTCTTCAGCTCTGACTGGATGGTGGGGAATGGAAGGATTTATACTCCTTGCAGACAGCTGGTCATTTGCATTCTTTTAGCGAATTGTTAAGGTCACCTGGAGGTTTATCTGTGTCATCAGGGTCACCTGAGTGGTGCAAATGGCCTTCTTGGAACTGTTGAAAGGACTGTCTTGTAGACTGGAGATAGATGATGTCATATCCCTCCCCCTCTGTTAAGAGAAGGCTGTTTAATTCTCTTAACAGAAGAGAATCTTCAGCTTCTTCGCATTGGCGGCACTGTCTGTTGCTGTCTTCTCAATTATGGCTTTGTATGCATTTGTCCTTAAGGCTTGGTCTTCTGCAGCCAGAATTTAGTTCCTTGGTCTCTTTCTTTAACATTCCTGCTCTTAGTCATTGGCAGGTCTTGTTATTATCTGCTTTCCCTGGTAATTTTTTTAATGTACTAGCCATTTGGTGCTTTGTCTTCCCATGCCTCCATTATGTTTTTAATTTGGTCTTTCTTGTAGGCCAGTTTGGTTTCTCCAGTAGTCAGTAAGCCTTTCTGGCATGCTAACTTCAGTGCATCTTCTTCACTGTCCTTCAGATATTCTTCCAAAGCCCTTTTTTCTTCTTCAACCATCTGATATACTTGCGACATTCCATGCCCACCTATTTGCCTTGATAGAGTCTGTCAATGTCGCTGTGAGGATGAAGGGCATGACTCATTGTCATTATTTTATCTGGTCTTCCTATCCATTGCTTTTAGTTCTGCTTGAGTCCAATCCACTATTCCTGCTGTACATTTAATGACTGGAATTGCCCAGGGGTTGATTGCCTTGATGGTATTTCCTCCATTGAGTTTGGACTTTAAGATCTTTTTCACTCTCTTGATGTATCCACCTCTAATCTTTTTCTTGACTTCAGTGTACTTGATGTTGTCAGCTTGAAAGATACCCAGGTATTTGTAGTAATCATCTTCATCCAGACTCTTAATGTTATTTTCATGGGGCATCTTGATTCCTTTAGTTTTCACTATTTTTCCTTGTTTGATACTGAATGTGGCACATTTGTCCAATCCAAACTCCATTGCAATATCTTGGCTATATGTTGTCAGGTAGCATTTTTCCATACAGCTGGGATAGTCTGGCAGATGTTTTTGATGTTTGATAGCCATGGCTATCAGTATTGTTGACAGAGGAAACAATGCAATGACAAATAGTTGTGGTGATAGTGAATATCCTTGAAATATTCCTCTCTTGATATTAACCTCTACCAGTCTCTCACCATTGACCTGCAACTATGTCTTCCATTGTGCCATCAATCTTTGCACAAAGCTTCTGATGTTTCTACTGACTCCTGTTATTTCTAGGCACTTGATTATCCAGTCATGTAGACAATAGGTGATGCACATCTACAGTGGCTTTTCACTGCAAAAATGAATAAAATGAGAAACTAAAAATGCATGAACTTGCAAAGACAATCCCCACTGCATTTTAGAAGCATGTGAAAAATGAAAATTTCATTATTAATTGGCTTCCATCTGATCTAAACACTAATATTGTATTGCTGAAAGTGATGGGGATTATAATTTAATATCTCTAAAAAGCCTCTTGTTGGAGAAAGTTGGAGAACATACAATCTACAATCAGCAAATTTGGAAGGTTTACAAAAGTAAGAGAGGAGTTTGGTCATAGTAGCATATTGCAATATTAGAACCAGGGGTGGGTTCTGACTTACCTCACTGCCGGTTCGATTCCTTCCGCACCGTGTGGGCATGCGCACATTGCATGCTGCGCAGGCGCACAGGCTCAGTGCTGAAAATCCAGCTTCCGCACATGGGCAGAAGCAAAAAACAGCTTCTGCGCATGCGCAGAAGCGAAAAACAAGATGGCACCGCCTACGGCCGCCGAGAGAACCGGTTTGGGGGGGTGTCCAGCTGGCCATCGCTGCCGGTTCGGCGAGCGGGGGGAAATTCCCGCTACCAGTTCTAAAGAACCGGTCCTAACTGGCAGGAACCCACCTCTGATTAGAACCATTCTTAAGTTACACCTAAAAGGGGCTTGAGTAATAACTATTTGTTTGTTTTAGCACTTTCATAAATTCAGCTAATCAGGGTCTGTTGACCTGTTGTTTCCAAATAGAAGGATTCTAATTATAACAATGTTGAATGTAATTAAGCATTTACACAGTATCAGGTAGTGCTAGGCAACAGAAGAGAAAATGTATTAAATTACATGCCTGGTTAATTATCATATTAACAATGTTTAATTTTAATTAAATACAAATGCAAGTGAACTCAAATTCATTTTTTCCTGGGTCCATCAATAGCTTTTCAGAAAGTGATGCTATTTAAGTATTTTGGCCCAAAAATAATTGTGCTGTCATGATCTGTTTAAAAAGTTCCAGTAAATAAGATATTTTCTATAACATTATGGTACGTACGCCTTCCTAGATGGTTTTCTCTATATCCTTCCTTCCTTTGTCCCCCTCTCCCTCCATTTAACTGCTTCTCAATCCATGCTTTAAACAAAAGTAATAATTGAAATAGCAATAAATATATGCATTTCAAACTAAGTAGTTCATTTATTTATTCTTTAAGATTTTTCTAGGGAAGTAGTCTCCTGCAGAGCAATACTTTGCATTGTCTTTAATACAATGCTCTGAGAAATTCTTTGCAGGAAAAGGAGAAAACCAATATTCTAATATACTTCTTCTTATTGGCTATTGTGAACTACTTAATGAAGGTTTGTGGCAACCCACTTTATTTTCCTGTGGTGGTAGTGGTAAACTCCCACATCCTTGGAAAAGAGGAACCACATTCATATGCAGATGGTTTTAAATAGTATTCTGAAGGCATGAACCACAATCCATCAGGCGAAATCAATGATTTTCCTTCAACATGTATCAAATGTGGGTTTTCCTGAACTGTTGACATTTGATATTGCAGGGGATCTTAGTTGATGCACATGACTAGATTGGAATGTGTGTGATAATTCAAAACGTAAAAATGTAAGAATTCTAAGTAGTTGAGTAGAAAGGCCTTTATGCAAAACTAGAAACTTACCATAGTTTGAGAATCACCTTCTGGCTAAAATATTTTTACGCAGCTCAAGAGGATTATATTCCTCATTGTGGTGAGAGTTTAGATAGTGTGGTTTACAATTTAAAGGAAGAGGGAAAAACTAATGTTGTCTAAAGACAACATAAAAAGCTTATTTTCTTTTAAGATAATTATCATCCATGTTTATAGTGATTAAACTACAAAGGTTAATAATCAACAACACACACAAAAATGCCAGAAGGCAACACCTGAATTAGATGTATGTGTTTAATAGCAGTTATACTTCTTAGGTTACCTTTTCTTTCTCTCGTTGGTGAAAAGTGGTTTAGTTCACTATATGGTTTTCATCTTAGTTTTATCTGAGATGGAAGATTTCCTCCCCATTGCATGGCAATCTTGGACTTTGATCTATTGTTTGTGTATCAACTCTTTGAAAGTGAGTTACAGTGTACTGTGGTTTTAAAGCATGGCAGCTGTTTCTTTTATATTTCTAGCAATGCCAGCATCTAATAATTTTATATTGTTTGCATTAAGGTGTTTTAGCCTAAAACTAGACTTTCAGTTATAGTGAATATAGTGAAATTGGATACTAAGCTAGTCAGAAAAACTAGATCTATGACATCTAATTTTTCTGACTAGCTTACTATCCAAATTCACTATATTCTAACCTACTGGCTATTGTAAGTCCTTTGCCAGCTTTGGAAGAGAAATCACAAATGCCGAAAGACCAAATAGATAAATAAATAAATCAATAAACAAATAAATAAATAAATACTGTGCCCCCTCTTCTAAAAATCAAAGTGAGAGAAAAATTCTAATTGGCTCCTTGTTGTTTGATTCTCTTGGGTTTCTTCCCATTATCTGGACTGATTGGTCAGCTGACTTGTTTCAGAATCTGAACCTCTTGAAATAGAATTCTTCCATTCCTCGTTCTTAATTTGTCCCAAATATAAATGAATCAAAATAAATTATTCCATTCTTGATTTCAAACATTGAGACAAAATCTATTCCGAATGACTGTCCAATCCTTTTGAATATATTTAAAATGAACCCAGATCCAAAGCTGGTTATTTTTTAATCAGGATGTTAGGAATCTATTAGCAAGGGCATATTTATGAATCTGGAGTCCAAATCCCTCCCCTTTTTGGCCAGAAGGTTTTATTTTAATTTAGCAAATTTATATGGCTGCTCACCTTGACCAAACAAAGATATAAATATGCAGAATATAAAATAAAATCTCCCCACTAATTAAAAGCATAGTTGAAGCAACCCTAACCCTTACAATTTAACTAACATTCTAAAAAACATACACTGTACACCAGATTACATTAAATTCTGGCTTCAGTGCCTTGCATAAGATAACCATAGAGAACTGTCAGTCAATCTATCAGTCAATAATCAATCAATCAATCAATCAATCAATCAGTAGCTGAGTCTGCAATCACCCCCTTCAGGTCATACTGCCTTTCTGAGTTACAAAATAAAAAGCATACCCCTGTGTTTTTGTGCTTGCCATAGGGACAAATCACCCAAATTTCAAAGTTCTAATGCAACTACGCCTTAGGGATCCTTTACAAAATGAAAATAGTCTGTAACTAAAACCTGGAAAGTGAGATAAAGCAAATTCCACTTCAAGGGAGTACAGATTGCCCTTTCAAGCACAAGGCAGTGATACATTTCTGTTTCTAAGGCAGCACTAAACAGTCATTTTTCACACACAGATACCATACCAGTGAAAGGAGAAATACTGTATAGAGATTACTCAAAACCTAAGGTAGCAGTTTTCTTGTCAGGGTTTTTCAGAAGTGGTTTGCCATTGCCTCCTTTCTAGGGCTGAAAGAGAATGACTGGCTGAAGGTCACCTAACTGACTTAGTACCTAAGGTGGGACTATAACTCATGGCCTCTTAGGAGAGTTTAGCCTGATGCCTTAACTACTATACCACTCTGCTTCTAGTGATTTATTTTTAACTCTATATAAAAGTTGCACTTTATAGAAAGTGTAATTCTCAACACACTGAATCAAGACCAGGTCTAATTAAAATAAATAGACCTACAGAAAATAGCTTAAAGACCTATTTTAGAGTGTAATTTTTAATACTTTCCTGGAAGTATTTTTTTCTGAACTGAATGGAATTTAATCAAATTTTAAGAGACAGAGACTGGCCTAAAATCACCACTAAGCTCTGAGCAAAGTTTAAACATGAGCTTCTCAGGTTGAAGTCCCAGGCTTTAATGATTATACTACATTCCTTTGTTGTTCTTGTTAGATTTGACTCCCCCCCCTCCTGCATTTTCTATTTCAAATAAGAGATGGGAGTTTCTGTAAGTCTCAGTCAGGCACAATCCCTGCTTCTTCTCCAACTTTTGACTATTTTAATATCCAGATAATGAAGAAGCCCTCTGCAATGCTTCTGTTTCATAACTGTCATCAGATTGTTGCTGTGTTTCCTGATTCATGAGTGGGCAAAGTGAAATTATAAAGCTGCTGCTACAGGGAGCGGGGAAGCATTCCCACGTATTTGGCTTTCAGAGAGAGGAAGGTGAATGCAAACTTTTTTTTCCCAAGCATCCCTCATTCACCAGCCTCTGTCAGCAGCCCTGGGCTCATTCATAAGCTTGTTCACAAATCACCCGTAAATGACAGGAGACAATGAGAATCACATAAATCACCAGCAGACAGGAAAGGGGAAGGAAGAATTTGTCACCAACCACAGAAAGTAATCCTGGAGCACCTACAGGTGTTTGAAAGTCAGATAATACACTTCAGAATTCTTTCCAAATGAAATGTAATTTACAACATTATTAAAAGCATATAAACATAAGTAGTATCCTACTGGATCACTCCATTGATCAATTTAATTCAGCTATGACACACCATCATAGTCTGGTCAACTAGATATGTTCTAGAAGCTCATGGACCTGGATTGGAGGGAAATAGCACTATTCCTCTGTAACATCTAAGTAAACAGTAAATGACAAAAGAAAGGCAAAAATAGCACCAATGATAATAGGTGCCTGGGATGTAGTTCTGAAACATCTGGAACATCACTTGAACACCTTTGGCACTGACAAAATCACCACCAGTCAATTGCAAAAGGCAATTGGGATAGCTTACATCCTTGATGTTACCTTTAGTAGTTACAGCATTTATTTACATATTTTGGTCACAAATCAACTGCAGATGTTCTTGGATTTCAGCATTTACTGACTGTCATAGCAGTGGTGGGTTTCAAATTTTTTTACTACCAGTTCTGTGGGCGTGGCTTGGTGGGTGTGGCTTGGTGGGCGTGGCAGGGGAAGGATACTGTAAAATCTCCATTCCCACCCCACTCCAGGGGAAGGATACTGCAAAATCTCCATTCCCTCCCCACTCCAGGGGAAGGTTACTGCAAAATCCCCATTTCCTCCAAATCAGCTGGGACTTGGGAGGCAGAGAATAGATGGGGGCGGGGCCAGTCAGAGGTGGTATTTACCGGTTCTCCGAACTACTCAAAATTTCCGCTACCGGTTCTCCAGAACTGGTCAGAACCTGCTGAAACCCACCTCTGTGTCATAGGGAGGGTACTTCATACATTCAACTTGTTATGAAATATTTGTTCAACTTACTCAATGAATATTGATCAATAATTTAGAGCAGGAATAGGTAACTTCTGATATCCTACATATAACTGAACTGCAACTTAAAGGATCTCCCACCAAAGGATTTTCCTAGGGTGCTGGAAGTTGCCATTCAACAACACTGTGTATTTAGAACAGGGGTGTCAAACTCAAGGCCCGCGGGCCGGCTCTGGCCTACAGGGTGCTTAAATTTGGCCTGCGGGGCTGCGATGCCTCTGGCAGCCAAAATGGGGCACGGGAGGGTGCGTGCGGCCCCCGCGCAGCCCGTTTTTGGCCTGCATGGCCTCCTGCAACACCCACGCCCCATTTTGACCAGCAAAGTACTGTAGGAGGCGTCCATCCCGTCTCCCCTTCCTGTCCCCTCCCGGCCAGCCCGCAGAGGAGAACTACAGTGCTGATCCAGTCCTCGAAGAAATCCAGTTTGACACCCCTGATTTAGAACATCAATTAAATATATTTATAGCATAGGGGTTATTTATTAATTTGTTTGCTACATTTGCTACAATACATTGTTACATTTATATCCTGCATTCCTGTAGGAACTCAAGGCAGCATACAAAATATTTCTCCGTCCTCCCACTCCTGTGAGGAAGGTTGTTATTGTGTGTCACCATCAGCTGCTTAAGATAGACAGCCATGTAAATAGTTTAAGTAAATATATATGGGTAGAGAAAGAATGACTTGTCCAAAGTCATCCTTTGAGCTTTAGGCCGATTTGAATCTGGATTTCCCAGCTCCTTGTTCATGCCATAACATGTACCCCAGAGGTGGAGGTAATTACAAAATTACCAAATAGCAAATTGCTTAGAAACTTCATAAATTATACAGCTTTTATTAAAAATTTTCATAAAATTAACATACGCCTTCCCAGAATTGGTCATTTTTTCTTCATTTTGGGGATGAAGGTCATAAGTGAATGCTTTGAGGCTCTTTAACCCTTCTCATACATGCAAAAAGCAGGCAAAAATGTTAGATCCACCCAGTAACACAAATAAATGAAATAATGCTCCCTATAAACATAAGATCTGTGACTGCCAAGCCCATTCTTGGATTCAATTATTTGAGTGGAAACACAGAGGTTATGACTTGCCACAAGCATATTTGTTATTCCTCTAAGGAGCCTTTTTTTTTTCTTCAGTAAATGAGATTTCTTTATCTTTTAGTTCTCTGACTTCAAATTCTCTGGCACTACCTACTTATGGACTTGGTAAAGCCTTCATAACTTAAAATGGTATTTTGAACTGTTTCAAGTTAAATAGGTTAAACTGGACACATAACAGAGGATCTGAATCAGATACAACTATTGTTTATCACACTGTATTGTAACTGTATTGTTTTATACAGTTGGTATAAAAGTGGCAGCAGAGAAATAAATAATATAAAAAATCTACAGTTTAAGAACATGGACAAAAAGAATTCTGGAGTAACTAGAACTATGTTTCTGAAATTGACAATTCAATGGGGACTGGGGAAAAAAAAGCGATCACCTACCTCCCACTGGCAAACAGTCTGCTTTTAAAATTGCCATCGCAGTTAATCAAGATTCTTTTGCTTCCGATAGCACTAACTTCTCAATTATGGGATTTGCCATACAACTGCTACCAGCTCTACAAAAATAACAACCTCTGCCATATAACTGACCCAAATAATATCAGCTTTGTAAAAATGATGGTTTAAACTGGAGCCTAATGAATAAAAGCCAATTTATTTATAGCTTAGTAACAAATGTTGCTTCTATTATTATTTACACATGGATCAATTCATTCAAATGGCCTATAATATAACTGATGTACATAAATAGTAAACCAGCTGTTTTTAAAAGTGTATTAGTCATATTCTTAATAATCTACCTGTCAGGGTTCCAAGTAACACCCCCAACGCAATAAGACTCCGAGGCTTGAAGTTCCTCAAAGTTCCATTTTATTAGAGATGTCATATTGGCACATTGGTTTTCTCTGCCCAAACGGAAGTTCAAAGTCCCTGCCCAGCACCCACATGTCCATCACACGATCCAATCAGGCACCATCCAAAACTGAAGATGCCTCCCAGTCACTTCATCACAGCTGCGGGGCATAGCGACCTTGACTTTCTGGAAAGAATGTTATTTAGACTACTACATATCACCTACTCCACATAATTCCCCCTCCCATTTTCCCACAGTAGAAAATGTGGCAGGCCTGAATACAAAAAGGTAAAAGATGGCTTCCAGGCCTGACACTACCTGAATTGAAGGATTTGTTTCCACTAGTCAAGAAGACAAAGCTTCATTCTTACTACTAGATCAACTTATATTTCATTATTTCTTTGCTATGACTTGTTTGCAAAGTACTGTCTTAGGAAAATACACAATAACAGCCCATCATATATAACTTTATTCCAAACTTCATAAGCATTTTATAATTAAATAATCTTATGTTTTAATAAAACCTTATAGATGTCTTCATTAAAGTAAATAGATCATTCACATCTCATCTCCCCAATTCTGAGATTATTTCTTTGTTGATTAATTGATTGATTGTTTTACTATATTTGTATGCCACTCATTTTGAAATGTTGTGAGAGATTGACAATTACAAAAATATTTTAAAAACTTTCAGTAAAAAATAATAAATCCAGTGAAATGTAATAATAAAAAACCTCAATAATGTCACAACGTGGGTTATGTATGTATGTGAATGTGAATTTGCATGTATAGGTGCACAGTTGCCTTCCCCTTGGAAAGTCAGGTCTTAGTTTAAATGTAGCAGGAAGAGCCAGATTGAATATCTATGAAGTGGGAGTTCCAAAACTATTGGGAAAGTGATTGAAAATGCTAATTTCCTTGGACTTGTAAGAGAAATTTTGAGATAGATGGGACCTGGAGGAAATCTGTGAAGAAGAATTCTGGTTTCAGGAAAATATCAAACTTCATGAAGCTGATATCTCCCTGCCTCCCCCAAAAAATAGTGTCAGCAGCAGAAAAGAGCAGGAGTTATGAGTCTAGGAGAACTCCAAGATTGCACATTGGGTCTCCCTAGGGTAGTGCAACCCCATCCAGAACTAAAGATGATAAACCCCCAGATTCTGAGGTTTCTTGCCACTCTGTCTTACCAGGGTTCAGCTGAAGCCTGTTGCCACACTTCCAAACCCCTACTGCTCAATCAGCCCAATGAAGCTCTTGGTCTCAAAGAAGTAAATTGTAGTACTGAAACATGGTATGAATCTGGGTTGGCTGAGAAGCATATCCTACATAGTTCCATTGCCCTGTAAATTGTGAATGGTAGTCAATCAATCAAGCAGATCATTCTGAAGACAGGCTGGGAGCACTTTTACCTCTTCTATAAGCCCTGCCTCCCAACTGCAGATGATTACATAACCAGATAAACATCTACTTCTTGTGGAGCTAGCTCAAGCCACTAGGAAAAGAACTAGGAGGAAACAGTTATATGAGAAATAACAGTTATATGAGGAATAATTTTTCCTTCCAATCTAATCCAGATCTCCCTTCAAATAGATGTTTCTCTATTAAATTGGATTGCACTTAACTACATGCTTCCCTCTGCCTTAAAGAATCTATGAGAAATTACTTTATACTGGAATCTGTAAAATGGCCATTTATGTACCAGTCATAAGTGGAAATAACATATATTTGCATACACTAATTTATATACATGTGTGTAAATGTAAAAATCACTGTCATGATGCAAATAGAAATTCAGCACAGTTGTTCATAATTAGAATTATTAGTTAACTGCCATAAATGAGCTCAGTCTCTGATCCATTTATTAATTGCTGCTGCATATTTTCAAGAAATCTGTTGGTCAGCCTTATTGTTCTTTATTTTTAAACTAGGTATAGATTGGATAGCTTTTGATGCACAACAGCATTATCAAGCAGGACAACATTCAGATATTAATTTAATTTATTTTAATTACCAATGCTGCCTGTCTCGCTGAAGTGACTCTAGGTGGCTTACAAAGACATGTTAGTCTTTAGTTCTCACAATGTTCATTCTGGATGAGAATTAGAGGATTTGAAGTCCAACACACCATTGAAGGTTCAAAATTGGTGAATGCTGCTGTAAACAGCAATTAAGATATCAAGTTATTGCTGTTTTTATTTAAAGTACTCTTGTTTTCTCCTTTTTTGTTTCTAAAAGTAGCAGAAAACTAAAAGACAGGACATTATTGCCATCTAGTGGAGTTAGGTTTTGAGTATCTATGAAACATTTTTTATGTTTGTTACTGTTAATTGATATTACAATATAATAGATGTAAAACATTTAATTTCTTTTAATTCAGCAAAGCAAAATCTAAATCAGAAGGAGATACCATAACATCAACAAATAAGAAAATTATCTTTAGTGTACCATAACTGGAACTTTAGATGAAAAATTCAGTAAATTTCTCCAAATTCATTTAAAAACAGAGGGTTTTTTAAATATAAAAAGTATTCTTTAATAAGATTTGAAAATGAACATTGCTGAAATTGCAGTAAGGCAGGATCTCTCCACAAAATTACCTTTGTTTCAATTTGTTTTATTTTTCAACTTATTTTACACAAATAGCAGCAACGGCAAACAATATGGTTATCTAAGTGAATTTTAATGTTGAGCTCCAATAGTCGGTCTGAATAGTCTGGGCAGGGTTGATGATTTCTTCTTAATATTATAATATAATCTTTATTATTTCTTAATTTAGATCCCTCTTTTTTTCAGTCAGTTTATGTGAAGGTCTCCCTTCATTATATTCCTTAGAAAACAGTCCCGTGAAGTAGATGGGGCTGAAATGGTAAACTCAGTCACCAGTAAGTTTCCACAGTTGAAGGAAGACTAGAATCTGTGCCTTCCCAGTCCTAGTTGGTTACCTTGACAAGTATACCACACTGGATCTTTAGTCATACAGCCTGCTTTCAGTACAGTGCTGGGATGTGACACATTGTCTTTGAGAAAGTCATCCTTATCATATTCAGATTTCCATTCTTCCTTGATCACAGAATGGTTTCTTTTCACTTAGAGATAGAAAAACATGTTTTGCTTCGCAAGGGCATGGCTTTCAAGTATTCCAGAGGACAACCCTCTCAAATATTTTATTGCCTGTCCAACTTCAAAAATATTTTGAATCAGAAACATGGGTCTGCTTATTTTACTTGAAGCATTTTTGCCCTGCCTTTGACAGAACATTTATAAAGTCTTTGTATTCTGAGTTGCAGCAGATAAGTGCAATAAACAATTTCTTTTACTGTCTATCCCCGTTGCAAGCTATTACAGAGAGAAAATGTGCAGCTTAACATCCTTCTGCTGATTGCATATCACGTTCTACTAAATACTATAAATCAATACAAATTTTCAAATACTCTTGTTGCTCAACAATTTTCAGAAGTGAGGTTTCTTTCCCAGTCTTACTTCACCACGGGTAAATGCACATTCTTTAATGTTGGAGTGTGTATGTGTGTGTGCATGGGCATGGGTGCGTGCATGTGTATGCATGTTTGTGTGTGTGTGT
The DNA here is from genome assembly GCA_003457575.1 of Thermophis baileyi. Taxonomy (NCBI): domain Eukaryota; kingdom Metazoa; phylum Chordata; class Lepidosauria; order Squamata; family Dipsadidae; genus Thermophis; species Thermophis baileyi. The sequence continues at coordinate 744,085 of QLTV01000602.1, read as the reverse complement.
GTGTGTGTGTGTGTCTTTTCTGACTAGACAGGCTGGCTGCACCCATAGTTCAGCCAGAGATAGTCCCTTAAAAGATGCCATACTAAAATGAAATCCACCATGTCAGCAACGTTTGCATATTCTAAGAGGAAAAAAATGATATGAAAAAAAAAATCATAGTTCCCTAAAACATTCTTCCCTTTGTAGGTAGCAGATTATATCTGTGAATGATTGGGACTACTTGGGATTTTTCCAGAAAGAACAAAATTAAAAGCCCTCTTTCATATCCCTATCATGATCTGAACCCGCATATGGAATACTATGTCATGTTTTCAACTAAAGGCCAGTTGTCCGGTTTCTAATTTCCTCAAAATACTCAAACTTGGCACCTGCCTGATGATGTCCTCATCATCCCAAGCCAATACATTATGTATATATTATGTAGGACATTATATTTTGCCTGCTTATCATAATGGCATAATGTTAGAAAAAAATCATTTTCATTGATCGTTTGAATTTAAATATGTGCATGGTCGATATACTTTCTTCATTATGGTTTATAACAGTAAATGTTTAATTTGCAAGCAAAAGCTTAATGCTGTTGTAGAATTTGAATGTTTCAAATATTTCAAGTAATAAATGTTTCAAAAAAGTGAGGGAGAAAAAAGTAAATGGTTTGATTCGATTTATTGCAATTTGCTGCAGAATGCATGTTTCTATTGCCTGCGAAGTTCCACAAATCCTGCATGCAGATTACTTGAGGCAGAAATCATAAACCTATGAAAATCAAAATGAAAAATAGAGGGCTATTGAATAGCTATTAATTAAAATGTTCAAAAGATCCTTTTGCTTTTTTTTGTCTTTAATCATTTCCTATTGTCTTCAACAGTTTAGCTTTTGTTAAAATGTATTTAGCTATCACTAGATGACACTCGTGTTTGCCTTTTATGCTTAGCTGAGCTTTTGATTTTACTTTTGGAGTTTTAACAATTATTTAATTTTCCTATCTGATTGTTATAAAGATTATAACATGAACCGTAGTAGAGATGGGTGGCAAGCGGGATTGTAACGCAAGAATATCTTGTGATCAGCCTGTCACTAAATATTTTGCTCTTCTATTCTGATGATATAACATGAGTAAATGTAGCCCCTGTAACATTCTTTCCTACAGTACAGTTTATGTTTCACGAAATAGGTGCACAGCTGATGCTCAGTTGGCATGAGAGATCCCATTAAAGCTGTTCCAAAACCTGAGTGTTGATAACCATACATATTTTATACCATATGTGCATGGTGTCATTTGGCCCTAGCAGCTGTCTGTAGTGTTCAACAGTTGTTCATGTAACACTGAATAGCTTGGCCACTTATTCTGTTACCTTTGACCATGTGATTAGTATGGTTAATATAAATATATATGATCATGCACACATATACAAAGTGTGTGTGTGTGTGTGTGTGTGTGTGTGTGTGTGTGTGTGTGTGTGTAGGCTGGATTGGGTTAATAAATTTGGCCCTAAAATATCTGTGGATATTTTACTGTATTGTCTTTGCACAACTGGAACTAGAGATACCACCTTTGTTCTGTTAGACTGATGAACATTTGGAGTGTGAAGATACTTTTGGTCCCTCTTCTGCACAGAATGCTTCAGTAATCCCTTCCTGCATAGTCAGGAAGGAATCTAATACAGCCAAAGAGATTTGTGTAAACATAGCTAGTCCTCCAATATACAGTTTGCAAATAGACACTAATGTTTTGGAATAAGTTTTTTTTCCTGCACTGACTGGGCAGTGGTGCTAGGATGGAGTTAGCAGCTGAACACCCTAAGGTTATAACTAGTCTATGAAGGTTATTTTTTTTAAAAAAACTTTTCTAAAATTGAGTATTGGGATTGCTGAAAAAATTGAAGTATAAGCAGAAAAAAAATTATAATAAAAGTTATATTTTACAGAAATTTTAAAAAGAATGAAAACTCCCAATTCCAACCATTACTAAAATAAGAAAAAATACAATTTCAGTCTGATTCAAGATTGTGACTTAACCATGCTGATTTTATATCAGTGCCTATGCCTCTCTGTATCACAGTATTATGTGTGGTGCCTGGCCACAAAACATAGTTCACTGTTGTCCTTTCTGTTTTTATTTCTGATCTCCCCCTCCTCCTCCTCCTCCTTCTTTCTCTTTCGCTCTCCAAAAAAAAAAAAAAATGAATCCAGGAAACTATAGGCCAATCAGCCTGACATTAATACCTGACAAGATCCTAAAAGAGATAATGAAGCAATAGATCTGCAAATGCTTAGAAACAATCAAAGCAGTTACTAAAAGCCAACATAGGTATGTCAAAAACAGATCTTGCCAAATAAACCTTATTACATTCTTTGACAAAGTGACTGAATTAGTGGACCAGCAAAATGCTGTGGACATAGAATACTTGGACTTCAGTAAGACATTTGACAACGTAGGCCACAGTCTACGTCTTGGTAAGAGAGAAAAATGTGGAACAGATAGAATTACCACCAGGTGGATCCATAAATGGCTGACCAAGTCATTGAATGTATAATCCTCAATAATATGATTACATGGAGGGAAGTATGCAGTAGGTACCCTAAGGTTCTGTCTTAAGCCCAGTATTCTTCAACATGGTCATAAATGGTTTAGTGGAATAAAGTTAGAAGGGATAGAAAGGAAATCCATTAAATTTTCAGATGACTACTTAAATATGAACCAGCAGTGTGCTGCAGCTGCCAAAAAAGGCCAATGCGCTCCTAGGCTGCATTAACAGAAAGATAGTATCAAGGTCACATAAAGTGTTAGCACCACTTTATATTACTTTGGTAAGACCGCAGTTGGAATACTGCATCCAGTTTTGGTCATCACAATGCAAAAGAGATATTGAAACTAGAAAGAATGCAGAAAAGAGTAACAATGATGATTAGGAGGCTGGAGGTTAAAATATATGATGAACATTTGCAGGAACTGTCTAGTCTAATGAAGAGAAGGACTAGGGATAACGTGCAATGGTGAAATCCAATTTTTTTACTACTGGTTCTGTGGGGATGGCTTGGTGGGCATGGTGTGGCTTGGTGGGCGTGCCTTGGTGGGCGTGGCAGGGGAAGGATATTGCAAAATCTCCATTCCCACCCCACTCTGGGGCCAGCCAGAGGTGGTATTTGCCAGTTCTCCGAACTACTCAAAATTTCCAAAATTTCTGATAGGACCTAGGAAACATATCTTCTCTTTTGCAGCAACCAAATACCCAGAGATTCAGATAGCCTGATCCTTCAAGTCTTTAAACCTCCTCTGAAAACCTGAGTTTGATGTCTATAAGTGTCAAATATAAAAAAATGAAAAGAGATACAAAATAAATTGCTTGTTCCAGAGTTCTGAACTACTTGCTAGTTGCAGAACAAGATCTTGAAATTAGGCTGTGAATTGCCACTTGTCTGTCCTATTTTAAGGAGAAGAGCTAATGTGATTTTGGTAGTGCAATATTACTTGTATTGGCTATTGGCCCAGTACAATTTGATGTAGAAAGAACCCTATTTTTTGTTGCATATGTGTGTTATGCACCCACCCAAAAAAGTCAGGCTATCTTTCTGTTACCCAGGATTTGATAGTCTGAGCTATATTTCCTTCTTTCTATTTTATAATGTACAACATATTTGGCATCATAGCTGCCGAATTACGCTTCTCTTACTTCCATTCTTGGGGAATCTCATTCTATTCATGTGCTCAATCTGTAGATGCATATTTGTAGCCCTCACAAGCCACAGTTTCTCAAAAGAACCTTTGCAGTTGACAAAAAATCTTATTTAATTGTTAGAATTAAAATAAAATCTTTTTGTCAACTGCAAAGGTGCTATGGAACGAAGCCAGCAAAGTTCATTTCAAGAGGGTTGAAAATTCACACTACTAACATTTTCTCATGGGAGAAAGGGGGATTAAGTTTCTGTAATAATTTCAGTTGCTGCTTATCTCCAGTGAAGGGGATACCGAAAGCTACAAAGAAAAAGATCCACAAATTCATGCATGAAATGTACTCAGGAAAGAAAGAAGAAACACCATATTTTTTCATTTTATTTCTTGTCAAGTAGTTATGTGGTAGCAAAGAGATAATGTATCCTGGTCTACAGGGCATATTTCCAAGGGACTCTCTCAATATGGCCATACCATCAATGGATAGTCCTATCATTGTGATTCCAGGACTAAGTCCTGAACCGGTCATAACAGAAAATGTAATTCTACTCCTTTTTGGTCAAGGTTGAAGAAGAAGAATAAAGTTTCAGTTGGATTTCTCCCAAAGTTATGACTTGAGTCAGGACCATTCAAATCTGGTTTGCAACCCTGGTTTGAATTTTGTAGTAAATGAAATATCCAAATAAGTTTCACATCTGGCTTCAAAAAGTTCTAATTATAATAGAAAGACTGATACCACAACGTTCATTGTTGCTACACAAATTTGTAAAAATAGTAAATATATATTTTTTGAAGTGCATTTAAAATTTCATTTAAAAGCAGTTATAATCCTTGCCAATATTTATGTAATGCTTTAAGGCCATGTCTTCTACAGAGTATAACCAAACATCTGGAATAGCTGCAGATTTCATATGTTTATTTATTGAACATGCGGGAGGTTATGAACTGCTAATTAATTTTTTTCTTGAAAGTTAGCATCAACTCATTTTCCTGGGATTTAAGCCACATTTTGTTGGATAGTGGGTAGAGATGACAGGAGACAGACTTCCAAAGCAGCTCTTTATTTCAGCTCTTGTGTAAGCAACCAGCAAAGAGCAGTCTGACAGCTTGCCCTTTTATAGGGAGCTGTCAGACAGACCAGCCAATAGCGTTCGAGCTTTTTCCCGCTCAAACGCTGGACCTGGTTGGAACCATGCAACACAGATTAAACAGCTAGAACATAACACCCCTCCCCTCCTGGATGGAGCTGTCCAGCATACGTAATCACGCAGGTAGGCGGGGCGTTTTGGAGCCCTACTAGACCTGCGCAATTCAGTTGGTGGTGAGGCAGCGGCCTGTGCGGACAGGTCTGCTGCCGCTCCGGGGCTCGAGC
>QLTV01000602.1:708739-724285 GCA_003457575.1 Thermophis baileyi | reverse complement strand
TATTTGACATCACAATACCATGTGATAGCAGGGTCGATGAAAAAGAACACGAAAAAATCGCAAAATACCAGGATTTAAAAATTGAAATTCAACGATTATGGCACAAACCAGCAGTGGTAATTCCAGTGGTGATTGGAACACTGGGTGCTGTCCCCAAAACACTGGAAATACATTTGAAACAGCTCAAAATTGACAAAATCACCATCAGCCAAATGCAGAAAGCCGCACTGCTCGGTTCCGCACATATACTTCGGAAATACATTACGACGTCCTAGGCCCCCGGATGGGGCTCGACTAGTAATTAATGCCAAATCCGGTGAAACAACTGGCCGCTGTGATACAATTGTGAATAATAATAATAATAATGATAATGGTACCCTTTATTGTCATTGTACATCATGTATACAACAAAATTGGTTAATTTGTTAATCAATTTTAAAATGCTGGTATCTGGGATTCTAATTCTCCCTCCATCCCATTGCTGTGTTATCTTGAATCTCAACTACATTAATACAAGAAATTCATGTTTGTACATTGAAGATATACAAGGTTCTTTTTCATTTTTTCCCCTTTCAAGATATTCTAGAAGATATTCCAGAAATATGTTCTCGTGAGTCCAAGTAAAGATTGATTCTGCTTGAATCAGTTTATACTGGTAAAGTAGAGCAACAAGATGCATGGGAGAATTTAGATTTTTATGATGATGGAATCTGCTTTGAATAATTAAGATTGAATAATAATTAAAACACATGAAAATATTTTGTGGTGTGAATGAAATTCCAAGGATGAGCTATTTTGCAGCAGCTACCTAGTTTAGCCTTTCAGTAACAGTAGGTGTTAGCAATCATATTCCTTAAGAGCAAGCTAAACATATTTTTGGTTTATGAGATCTAGTTTTGTTTTGGTCTTCTTATACTGTAATTCCAAGATTTGCCAACTAAACCATATGCAAAGAGCATACAATTCAGCAATCAGGTTTTTGGTCTGAATATCAGAAATGAATAGTTCTTCAGTAATTCAATTATAATTCAGTACTAATTGAACATGAACGTTATTCCTAATTAGTTAAGCAATATAATTTGGAATATCAGTATTTATAGGAAGACAATTATTTTATTGCTTTGAAAGTTAAACATCAAGAACCAGAAATTTGAAATCATTCCTATTATATTGAAATTACTTGGGGATCTGCTGAATGATCAAGATTATTCCTGTTGTTTTTTCCTGCACTGTCATTAAGAAAAAATGGATCACTTTGTGTTCCGATTGGTTGTCTCTCACATTGGCCCACTGTCAGATAGTGAAACAAATTCTTAGGAAAATATTTTTACATTTAGCTAGCATAATTGTTGCATACTACCCTGTTTTCCCCAAAATAAGACATCCCCTGATAATAAGCCCAATTGGGCTTTTGAGTGCATGGCAATAAGGCCAAGCGATTATTTCAGGGTTCAAAAAAATATAAGACAGGGTCTTATTTTCAGGGAAACACGGTATAACTGAAATTATTTTAATTATATTAAAATTCAAGATTTTTTTGAAATGTATATACATCGAGATCAGAGGTGGGTTCCTCCCGGTTCGCACTGGTTCTATAGAACCGGTAGCAAACCGCTGGTGATGTCACAGAGCCGGTTCTGTCGGTGCCGGTCTGTGGATGCCGCCATCTTTTTTTTGGAATTTTTTTTTGGGGAAATTTTTTTTGGGGGAATTTTTTGGAATTTTTTTTTCTTCTGCGCATGTGCAGAAGCCAAGTTCCTGGCACTGCGCATGTGCTGCCATCTTGTTTTTGGCTTTTTTGGGGGGAATTTTTTTGCGAATTTTTGTCACTGCGCCCGCGGTGCGGCCACACGGCACGCAATGCATGCGCAGCCACGCGGCGCGGGAGGAAGCGAACTGGCGGCGAGGTAAGTTAGAACCCACCCCTGATCAAGATTTCAGATGGATATTTTTATGCCTAACATTGCATAGCTGGGTGTGTGGAGTAAATAGATAATAAAAAAGTAAGTTTGCTGTACAGGCTTGTCTGTATGTTGAACCTGTAGTTTATTTAGAAGTCAGGAATGTAGCACAACCAGACTACTGATGTACCAAAATATAAGACCTACTGCTTCTAGCATTTTGTATTTGTGTAAGAGGAATTCCTTCATCCTTTGTGTTTCCAAACTTACAAGAAGTTGGAAAATCCCACTAAAAAACATAGGAAATAATGTTTGTCTTGGAATGTTATATTCTTCACTGACACCATCAAATACACATAGGATTGGCACTGTTTTAAATTTCAGTATTCCTTGGCATATTAAAAATGTGTTGTTAGTTAAAATAGACTTCCTTGCTTGAAGAAAAAATGTTATTTGCCAAATGTAAGTATTAGTGCATTTGCAATCCAACTTTAAGTATTCCAAGTATTCTATTCTAAACAATATTCATTCATTTTATCCGTACAACAACTTATAGGTTAGGATAATTTAAGAAAACAAATCCTTTTCAGGTATTTATATAATTCAACTTTGCACAGAATATTGTTATGAACTAGAAAATGCCTCTGCAGGTGGAAGATTCTCCTGAAATTTTTGAAATGTATGTTGCATGTAATGGAGGTAGATGGTATTGTAATTTTTTTTTAATTATTTGAGGATTTGGAGATGTTGATTTAGATGGTGGGTTGCTTTTTAATGGGCTTCATTTTTATTTTCTATTTCAAACTAAAGAAGATATATAATTCAGAAAGATTTATATGTTTAGATTTGCATAATTATGTACAGAAAGTTTTATATAATTTAGGTTTAGAAAGATTTATATGACTTCCAGTAAGAAGATAAAGAAGATAGGAATTGTGATGAACTGTCCTCATTCAGAGTATTGGTGTGTTTGTATGGAACGAATGTTATAAGTATCCCTGGATTGGTACTAACCAGGTTCAGCATTGGACTTAAACCTGGTTTTGAGAAGCTGGGAACACTGGTTGCATTGGCCACACCTGCTGTCTATCACATCTGGAGAAACTGCCCTGTTGCTGCCTCTCTGTCTGCTGCCATTTGCCTGCTCTTGTGTTTCCTGCTGGGTTTGCTATTTGCCACTTGTTTAATTGTCATGTTTGCAGATTTGTGGTTGAGAATCTGTGGCTGGAGAGTGGGTTGGAAGACAAATTGCACTATGTTTGCTTCTTGTTGCAGATTTTGCAACCATGCATGTAGACTCACAGACTTTGCAACATTTTGTGCTGTGCAGTTTTTTTTTTCCTGCTGAAGACACCTCTATCCTCTCTCCTGTCTGCAGCCTTTTTGCTTTGGGCACCTCTTTTCTTGCTGGACATCTTTTCCCTTGCAGATTTTTGATGCAGGGAATGGCTTCTCTCTATTGACAAAGTTGTCTACAATTGTGCACCGAGGATTCCCCCACTGTAACCTGTAGTCTGGATGAAAATCAGAGAAGAGGATTGGTAGGGCTGGGGGTGGTAACAGCACCAGGGGAGGGGTTCCAATGAATGTTGTGAATATATTTGTGGGTGAAGTAGGAAGGTGGTCGTTAGGTATCCGGATGGCACTGAGATATAGTGAAACTGAAGTGCCTCAGAGTGCCTGGCTTTCCTTCTCTGAGATGAATGGAAATGGGGACCCTGGTGATTGTGTTGACTTTGGTGGGGGCCAGGCCAAAATATTTATGGTGATTGGCATGGGGAGATATTGTGGGAAACAGGGGCAGACCACTGTTATGGAATGTGGGACCATTGTCTTATACTGGTTTCAGACTCTAGCTCCTGTATTCAGTCACCAGAACTTTAGGGACCCCAGATATCAGCTGTTGCTTTTGAATGCCAGGTTGGTTTATAATAAACCATTCTTCATCTGTGATCTCATTGTTAATGAGATGGTGGACCTGGCATGCATTACTGAGACATGGCTGGTTCCTCTGCTATGCTTTGTTTATTCTTTCCAAACATTTTCTAAAGAGAAAAATTCTAATGGTTGGAATATGAGGTTGTTGTATTCTCTTAATCACACAGTATTAAGTGCACTGTTATTTATTATAGAATTATCTTTATACTGCAGTATTAAATGTTTGTAAACTCCTTGGATTCCCACACTTCATTTAAATTCTAAGGGAATGTATTGTGTGAAAAACTACAAGGTATGCAGGACATCAAAGGACACTTCTGTTTGATGTAGCTTTGAGTAAAGCACATCCCCAAATCAAAAAATAAACTGCCTCTCAAACATCTAACAGTGGAGCAGAGCAGCTGGGCTGCTTCACACAGATAACTCAAACAGATCCTGTGAAGATCAGTAACTGATGGGAACCACTGAGGTGGAATGAAGTCACTTTGCATGCCCCTATTTGTGGTTTTATTCAGTTCAAAAAGCATGAACAGCCAAGAGGTTTCAGAGTCATGGAAAGTTGTACACAGGAAATAATCCAAAGCTACATCAGTCCAAAACACGATCTTCCTCCCCACCCCTCCAATTCTAAAGATTATCTAAAGCACCCTGAAAATATAGTAGATAGAACTAAGCCATTTTCATAGGGGAGAAAAAACGTGGGTGGAATTGGAGAAGGGTTTTCAAATAACATTAATTTATAATATGAAATACAATACTATCAACTAACAGTGACAGTGGTATGTTTGGCAAAGGATTATGTAGGGTTTAATTTGGCTAGCAAGAGGTAGGTTCAGACCCCCATCTAGTGTTAGGAAGGATGTGAGTGAGTTTGGTTCAGTCATTACCTTTATGTGTAGTCAGGCTAATCTAAACCAGATATGAAAACACTATGCATCAATAGAATTCATCATTTTTTCCCACTCAATGTAACAGAATAATTTATTCAAAATTCTAAATGTAACCATTAGCTAATTATATGGAAATTTTCATGGTTACATATAATAACAGTACAAAATTAAACTCACTGTTTTCATAGTATGTTTGAACTGCTAGATAGTCACTGTTAGTAATCAATTTGGCTTGCAATTAAAATTTGGCTCTCCACTTAGCATGTATTGGAACTTGGGCCGAATCTCAGGCTTTGAGGTATTTCATGCAGTGACTGTACATTTTCACAGACAAAATAACTAGAATCCACAGATTTAAAAGGGTTCTAGTCCCCCCCAAAATCTGTAAATAGATACTTTTGCAAACACAACTGTAGAATAAGGCTGATTTTCCTTTGAACTGAAAAAAAGATGCTTTTGAAAATGTAAGTGCTGTATATTTAGTGAAACAATATCATTTATCCTTTTGCATCTTATTACACAAACAAAAAAATCACACATCTGATTTTCTCTCAAGCTGTACACAAACATTATTGTATGTAATAGAGTTCCTATATATAAAGTTTTAATGCACTTATGCTATAATTTTAACTAAAAAATAGACAGGAAAGTAGCATGCTTTAATTCAAACATATATATTCTCAGAGCATCATGATCCTGAATTATCATTTTTCATATGATTGAAGTTAAATGATTCAGACAAAATAATAACATTAGTTGCAATGCAAATAATTTAATTGCATTGATTAAATGTAATTATTGCAGTGGTTCCCCTTCTTTTTCCATGGTTGCTTCCAGTCTTTGTTGAGGAGGGACAAAACATGTCCATGGCCCCTAACTTGTATGATGCTTTAGGGCACAATATTCCTCCTATTTAACATTTACATTAAACTTTTAAGTGAGGTCATCTGTTGGTTCAGGGTCTGATATCATCAACATGTGGGTTTATTATTATACATCTTATTATATATCTCAGCACTGGACAACCCAGATGATACTGCCAATGTCCTGACATAGTGTCTGTGGGTTTTCTGGGTCTAGATAAGGAGAATTGGCTCAATCCTGCCAAAGTTAAGTGTCAAACCAAAATAAAAAAGTGGCTATGGCTGTTTGCTCCACTCACCTCAGAGCTGGAATGGCACTTCCCCTTCTGAAGTTTAGATTAGCATGCAATGTGAAGGTTGTCCTGAGCTGATAGTTATTGCTCAAAGAACATGTAGCAGATATGTCCAGGAGGACCTTTGCAGAGATCCCCACCTTATATGCAAGTTATACTCATTCCTAGAATGGGAGGCCATTCAGTGGTCCATGCTTGAACTACGGCAATACACTGGGTTGGTCTTGAAAACCCAGAAGCTGCAGCTAGTCCAAAATGAGCATACCTCAATACAATCATGTGTCATCATTGCTTCATAAGCTGCACTGGTCACCAGTTGGCTTCCTGGTGCAATTCAAGGCACTGATTATCACCTATAAAGACCTTCCTGGTATGGTGTAAGATCATTTGAAGGACCACTTGTCTTCAACTGTTCCGGTCTAACGAAATTAGACAGAGTTGATGCACTTTGTAATGATATATGAAAATGACTTTGAGGGAAGAAGAGAAGAGATGCTGTCAAAGAAATGATCAGACAAAAGATGGAAGAACCCCAGTGGCTTAGTGGTCAGAAAAAGGGAGGACCTGCCTTAATTGATTAGGCAATTAAAAGTGGTGGTGGCAGATTTGTACCTTCAAACTTGCAAGTTTCTGTTAATGTTGAGTTACAGTAAAGTAGAATTAGTTCATCTGGTCATGTTTCCTCTCTGGTCTATTTCATAAGGTTGACATAAACATATTTCTCCCTGAAAACCAGGACTTTAAATTTGATTGTTTTGTGGTTTATTTCCAGTTGGACGATTTTATTTTGTCAAGCTCCAATTTCCATTATTATTTTATGTTATATGTAGATCTAAGTCTAATTATTGAAAGTGGTGTATTTGTTTCTTGTTAACACTATCCCAAAGAAATCATTATCTTTAGTCATATGGAAGAGTTCATACTAATTCATTTGATCATTTCACAGAGTCACTGCACTGCAAAGTTAAGACTCTCTGGCATAACTCTGTCAACGGCATAGCAAAATTTTTTTTTGCCACCAGAGGGCAGATTAAATCTGCAAAACTCCATGGAAGCATAACCTTGATAAGTCTCTGTTCAGCTTTTGGCAACTGACCTTGCCAGTTGGGATTGCTGACCAACCAGGATTTTCATTGTGCATACAAAATTAGATGAGGAAAAGTACACGTTTTGCTACTTATGTGCAAAATTGCCACATTTTCAGGAACAAGGCTATTAGAAATATCAAAGACTGCTACAATGTTTCAGATGCTTGATGACCCTTATCTTCTTGGACATGCGGTATATCAACTAAGCATTGCCTGACTAGAATATGAAATATATGGTAGAAAAATAAATGCTTCTGTCTACTATGGCTCCATGGCTATAATTGCCAGCCATAGCTAGTAGCCAGTATATGAGGACACTTGTTTTTTTAACTACATATGTATGTAGGAGATATGTGCATTATAAATAACACAAAACAGACAGCCTCACAAATGAACGGTTTGACTTATTGGTGTACAATTTGAAAAAAAAACACAGAACTTTCTTTTCCAATTTCACTCATTTAAAGGTCTTCATTGTCGTTTGTTAACATGAATATTAACTCTGCAATCTTGCACACACCAGGCATTTCATGTGAAGCAGTCTTTTGGCAGGCAACCAATCATCTGGATATTTTAGAGACTGGCAGGATTCCAGAAGTGTCTTTTCCAATCATTTATTCTTTTTAAAAATGTTCCCTGAAGCAGTTGCTTAAGATTTAGTTAGATTCCTTCATGTGACCTTTGATTTTCTTTAAAAATGTTTACCCTCTACATAAATGAGAATTAAAAAACAACAACAACAACAACAACAAAGTCACAACAGCAAAACTTGGGAAGGACAAAGAAGGGAGAGGGAGGAAATAACCCCGAAGTCAGAGTTTGTATAGATGAACCTCATATCTTTAGTCTGTCCTTTGCTAGCTCTTTTCTCAGACATATTGTATATCATTTCTCCCACTCAGCAACACCTAGCACTCTCCCAAAATGTTATTTTGCATTTTTTTCAACTGTTCTTATTCAATCTAACAGGGACAAATTGATTTGGATGGTGTGGGGTGGTGTAAAGTTGGGAATTCTTGTACTAAACATACTTACGAGGGGCTGAGAGATGTGAGAGTATCCATTTTTTCATTAGACCACAATTTCTCAGTGCTGTGTCCTCTCTCTCATTTCCCACACTTAAATTACATCCCCAGGGAAGGTCCATGGAGGGTCCATCTCCTGTGGGTTTCTTTCAGATCAGAAAAAGTCAGCAGAAAAACTACAGGACCAAGGAGAGAACAAAACAAGTCAGTCAGTGAGTCAGTTAAATAAATAAATGAAATTATCCTATGTGACCAAAAGGCAACTTCTTTTTTAAATCTTAAAATAGACCTTTTGTTTCATGTTAGCAATGATCAAAGTATGCTTTTAATGCCACAAAATGCATGGAGTGGATTTCTCAGTGTAACCCTATGCGTATTTCATCAGAGCTAACTTCTGTTGTAACCTAAGCTTTTTTTCCTGGGAATAAGGAACAACTCTAGATACTTGGGGCTTTTAAGTACACATAAAATTTTGCTGTTAGTTATTGTTTTATCTGGTTAAAAATTAAAAAAAAAAATATGGCAGCAACAGAACTACAAAAGACAAATTGTATTCTTAGCATTTTTTTGTTTCTTCCTGCAAGCAAGCAGATGCCCAAGAATGTTATAATAATTCAATATCCTGTGAACTATTAAACAGCCATAGCCACACAGCAAAGCAGAAATCATTTGGCTGCCAAAAACACATTCATAAGATGAACAAAATGGCAGGCTTAATTTCACCTCTTTGTTGGCTCAGTGTACCACTTCAGAAGCTCAATATTTCCTTCTGGAAACAAGAACCTGCACAACTCCTGAACAGTCTGGGTTCATGTCTTACAAATGCACTAATGAACAAAGGACACTCTTACAAATGTCTAGCGCTAATAAATGTTATTAAACTTTAACTCTCCAAGCCCATTAAAACAAAGACAACAAATGATAATTGACTTTAGGTGCATATTAAACAAGATGAAGTTATTGTAATTATAGATCTACTTCTGTGGGTTTCTGGATTCCTTTAAATCTGGAGAAGGTTGTGGATTTCTAAGATGCCACATGGTTTCAGAAAAGACCAACAAACATAAGAATTTGGTACAAAAGCAGGTTTTAAAGAAATCACATTTGAGAATGAAGATCTGAATGATATGTCAATGCATTGTCTCTTTGTATAAGTTGAAAATCGCTCATGTCTTTTTAAACGAGTTGGCAGTTTAAATTTATAGGCAGTTGATTATTGTAAATATATAATTATATATTTTATATATAAGATTTAGTGGTATTTTTCTTTATCCATCCCATCTGCCCTTGACAATTGATTCGTAGAATCCACGAAGTATTCAATGTGCTTATATGTCCAGATAGAAAAAAAGGCTCACTTTGAAGGTAAATCCTGCTGATTTTATCCCTTTTTTCTCACCAACAATATGAGAATAGTTGCTATTATCTTAATCTGTGGCTTTCTGTTCCACTTTCCACTTGAATCTACAGAATCCATATAGTTCCAGGTGATATACCATCCTGATATTACCCAGGTCTGCCCCTGTTTAACTTTATGAGATTAGTAAAGGTCAGATATTTTAGTACAAGTATGTTATTCATTGCATGCAATTCAATATTTCAGAGGTGAATGTGGTGGAAGTGCTCATTTATCAAGAGTTTCTATTCCTTGAATGCATTTGAAAAAGTTATGTTCTTAGTTGTTTATCAAACATATATAATCTTTAAATAACAGGAATTTCTATGTTTGTTCAAAGGTAGAAAAGAATTGCTCTAGTATTTATAGTGATTTTATTTCAAATTTATTAACAGGATCAAATTTATTAACAGTTCAATGAATAAATCCATTGAATAAATCCAATGTAACCTAAAATATGACCAGACATGTACATAGACAGTTATCAATGATGATGATTATGATGATAGCACTTTCTTTGCTCTCAAGTGCTATCCAAATTCAGTAATATTCATGATGCAATCTGGGTCGGTCACTGGGACCAGAGGTTTTGTCTTCCGAGCTTTCAGACCTGTGCTGGAGCCCATCTTCAGGGAACTTCTCTCTAGCAATCTTTCCTGAAGATGGGTTCCAGCATGAGTCCAAAAGCTCAGAAGAAGAAAAAATCCTAGTCGCAGTGACCAACCCAGATTGGATCCTACAACATTATCCTGGGACATGTACAGTATATTCACCTTAATTTGTGAATATTCATGATGGTCAAAGAATATAACTCAAGAGAATCCTAGTATTTGCAATATATCATTAAGCTGTAGCAAAACAAAAGAGGCCAACTTTATATTTATTAAAATATAGTAAATCGCTCATACAAAATATAGTGCTTGAAAAATTATTACTAATTGCAGAACATTTGAGTGAGATATAATTCTTCAAAACCACTGTGTATTTGTAAAGTGACTTTATAGGTTTGATTTTAAATATGAGCTAAATGTTGCATATCAATAAATCAGAAGTTTTTTCTACTGGATTTAAATAAGGGTTTTTTAAAAAATAAGTCTCATTATTTCACCTTCACATAGAAACATTCTTAGGTTGTGATTTATTAAAGCTTGGAGAAAATCAGAGGAAAAACAGAAACCATTTGGTTAAACATCCTAACAAGCTTGACTGAAAACAAACAGTAGCATTCAGCATACTGTACATTAAAATTGGCATGTAAATTATCACTGACAATGGTGCAGCAGTAACCTTTGAAAAATCTTGTAAAAAGAAACAGTAAAGAAAGGCTGCTTTATACTATGTTTTTCTGTTCAATTAATGAATCTTGCCCACCAAGCTGTTTTTTTGGCAACTTGCATTTCTTCACATGGGGTCCTGTGCTATGTTCTCATGAAAGCCTCATGGGAATTAAGAGACAGCTGTGAGTAAACTGCATCAACAGTCACTCTATATTTGTTTTACTTATTTAAAGCTTTACATATGATATTATGAGCAGATCATTTTCCCACAGAAGAAGGGGGAAGAAGTCAAAACTCCTTATCTCTATAAAAGATGAACTCTCACTTCCAGAAGAATCAAAAGGCTGTATGTTCAATCGGCTTTATTAATATTAAGGATTTTAATTGTACAATAGAATTTTCCATGGAAAGAGGTGCTCTAGTTTCTACCACACACTACTACAATCCTTTGCAAAGTCTTTGAAGAGCCATATGTATTTTTGTGTCTTCTTCTCAAGGGGCCAGTTTAATCTTAGAATGCTTATAAATATCTCTGAAGATGGAACTATGCTTTGGTATGAAAAATGAGTTGTGTAGAGAGATACATGTGGAAAATTAATGGAAGAAAAATAATAGAGAATGTGAGAAAACAAAATCATTACTGATCAGTCAGATCCTCTCTACTAGTATGAGCCCAATAGGATTTTATATGCAATAATTTATCTACTTATAGGATTTTCAAATGTAGCTTAATATAGTACCTGCTGTTGGGTTTTCATATGTAGGATATTTTTACACTGTAATATTTTCATATTTGACCTTTAATAGTAGATAGAAAGAGAGAGAAAGAGACTTTCTTAATCAGGCAAATCATTGATACACGATCAGTTGATTCTGATATTGGTTTCATGTGTGGAACAATTGTATCAAATATCTAGCAGTCAAAAAAAATGAAATGTGGCTCTTGGGAAGGGGCTAAAAGCATTGTTTTTCTCCTGATTCAACATGGTAAAATTCAGCATAGCTTAATGTGGAAATAGGATTCTATTGTTATTAGTTCTGAATTAAGAAACAAAACAAAGTGCCCAACCTTCTTGTAGGTAGATGGTTTGATAGATGGTTCAGTAATAGATACTGGTCACAGTATCTAGTAGAAAAGATCTAGATCAGGGGTGTCAAACTGGTGGCCCATAGGCTGGATGCGTCACACACAGGCCCCGCCCACCCCAGCTCCATAAAGGCAAAAAATGTCATGATACGATCAAGTTTGACACCCGTGTTCTAGATAGAAATGGGAAACATATTTTTCAAGATAATGACTCAACTTCATCATATTTGGCTATTTGTTAGGAATTATGGATATGTCCTCACTTCTGCTATAAACCAATGCTGGAAACACTCAGACTTTTTTTGTAGATTTCAGTCAATTACAGAGAGTATTAAAAGGGATAGTTTTGCTAGTTAAATGAATAAAATACAGGATTGTGTGTTAATACAGAGCTAACCTACAATATCTTGATAGTTGAAGCACTGAACAAAACTGTGCTTCTTCCAGGTTCATGTGTGGAAACTGACAAGATTAGCAGCTGGATACTGCTTCAGCACTAGTGATAGGACAGCATTTTCTATTTGATTGAGGATAGCAGCTATTTTAGGGCTGTTGTAAGGCAAACTGCATGACACACAAACAGTTCTGACCTTCAGTGCCTCCTTAATTTTATTAGATCACTCATCAAGTATATTAGTCATATAGGATATTACACAATAGGTAAACGATGCCATAACATTTGATAATTTAAAAATGAAATTAGATAGTATATAGAGGACAGATTTATCAATCAGCATTCATCATAATAGCTGAATGAAAATCAAGATTTAAAGGTAGCAAAGTGGGGGTGACAATGTTTTTCTCAAATCTCAAGGCTGCCTGCTATTTGAAACAGAATGCTGAACTGTATACATTTTCATTTGTTTTTTCTGTTCTTTTGACAAGCAGGTTATATGACAGCACCATAAACAAAATCACAAAGCAAGAAAACTATGCATCTCTGAACTGATGCCAGATTTCTTCATCACTCACTTATCTGCATCAACAATATTATTTTGGAGTAAGATGGAGTATTGGAGTATTTTACCTAAGGGGTGTCAAAAACAACCACCAGCTGTTCGTTAGGTTTTATTGCTTACAGTTCCTGATTAGTATATCTGATTTTCTAATTCTGACACAGAGGTTGCTTGCCAGCATACTTCTGTTTTTATGTTTGGAGCTCCCAAAACATCTGCTATATTGTTTTCTATTTATGTGCCAGTTCGACCTTGTTGTAAGTAGTGGCTGATAACAGGTTTGTTCCTGATAGTTTTTTCTTAGCTTAGGATTTCACAATTCTAAAACCACAATATTTTGTAAAATTCTATAAAATAAGATATATCAGAGGATTGTGCATTTTTCTCTAATCTGTTACAAAGTTGTCATAAGATGATTACAATAAAAAAAAATCAATTCATTTATAGTGAAATTTCTCATTATCCAGGAATGATGCTTACAGATAATGATACAGTATAAGAAGATATATGATAACCCAAGTATTGCCTATACAGTATATTATTTTACAAAATCTTTTCTCAGAGGAAAATGCAGAAGTAGGAGGCAGATCTATATTGTATTCCTACCTTTGATGTTCCTGACTTAATGAACCATAAAGTGACTTCTTTAACATTTAAATGTATTTGATTTTTTTTCTGAGCTGTACAAAAAAAGTTAAAAAGAGGGCCGTGAAAATATTCACTGACCCCTCGCATCCTGGACATAAATTGTTTCAACTCCTACCCTCAAAACGACACTATAGAGCACTGCACACCAAGACAACTAGACACAAGAACAGTTTTTTCCCCGAACGCCATCACTCTGCTAAACAAATAATTCCCTCAACACTGTCAAACTTTTCACCAAGGCTGCATTACTATTACTATTAGTCTTCTCATTGTTCCTATCACCCATCTCCTCCCACTTATGACTGTATGACTGTAACTTGTTGCTTGTATCCTTACGATTTATATTAATATTGTTTCCTGATTGCTTATTTGTAGCCTATGACAATCATTAAGTGTTGTACCTCATGATTCCTGACAAATGTATCCTTTCTTTTATGTACACTGAGAGCATATGCACCAAAGACAAATTCCTTGTGTGTCCAATCACGCTTGGCCAATAAAGAATTCTATTCTATTCTATTCTATTCTATTCTATTCTATTCTATTCTATTCTATTCTATTCTATTCTATTCTATTCTATTCTATTCTATTCTATTCTATTCTATTAAACCATGTTTTCCTTTGATTATTTTATTCCTTACATTTTATTCCTTATAATCAATTATGTTTTGATTCTGACTTCTGATTATAAGCAATAGCAAATGATGGCAATCCTTGTGCCTTGATTAAAGTGAACCAAAATAATTTTCCCATTTATTCATAGGAATAAATGCTAATTTTATACCACTGCAAAAAGGAGTCACATGCCTTTGAATTCTTAGTTCTCTATCATGTTCAAAAGCTATCTTTTCCAGAAATCAAACTATGAAAAATTGTTGGTGATTTAGATTTAAGCATCTTAGACGAAGTGCATTGTATTACCATTCCTGCAAGGTGAACCACAATTGTTTTAATAACGGTTTTTGTTCAATAATCCAGTTTATTAACAGTTCAATAATCCAGTATATTAACAGTTTGGTCCTGTGATGCCTCTTTAGCTAGTCCAGAGCTTGTCTTACTGTTGAACTGAAATGCATGAAAATTTATTTTATCAAGAATTCTTGTATAGGGTGGTCTTCTGATTACTTCATTGTTTTTGCTTTCTCTAGAAAGAAACCAAGAACATGCCTTCTAACTTACTGTATTTTTTGGACTATAAGACGCAGATAGATTTAGAGGAAGAAAACAAGAAAAAAAAGTTTTTGGTCTCCGTGCGTTGCGTTTTCGCCCTCCCCGGCCCCCAGAAGCACTTTGCAGGCCAAAAACAGGGCCATTTTTGGCCTCCTGCGTTTTTGCCAAAAACGCACCCATTTTTGGCCTGCAAAGTGGATTTAGAAGAAGAAAACAAGAAAAAACTAGTTTTTGGCCTCCGTGCATCATGTTTTCACCCTCCCTGGCCCCCAGAAGCACTTTGCAGGCCAAAAACAGGCCCATTTTTGACCTCCTGAACCCTCCACGCACCCATTTTTGCCAAAAATGCACCAATTTTTGCCCTGCAGAATGCTTCTGGGGGCCGGTGAGGGTGAAAATGTGATGTGCGGAGGGTTCGAGAGCCCAAAAACGGGCCCAGTTTTGGCAAAAACGGGCCATATGGAGCACTGCAGAGTGCTTCTGGGGGCCAGGGAGCGCGAAAACGTGACACGCGGAAGGTTCAGGAGCTGCAAAACGGGCCCATATTCGGTCTATAAGATGCACCAAAAATTTTACCCACTTTTAGGGGGAAAAGGTGTGTCTTATACTCCGAAAAATACGGTATTTATTTGTATTCCTATGGATCCTTATTTCTTGCATCAAATACCCAATATTAGAGACCCAACACACCCACTTCCCGGTCTGTTTCTGTTTCACCCTTTTTGGAGGAAGTTTGGAAGTTTCTATAGAAGAACTACTAGATTCTGTATCAGCTTTGTTTCTTATGCCATCTGTCTTGTAAACTCGCAGGATTCTTCCCCCTCCGCCCCCCGCAATGTATATGTATACATCCGAACTAAACTGTGATGTTTCTAGTTGTTAAAATATATGTGTGTGTATGAGGGTATATGCATAATGGTTATCTTTTGAGAGATGAATGCAATGAAATTTCATTTTAATGTATGCTGATTAGTTTACATTTAAAGTGATAATAAAGTTCTATTCTGTTATAGC
>QLTV01000602.1:692131-702642 GCA_003457575.1 Thermophis baileyi | reverse complement strand
GCGTGGCTTAGCTCAACTGTTCTGTAGTAAAGCTGCTTGCTGCTGTGAAAGCAAAAGCGAAACTGAAACTCCTCTGCTTATGTTTTGCATTTGGATCAGATTTCTTTTCAGGTGGGGAGGGGGGAGTAGAACTCCTTAGCATCAGAGCTTGTTAATATTAATATAAGAAATACTCATGCTGCGATGGTCATTTTGAAAAATCCTTTCTTAGTGAGCACCTAGAAGCCAAGAGGAACATACGTGGCAAATTTCAAGTTTGTAGGCTTTACGGTTCTGGAGATTTCATGATTAATGTGTGAGTGGTTTTTGCTTTTATATATATAGATAAGGAATGGTTGGCAAGTGATTTTCCACATGCCTATACAGTATATAAATGGTCTATAAATGTCTCCTTTCTAATAAATTCAATCCTAGTTTATGCTTACTTACTGATGACTTATTGATACAGTTGTTTTTTCTTTCTTGTGAATCATTAAAGTGTTATCATTATGCTAGTCTGTTTTATGAGAATAGCACTGGTTTAAGACAAAAGTTGAATAGCAGCTACAGTTGTGTTGATTGGATTATACTGGAAATCTTCCTTTGCTCTCATTTATTCTACAAGGAAATATGTTTTAAATAGAATATCATCTGTTTTTAAACTTGAGTAACTGTAGTTTTTCATATTGCAATTGCTTCTCTAGCATCTCTATATTTAAATTTGTTTCAACTACTTGGAGGGGATGAGGATGCTATTCGATCAATCAAGTCTGATTCTCAGCTATTCTATGGACCAGCTCTCTCTACATTTTCCAATCTTGTATGGCTTTCATTGTTTTATGCTGTGGCTGGTGTAGGCTTTGATGGTTTTGAGATTTGGTAGACCTGTTTCCTTTTACTGCTAATCATTCTGAGCATAACTGCCTTTTCCTGTGAGTTTGATCTCATGGCCAAAATAAGTGAGGTGGAGTTTTGTGATTTTGCTTTCCAGTGATGTTTGGTTTTATACACTATAGTACTTGTTATCTGTCACTTTTGCTGTCCAAGGAATGTGCAGGAGCCTTCTCTAGCACTACAGCGGGAACAAGTCAATTTTCCTCCTGTTTAGTTTTTTTCATGGTCCAATTTTCACAACTGTAGATAGCTATAGGAATACAATAGTGTGGACTAATCTTCATTTAGTTGCCAGGTTGATGTCCTTGCTTTTCCATTCTTGATTCATGTTCATCATTGTTGTGTAACCTAGAAAACTTGATGCTTTCCCTGCTTTGATGAATTTGTAATCCTAGGAAAAGGAATTTTTACATGCATTTGATCCCTTTACTGTTGATTTATTTATTTATTTTATTTATTTTTCAAAATTTGTATGCCGCCCAACTCCTGAAGGACTCTGGGCGGCTCACAGTATATATATAAAAAAGACAACAATAGAAAAAAAACAATTTAAAAATACATAAATATTAAAATAAAACATTCACACAAACATACATGGACCAATCAATCAATTATTGGCCCCAGTAATGATTGTTACTTTGACCTTCCCATTCCTTGCAGTGATCATGAACTTGGTGCTTTTGATGTTCAGGAAGAAGCCAAATTTCTTGCTTTCTTCTTTAATTCTTTAATCAGATATTCCAGGTCTCCTTTGTTTTCTAAGAGGACAGTTGTGTCATCACCATATAGAAAATTGTTGATGTACCTTCTTCTAATCTTTACTCCAATTTTTGATTCTACAAGTTCCAGTTTCTTCATAATCACTTTGACACACAGGTTGAAAAAGAAAGGTGGAAGAATGCAGCCTTGCCGTACTCCTTGCCATGCTTCTATCTTGAACCAATAAATGTTTCCATAAAGTGTTTGTATTGTGAATTTCTGATTTATATACAGCAACTTGACCAGATGGGTTGGTATCCCCAGGTCTTTTAGGGCTCTCCACAGTTTGTCATGATTGACACAATCAAAGACTTTCTTGTAGTCAATAAAGCAGATGTAGATTTTTTCCATGAGCTAGCATAGATTTTGCATTATGGTCACAACTGCCACAGCCCCTTCTGAAGCCAGCTTGAGCATCTGGTAATTCCCTTTTGATGGTCAGCACCAGACTTTGTTGTATGATCTTAAGGAAAATCTTGCTTGCATGAGGGATGAGGACAATTTATGCAGTAATTGAAGTAATCCTTGGAGTCACCTTTTTCTTGGCAGTGGAATGAACACTAATTATTTTCAAATTTTTGGCCATGTGTTTGTTTCGTAAATTTTCTGGCACAAGGCTGTGGTGGTATGAGTGGTACAGGCCTCAGTAATCCTGTGGGGATGGTGTCAACACCTGGAGCCTTGTTGTTTGGCAATTGCCTCATTGCCCACCTGGCTTCTTCCTGAAAAAGATGGCTGGTTCTATTTCTACTTCCCTTTCCTTACATTGAAGAGAACAGACCTCTTTGTTGCTGCACACAACTCTTCTGAATATTTTCACCATTGATACCTTGTTGCTCAGTGAGTTCTTTTCCTTGCTTGTTTTTGATGATGCTTTTATGAGCAGTAAATGGTGTTCAAATACTTTTGACTTGCGCAAATGCATTTGTCCCTTCACTGCAGTCTTCTTCTAGTTGTTTGCAGTGCTGGTCCCAGTCTTTCTTTGATGCTTTTTCAAAATCTGCATTCAGTTTCCTTGTTCCTTCCTGTTTACCTGCTGCTCAGCTACTCTGATGGTTTCATCTGAGTGCTACTTGCACTTAATCTCTGGGTTTTTCTATGGTATGTGTTCAATTGTTAATGATGGTTGATTAAATGTCAGTTTGTCAGTTTGTCAGGTCTCTGCTCACCAATGTCCAGTAATTCAAACTTATTTTTTATCTCAACTGTATATGAGGAAGGGAATTTGGTAATGTCAAACAGCTCTTTTTTGATGCTGCATAATTTGACAATGATTTTAGCCACCAGAAGTTCATGACCTGAATTGCAACTGGCACCCGTATATGTTTTGACAGCTAGGACTGAGCTGGATCATCTATAGCTACATAGGAGATATTTGATCCGATTATGGTACAGTTTAGGGATGAGGTCCAAATGTATAAGCAAGTGTATAACTTGTTTGAACAAGTTTCATGATTCAAAATAGATTTTCATGGCAAAATTGAACCAAACAATCACCTGCATTATTTTTCTCCCCAAGTCCAAAGCTGCCAGTGTGTCTTGTTTCTGCTTGGCTGCCAACATTTGCATTGAAATCACCCAATATGTAAGCAATGTAAGCACTTGTTTCAATTTTTTTTTAATGCTGACATAGAAACCTTCACTGCATCAGTTGTTGAGGCATAGACTTGGACATCTGTGATTTTGAGCACAGATTTGGATGGTCACAACTTGATCATCAACCACAAAGAAGCTTTCCAGTGCTTGGACAAATTTCTTGCTTGTGATAATAAGTGCCATTTCTTTTGTTTTCCTGCTATCATATATTGAGCATAAGATACTGAATTCCCAGACTGGAAATAGCCATTGTCTATCCATCTAGATAATCAGCTGATACCAAGGAGGTTGATTTTCATTCCCATTTGATGATATCCAATTTATGTTGACTCATTTCTTGGACATTCCAGGTTTCTATCTGATGTATTTTTCTGCAGCATAGACTCTTGTTTTTATCAATGGCTGCATCAGTTGGTGCCTGGAAGGAAAGCTACATATTTGATTGCTTAACTAATTCCTTAAGTACTATTATAAACTGTTTTCTTTTGTAAACTGTTTTTATACTCTAGATTTCCATAATATGGATTTCAGAAGTAATTGGCTTCTCATACATAAGAGGCTGTGTTTCCCAAAACAAAAATGCACCTACTCTAAAACCTGATTCCAAATGACTTGACCCATTCATAGACCAATAAAGGGAACCAATCAGAAGTTACACATCTGAGATGGATAGAGCATGGGCTGTCTGGATTTGTGAGGACAGTGACAACTTCCCAATACCGTGTTTTCCCAAAAATAAGACCCTGTCTTATATTTTTTTGAACCCTGAAATAAGTGCTTGGCCTTATTGCAATGCACTCAAAAGCCCAATTGTGCTTATTATCAGGGGATGTCTTATTTTGGGGAAAACAGGGTATATAAAAGAGACAGTTGAGAACCTCTATAATATGGAGCCAATCAACAACAGCAACTTAAGTTAGTCAAATAACAATAGGGCATTATGCCTCCTTTTTGCCTAAGGATGGCCATCTTAAGTACTTAAGTACAGTATGATTTCCTATAAGGACAAACAGGGAACCCAATCAATTCATAGCAAGTAACCTGGGTAACATCTTATACCGTATATACCAGTGGTGGCGAACCTATGGCACGCGTGCCAGAGGTGGCACTCAGAGCCCTCTCTGTGGGCACACGCACCATCGCCCCAGCCCAGCTCAATCGCATTTCTCTGTCACGTTTCTCGCCGTCGTTTGCAGGGAATCAAAAGTTTGTGGGACTAAAAAAAATGTGCGAAACAGCATTCCACCTTCGTCACAGTACATTTGCTGTTGCTGCCTCCATGGCCTGCCCGCTGCTCTCGCAGTGCCTTGCACAGCACAGTGAAATTTAGCATGCTTCATAATGGGGGAGACAGGGTCCCCTCTTCCTGGAGCCCATTACAACGCGGAGCCACAATGCGACCCTGTGTCATCCTCAACTCACTCTTGCTTCCTGGGTGTCAGTTGCTTTTCCTGCAGAGCTGCCGGTGTTGTGATGCCCCGCTGGCCAGCTGGTCTCCGGCGCACTACTCCTGGGCTAGTCGGCCTCTGGATGTCAGATTCCCACCACCCAGTACCAGTTCAAGGATTCCTTCCCCCCTGGGGGACAGAGAGAGAGAGACTGAGAGAGCAACTGAGAGAGAGGGAGGGAGGGAAAGAGAGGGGAGAGAGAGGGGGGAGGGAGAGAAAGAGATAGAGAAACAGAGAAGACAGAGGGGAGAGGGAAAGAGATAGAGAAAGAAACAGAGAAGACAAAGAGAGGGGAGGAAAAGAGAGAGAGAAACAGAGGCAGAGAGAGAGAGGGAGGGGGAAGAGAGAGAGAAAGAGAGGGGGAAGAGAGAGGGAGGGAAAGAGGGAGAGAAAGAGAGGGGGAAAGAGAGAGAAAGAGAGAGGGGGAAAGAGAGAGAGAAACAGAGAGAGGCAGAGAGACATACAGAGAGGGGGAGGGAAAGAGAGAGAAAGGGGTGAGAGAAAGAGAGAGAGAGAAAGAGAGGGAAAGAGAGGAAGGGAAAGAGAGAATCAGAGAGAGGCAGAGAAAGAGGGGGGAGAGAGAGAGAGAGAAAGAGGGAGAGAGGGAAAGAGAAGGAGGGAGGGAAAGAGAGAGAGAAACAGAGAGGCAGAGAGAGAAAGAGGGAGGGAAAGAGAGAGAAAGAGAGAGAGGGAAAGAGAGAGGGAGGGAAAGAGAGAAAGAGGGAGGGGGCAGAGACAGAGAGAGATGGAGGGAGGGAAAGAGAGGGAGGGAGGGAAAGAAAGAGAGAGAGAGAAAACAGACAGAGAGAGAGGGAGGGAGGGGAAGAGAGGGGAAGAGAAAGGGAAAGAGAGAGAGGGGAAGAGAGAGAGAGAGACAGGGAGGGAGGGAAAGAGAGAGGGAGAGGGAAAGAGAGAGGGAGGGAGAGAGAAACAGAGATAGAGAGGTAGGGAAAGACAGAAACAGAGGCAGAGAGAGAGAGAGAGAGAGAGAGAGGGAGGGAAAGAGAGACGGGGGAGAGAAAGAGAGAGAGGGAGGGAAAGAGGAGGCAAAGAGAAATTATATTACAAAAGTTTTTCTTTTTTTATTGTTGCTAAACGTAATATTTCAAAAGCAGAAAAAAATGAAGAGACATAAAAGTGCATTTATCACATTTTTCTTAGAACAATTAGCTGAACTCTGCCTTCTTTATTATTATTTTAGGTAGTAAAACCTCATTATTCAGGTTAAATAGCCGTGTTGGCACTTTGCAATCAATAAGTCGGTTTTGGGTTGCAGTTTGGACACTCGGTCTCTAAAAGTTTCGCCATCACTGGTATATCCTATATAGGCTTATAGTGCGAAATTTTGTAAAAATAAAAAACATATAAGGTTAATGGTCCAATATTTAATTTGGTTAGTATCTCCTTTATTAATCCTATTAAGCAGGCTACTACTCTGTCTTAGGAATTAAATCAGCAGAATTTGTATGCCTTCCCCAGGAGATTAAAGATCCTTTTTCAATTATACTACATTTTTCATGCATAAAACATATCTAAATATCTAAGTAAGCATAAAATAGAGACTTAATATATTTTACTAAATAAACAAAACTAATACGTAGATCAAATTAATATCAATAAAATGAATCTGGGAATGAATGCAGAAAATCCCGTGCCTTTTGCATTGGTATCCTGCCCAGTGTTAATCTTGACCTTCAAAAAAATCATCACGGCCCCCAAGCGTGCAAAAGATTTCTTACATGGAAAATAATGAGCAAGGTTTCTATTGTTTAATCAAGTTAATAAATAGAGAGTACTGATCATTACTACTTTATGAAGCAGGATTATGATATTGAGCAATACCATAAATCACCCTGCATTTATCAGCTATTTTATCTGACCTTTGGTTCAGAAGAAGAGATGAATGCATGAAAACTGAAGATAGGGCTTATTGCATGTATGTGCTACCCTACCACTTAATATCTCTTGCTTTGCAGGATGGAAGAACTTGTGGATAGAACCCTGTGATATATTCATAACTATGGGGATTGAACAAGTTTGCTGCATATTTCTTAGGATCGTTATGTGTTTTGATGTTTTTCCCATCCTCTTAGAATGAAAAAAGTCATATTTCATGACTGTGTTGCTATTACTACTGTGATAACAACCACTTAGCAGTATCCCAATTATATGCCCAATAGCTTAATATTGGAGGGTTGGATTGAGGATTTGTCCTCTACAGAAGCATAACTATCTGTCACAGAAGGTATCTGATTACAAAGTTACAGGCTTATTTTCCACATCTATCAAAACGATAAATCTCCACTGGAGTTTAAGCATGAACAGTTTTTGCTTTGTTCAGTTTTATACATGACTTGCCTTTTTCATTGCTGCCACCTGTTTTGCCATTTATGCACTAGATTACTATGGTAGCCTGACACTGAAATGTCATTAAATACTGATAATAACATTCTACTCAGAATAGAATTGTTTCATATGATATGGCCACATAAACCTTTTCCATGATAATTTATCTCACAGGAACTTTCATTACTATTCCTTTTCTCCAGGAAAAACTATCTTCTATATTTGTTAAGTAATTGGAATTAGTTTGTTCTAATGCAGTTGGTGACTGAAAATATGGGAGCCATTTCTGAGAGCAGTTTCTATATATTCTGATATCAATGGGAATCAGTCATTTTTTCCCCGAATCCCCATGTAACTTTTTTATCAATGGTATCTTCAGCAAAACACAATCACGACAAATGCTAACACTTACATGAGGATGTCATCAAGTAAAAGCAGCCATTATATATTTATGCCCTGATTATCGATGCAAATGCATGAACTGTAGCATTTGCTTGATGATGTTATAATGTATGTATTATAATTCTCTTTCTCCCTATGGAGAAACCCAAACTTTTAATCCCCTTGACCGGTCTACCCAGATTGTTATGTCTTATTTTATTTTTATTTCATTGTGACTGGAACAGCAAGAATTATAACCACATGGAATGTATAAGCAGTGACTAATAGAATTTAAATGAGGAAAGAAAAAAAGAAAAGTGGAGGGAGAGACAAAGGAACACATTTTTTTCAATTCATTTGAAAATCCAACCAGAGAAAATATTTCCTTTTGCTTATCCTATCTGCTTTGTAGTTTAACTAATATATGCTGGCAAATGTGACTCTATTAGTATTCGTAGCAAGAGATAAAAATATGTATACAGTACTGAATAAACAATTCATATCGCTGAACATGTTTAAAGTGAAAAGGCAAGGAAAAATCCTTTGCTAAAAATACCAAAATGTCTCATCCAAATTTAATATAGTAAAACCTATTGAGAGAACCATTTTTGTCCCTGTTTTGGAAATTTCCTCCTTGATCATAACTTAATTATTTGAATTACAGTTTGCTTAGGAAGTCACATAATATGAATATTGCTCTTACCTTTCCCATTCCCTGATGACAATGAAGAGGGTTTGAAGCAACTTTACGAATGAATAATATTGTAAGTTAATATTGCTTTAAATATTCACCAAAATCTTGATCAAAATCATAGTTAACATAATGTCTAGATACCACTTAATTTTAACAAGCCAGTGAATCACTGATACTGTCAGTGTTGTAGCAAAAACTATAATACTTAAGTTTGCTTCATTTGTCATTATAGACATCCAAAATGTGCTCTTATGAAAAAGTAATAACCCATTTAGACTTAGTAAGTAGCTGCATCCACTAAATACTTTCTATAATTGTACCACTCTCTCAGATCAAGAATGTGTGGCCCATTCCTCCATGGTGATGCTTCATCTCAATAACAGATGAAAGTTTCTAGTGTGATCTGTTTGTTTTGTATCCTGCTATTTTTAAATGAGGTTTCAGCTTTTCTTGTTATTAATTTTTGAAGTCTAGACCTATTTTATGTTTTGGATCATTGTCTTATTGCATAATCTACAGTAGTCCTCACTTACTGACCTCAGTTGGGATTGACAACTCTGACACTAAGTGCCATGGTCACAAAGTGAAAAATCAGGTGACCATGCTGGACTTATGACATCACTGTTGCTTCCATTGTTAAGCAAATCACTATGCTCACTAAGCAATATATCACATGACCACAATTTGCAATTTCATTTCTACTTTCTGTATTAATTCTGCTTGTTGGAATGTGGCTATGAAGTTCACAAATGATAATCATGTGACCACAGGATGCCATGATGGTCATAAATGTGAGGATTGGTCAGAAAACTGTTTTCCCCCAATTGTTGTACATTCATTGAACAAGGCCATCGGTAAACAAGGATTACCTGTATTTGTGTCTTGACTAATAAACAAAAGATCTTACATATGATATTTTCCTGTAAAATGCTTGGAAAGAAAGAAG
Source organism: Thermophis baileyi (assembly GCA_003457575.1). Classification (NCBI taxonomy): domain Eukaryota; kingdom Metazoa; phylum Chordata; class Lepidosauria; order Squamata; family Dipsadidae; genus Thermophis; species Thermophis baileyi. The sequence goes on along the minus strand of QLTV01000602.1, from coordinate 693,599 downwards.
AATTCTTGCTTCCATCTTTTATGTTAAGTCATTCCCTTCTTCAGGCAACAAAGTATGCCAGACAACTACACAATCCTTTCCATGGTTGCTAGTTGGCATGAGGTTCTTATTAGGTAAAGTACTGTTTGATTTTTCACTAGACAGAAGGGCATCCATGTAGCCATTTAAGTCCCCTATTAATATCATCTATTCATAAAGCATTCCTCTAGAATTTTAGAGAATCATCCAGTCAGTTTTGGTACACAATCATTAGTGTTCTCACTGAAGTTGATGTTGCTACTCTTGTGTAATCTCATTTAAAGTCAGTCCTTTTCTTATGGTTGGAGTCCTGAACATTAACAGTCTAGGCTAAGACATACCTGCAGATTCCTTGATCTTGCACTGGGATTCTTTGTGGCTTCCTGAATGGTTTATGCTGTGCTTGTGAAGTGATCATGACAGGATGGTTTCTCTTTGAAAAATTCACAAGTGTCCATTTTAGAGCTAGGTCTCTGATTATTGGTGAAGAATAAGAGCTTTAGTGGTTATATAGTCTTTTCAAGACTGATAGGCACCCATGACTTGTTAAAATGGTCTTTATTTTGACATGACATCCCTCTAAAATCTATATGGTAATGACTTCACTGTGATAAGGGGAGCCAATGAGATTTATATAATGATGGACTGGTCAAAACATTCATAATCGTATACTTAAGTAGTCACACAACTAGTTTTAGTTGAATGAACTGAGGGGAAGCAAAGAGATACAAACTTTCAGCAAATATAAAAGGGGCTAAAGTGTATTTGTTACTTTATAATCAAATATTAAAAGAAATGTCTATCATTGGTTGTTGTAGTTTTTCCAACTCCAGCTTTCAAATAGTTGGACCGTGAGAATGATTAAAACTATAGTTCCATGGCTATTCAGAATAGACCCAGTGAACTCTTAGTAGACATACCGTGTTTCCCCGAAAATAAGACAGGGGCTTATATTTTTTGACCCCCCAAATATGGCCTCGGCCTTATTATCGGGGGGGGGCTTATTATTTTGGGGGTGCAGTAGGCGGCGAGCGTGGGTCTGCATGTCCCATCGCCGCTGCCTCGCCTCCCCTCCCTGCCGCCACCGCCTCGCGGAGCAGGACTCAGCAAGGGTTTCCATGGCTATTCAGAATAGACCCAGTGAACTCTTAGTAGACATACCGTGTTTCCCCGAAAATAAGACAGGGGCTTATATTTTTTGACCCCCCAAATATGGCCTCGGCCTTATTATCGGGGGGGGGCTTATTATTTTGGGGGTGCAGTAGGCGGCGAGCGTGGGTCTGCATGTCCCATCGCCGCTGCCTCGCCTCCCCTCCCTGCCGCCACCGCCTCGTGGAGCAGGACTCAGTAAGGCTTGTTGTGCCGTTGCATGCACGAACTGCAGGACTGCCGCAAACTTCATCATACTGGCACAGCTGGGGTCCTTCTGCCGTTGGTGCATGTAAGGGCA
>QLTV01000602.1:670750-689251 GCA_003457575.1 Thermophis baileyi | reverse complement strand
CCCCCCCCCCTCTCTCTCTCTCTCTCTCTCTCTCTCTCTCTCTCTCTCTCTCGTTGTCTCCCGGCCAGGAGCTGCTTTTTTGCGGTGGGCACTCTTGGCTGGGGGAGAGAGAGAGAGAATGCGAGAGAGGGGTGGGTGCATGCACACCCCACTGGACTGCCTCGGCTCCTCTGGGCTCTGCCTCTGCCAGCGTTTTGAAGCGCTCCTGCCTGCGCTGGGGCGGCGAGGCAGGCATCGAGGCTTCCCTTCTCTCCCTCGGAGGCAGGAGCGCGTTTGAAAACGCTGGCAGAGGCAGAGCCAAGAGGAGCCGAGCAGTCTCGTGGGGTGTGCGTGCCCTCGACTCTCACTTGCTCTCGCTCTCCCGGCCAAAAAAGTGCCCGCAGCAAAAAGAGCGCCTCCCGGCATGCCCCCCCCTTTCCCCCCGGAAAGTAATGGGGGGTCTTATTTTCGGGGGGTGGCTTATTTCAACGCATGTCCCGAAAAGCCCTGTTGGGCTTATTATCGGGACATGTCTTATTTTCGGGGAAACACGGTATGTAAAATTGTATATATGATCAGCCATAACTACCCTGTTTCTCCCAAAATAAGACATCCCCTGATAATAAGCCCAATCAGGCTTTTGAGTGCATGGCAATAAGGCCAAGCGCTTATTTCAGGGTTCAAAAAAATATAAGACAGGGTCTTATTTTGGGGGAAACACGGTTTGTATACATACTGACTTTTAAAAATGTATAAACATATCCTATTCAGTTTCTCCCTTTATGTAGTCTTCTTTGTCATAATCAAAGTATTTATTTAAGATTTATACTACAAAACATTAAAACGATAGTAAGAAAAAACAGAAAACTAAATGGACATGGCAAGAAAGATTTATGCATCCCTTTCCTTATGGCCGTCAACAAAAAATGTGAATCCTAATACTCTTGGCATTGCCAAGAAGAAATCAATCTTTTAAAGGATAATCAATCCAATTAATGTTTCAAGTGCAAAATGCCCTGAACCAACACAGTGGGATGCTTTCATCATTTCATCTGCAAGCAACTAATTAGTGGAAGGAGTGAAAAGTCTTTGGATTCTATTTAATCCACCTTAACTTGATGGTAAGATGACTCCATATCATTAAATGCCAAAGCACATTAGTGGCTGCACCATGGCCATTTGATTCAGTTGGGTTGAACATTGCCTGAGGGTCAGCTAAAACAGCAGGGCTTTGTTGCTAACTTCAGAAGAGGATGGTACAACAAAGGTTTATGATCAACTTCAAGGAGCACATAAAGCTGCCTTCTAAGCAACTTCCTATTGGCTCTTTGGCAATGATTACTATAGCACGCTGTTACCATCTCAGACTGCTTTTAACTGAACCCTTATTACATCTGAAGTCATGATTTAAATTGCTTAAGTCATGATTCCTCAATCCTTCTGCAGTTGAAATGCATGCATTTGAGTTCCTTTGGTATGTTAATCTTATTCCGTTTTCTGCAGGGACAAAGTGCTTAACTAAATCACTGTTGGTACATTGATGGTCTACAACATTTGTGTTTATTTACAAATATATAATTTCATTACACTATAAATATATAGCACAGTTTAAACAGTCAGAAATTCAGTGCTTTCAAAAGGATCCAAAGACCTTTACACTGATCAAATTGTGTACTCCGTGCCTTTCCCATTCTCTTTTAAACAGCAATCCGTTGTCACACAAAGAAATATGTATCATTTTTAATAATGGCAGGAAAGAGACATTTCCTTTTCAAGGCATTTCCAAAACAATAATATTACTATGCATTTTAGATATAACTTTTATTTGTAAATGCCAAGCACTGTATATATATTCTGCCAAAGTAATCTTCAGACATTTGTACTATATATAAGATAATGACTACTCACTCAAACATTAAAATTTCAATGTAATAGTAGATCCTTCTTTCAGTGTAATTGTTACTCAACATCTTTTGTATTTTTTTATTTTATTAGCTGAAGTTGTTTCATAGCTGAATTCTAAAAAAAACCATAAATCATTTTTCATTGCAACCTAAAAATATCTGTACATTCCTAGAAAGTTTACATGCAAACTGTTAACAGTGGTGATACGGTGTGTGTTTTTATTTTCAAATGTGCATTGCAGCCCTATGGCATAGCCCCCCCCTTTGATGGATACATATTTATGCATTATCATTCAAAAGACTGAATTGTCCCCACTTTTCTACTCTCTCTTTCTGCTGGGATGGTCCCATTGAGCTTTTTCATCCCCATTTTGCAAATCCTTGGCTTTCTTTCTATCCAAGAATTATTCATGCCAGTTTACAAAAGTTATGCATAGTCTTCCCACCCAGTCAAGTTGATCTGATTACAAAGAACTGGTATTGTGTTTACAATAGACAGAAAGTTGATTGTAGGGAAAAACCGTTTAACCACTTGCAAAGCCTTTCTAAAAGGTCTTTCTTTGCATAAGTTAGTTGGGAAGGCACAAATTATCTCCTTGTTCAGATCACCAGAATTTTGTGGCTTGATCAAGATGCAAGCTACACTTTGCAGACACTTTTACAAATGAAACAATGTGCAGCATATTTCAAGATATTAATGATACACAGGAAGATTGCTCAAAAGTTTGCTTTTCTGCAACAGCTAGAACTAATATTGGATAATATACAGTGTCACTTCTGTAGAGAGACCTAAAATATTGGTATTCCACAATGAACCTTGTAAACTGGAATGTATTAACTGGAACCTTGTAAACTGATAATATATTAAGAAAGAAGCAGAACTGAAATGCAATGAAACAGTTTGAGCAATGAAGTCTCATTTTAGTGGCCCAAGATATGAATGTAACTTGTTTATCCACAAAATCTCTTTACATGGCTAACAATTAACTGGAAGATTTTATATTACCATTGTTTCATATTTGTCTGAATCAGAAAATTAATGTTAGCATTATTTTGCCAGGCACTTAAACCTTACTTTAAAACTCGGTAATAGCAGTTTCACCCCAAATTTAGATGAATTTCAAAACAATAGTTTTGAATTCATCTAAAATAGTTTTGAATTCCTTGTATTTTTCAAGGATAAAATATGCAATTGGGAAAATACAAGTGAGAGTCAGAAATAAGCAAATATCAGTACAGTAGTGCAAGCAAAAGAAACATATATTAAATGACAACAACAACAAATTCTGTTCTTTCTGGGAAAATGATTCACTTCATGGGTGGACAGTTTCAAGCGTGGCTTCTTTGAGAAATATATCACAGTCACTAATTCCATCCTTGAGTCTGGTAATAACTTTCTATAAAATCCAGACAAAGTAAATCCATCCATCTGTAAAAGTTGATGGTAGACTGACTAGTTTAATCTTGAGATAGATGACCTATACTTTTGCTACAGCTTGAAGGACTCTGCATGCATTCAGTGCAATATTTTCAAAAAAAACCCCAGTTCAAATGGTGTCATTTTAAAATATAAAACAAAAAGTTCAGAAATAATATAGGAGAAATGGCAAGAGGGTGTACCCGAGACCCTCACTGGCAAAGTCAACCAATTTAGATATAACTTTCTGTCCATTTTCTTACTTATCCATTATATGAACATGAGGCCTGGAATGAACCACTGTGCCATGTCTTAAGATTCCCATACAAAAAGTGGCATTCATGACAAACCACAATGAAACCAAAATGACATGCATGTGGTAACATCATCATGCAAATGTGCTGCGTTTATATTACAAGGATGATACCATGCATTTGTGTGATGATCAGATGTCTGTTGTTTTTTGTTCCTGTGGACAATCACCATGGATCCACAGACACTCATAAGGCATCCACACCTCTGACTATTTCTCCATTCTAATTAAAACTGCTCCTGCAACATAAAGCTCCCCTTTCCATTCTCCTTCTCTTAAGAGAATATAGTATATAACTCAGGGGTGGGTTCTGGTTTTCTTTGCTGCCGGTTCGCTCAGTGTCATGCCATGAGCGTGCGCAGTGCTTAAAAAAAAGCTTCTGCACATGCGCAGAAGCAAAAAACAAAATGGCGCCGCCTATGGCGCCGCCGAAAGAACCAGTTCGGGGCGTGGCAGGCTGGGTCACTGCCGGTTCTAGCGATCCAGGCCGCCAGGTTACTATAGAACCGGTTCTATAGAACCGGTCCGAACCAGGAAGAACCCACCTCTGATATAACTTTAGAATGTTCTTCGGAATGAGAATCACAAGATCATAGCAAGATGAATAGGCTGCAATTATTTCTAATTTTCAACCAACAGTTTTTGGAATTATTTCTAAAATTTCAACCAACAATTTTTGAACAATTGGAAGTGGATCACTTGGTTAGGAACAAGCTGTTCATAAAATCCTTTTTAAATGCAGAAGAAGCTCTCACCATCATATTACATAACTTTCGAGGCATTCCAGGAAGATGGGTCAGAAGGAAGTGGCATCTCTGCCCAGCTTTCTCTTGCAGTTCTTCCTGGAATGCCTCTGAAGTAAAATACCACATTACATTGCATTTTATCATATTCTTCACATGCTACTTAACAGATGTAAAAATAATTAATATTTGTAGAGAGAATTACATAGAAATCTTTTAAAATTAAGAAGACAGTGGAAGAAAGTTGGCTGGCCATACAAAACAGTAGTCAGTCCTCTGAAAAAGTGAATGAAAATGGCTCTTCTGCCTTGCACGAAGCACTACATCATATTTCCCAGTACCGGAATAAGTACACATGATAAACCATTCTGGGGGCTAAATATTTCTGAAGGAAAATTCCCTTAAATTTCAATCTCTCAGCATCATCCACTTTTCCTTCAGTTTGTCACAGAAAACTAAGTCAGTTCACAAAGATTTTCTAGGCCAAACAAGAGGACTAAACTGACTATTATTCATATAGATGTCTCTGATACAGGCTAAAAGGGCTGACAGGGTTTAACTTGCTTTTTTGAAAAGTATTTTGAAGGGCTGTAAACTAGTAATTTGTACTACATGCAGGAAGCAGAAAGTAAAATGGTAATTTCGTCCCTATTTAACATTTTGCATACAAGAAGAAGCCCTGAATTAGTGTGACAATGGCATCCCGCAGTGTTTGCAAACATGTGGCAAAGGAAGATTTAGGGGTGAAAATACCTTTGGGGCTTTCTTTGACCAAGCCTTTTTGCATAAGCCCAGTGGCAATTATTGGCTAAAATAAACTAAATTCAGTGTCAGTGACACTGGTCCTCTCAAAATCTTAGAGAAAAACTTTTTCTCTTTCTTTATAAAGGAACTTTCCACTTCCCTACATAATTCAGTATTTCATTGAAAAGAGAAATTTAAACTTTTATTTTTTTTAACCACAGGTTCATGTCTGATTTCCTCTTCCCATATCTTACTCCCTCTTGCTTTAGGATGCAAACTGGAGAGAACAGAAATTACAAAATTGCAGATAGGGTGCTCTTCAAAGGAAAAGGAAAGAAACTGGCCAAGATAAAGAGGCCAGTAGATTAATTAGGGGCTGTAACTTCCCCACACACTAATCTTCCAAGGAGTGGGAGGAAAGAATGTGAGTCAATGGCAGCTGAATAATGATTCCTCTCATCCAGGCATTTAGCCTGTGAGCAAATTGAAAAGGGCCCCACACTTTTAAAACCACCAAGAAATAGCCATCTTTTTTGATTGATATCAGCATTTGTTTTATGAGGCATCTTCATCAAAAGATATTGCACAAATCTCTCTGCCCAAAAGAAGAATATGATGTCATACTACTATCTCATTAATAACACTTCTCCAGATAGTTTATTGGATTGCGGCTCAAAGGTTGTGTTCCCTGGGGATTGTGGGACTCTGTTTAACACTTTTGGAAGGCATAGGTCGTGTGTTGTATAGATAACACCAAAAATCAGAGTATAACGTGCAAGCATAAAACATTAGTGTAAAACTAAACTAAAAAGCTTTATTAAATCCATGCTATGCAATACTAAGACAATATAACTATTTGTGGATGTTTTATGATTTTTAGAACTCTTCATCTGACAAAACAAAGGCAGGAGATAGAGAGGAAAAGAAATAACAATGCATGAGATGGGGAAATCCTGACTTGATATTGAATTTTGCCAAACCTCAAAGGAGTGCTTCTCTTTGATTGAAGTTTTGCAAAGCAGGTACATTGTACCTATGGTAAGCTCATTATAACTGCATCCTGTCAAAGCAAACCCTTTGATGGTCTTTTGCACATGTATGTCAGTGATCCAAAAACGTATCTGCAGGCACTTCCAGTTCCTGCACTGATAAAATTGTTCAGGTGAAGCACATCAACTTTTTGGAAAAGGAAGTACAGCTTGAAGCAGATCATTCTAGTGACAGCAGCTGAAGTGAATGCACAAAAGAAAGAGGTACTATAATGTGAGTGTGTCTAGTAAGAGCTATGTGTAATTTTGAACTCGAAGCCTGCAGAAGAAAAGACTACAGACATTCAGAGTAGATCTTAGTTGGCATTATGATACATTCCACTAAAAAGAAAGTAAACGTATAGGAAAGAGCACATAAATATTAGAAGACAGAAAAATCAGCAACTATGACTTAACTAAGAGATAAAAGTGGAAATAAGCAGTCTCACTGTTTTTCTTGTCCTCTCCTCCACATTGCTACAGGGACTACTTAACACAAACATATCTTAGAATAGTTTTCCATGTTTTCTGATTAAGGACAGAGTGTTTTGTATTGAGTTGTTCAGATAATCTTCAATTTGCTTCCTTTGGTGCCGTTCACTGAATGTTTAATATGCAATCCATTTCCCCCACATTAGTCTGCATAGGAAGGTAATGCCATTCCACACCTTAATCTGCTTTTGTGTTTCATTCTCAATTGTAAGTTGCATCCCATTGCATTTCAGTTTAGTGGAATTTTTCTTGAGCTGAGCATGCAGGGAGATGCCCAGGATATGCTTTAGCCACCACTTTAGGAAAATATATTTATTTGGATATATTTTTAATAATATCCATGTTCCATATCTATATGGCAGGACTGGTGCCTGGAAGGTTCGCATAATGTTTTTAACTGAGATGTTTTGTTTCCTCTGTGGAAACTAGTTTAACTATTAAAAGACTGCTGTGGCTGGTTATGTTTGCTCTTGACACTTTTTTCTGTTATTTTATTAGTGACCTAGGATATTTCAATTTATTAACCTAATTATAAACCTAATGTGGTTATATAGATTCCACTGAGATGGATGGCAGACTGTGATCAGAATCTTTGCCAGAATCTTTAGATGGTTGACCTGAATTCTTAGGTCTTGTGAATTTGCACTGTTTTTGATATCATACAAGATATCAGTGCCTTAGTGTCACTGCCTGCAAATATGCCCCTGTCATTAGCAAACACAGATTCAGTGGGTTTCATCATACTTTAACCGTTCCTCATCATGGCATCAACTGTGGCATTTCTTTGGAAAATGTCTTTGATTTTCAAAGCTTCTCACAAAATTGGTCAGAATATACAGTTGATGGCTGCTGAAAGGTCAGTGAATATAATGGCTGTTATTTTGCCTTACTGAATTCGTTATTGTATGAGGGTTTTTTGATGATGAAAATTATCCTTGGTTTGTATGGAAACTGGACTGCTGTTCTTTGGTTGTCTGCTGTCACTGTTGTTGAAGTATACTTGGATGATTCTTTCCAATAATTAATGGTAGCTTTTGTGGCTCTACCTTTTTTTTAAAATTGGGATTAAGATATCTCATTTCCATGCAGTGTGAACTTTTCTGAATTGTAACATTGATTCAGAAGGTCTCTACCAACTTTGAGGGCCTCAGCTTTGATTCCATTCATTTCAGTTATTCTATCATTTTCATAGTTTTACTGCCACTTTCACTTCATTTACTGTGGGCTATGTATCCAAGTCCTGCTTTTCTTGTGCTTGGACATGTGGTAGATCAGCTGCTGCCCCCTGAAGCTCTTTGTGATTATATAGTTGTTGGTAAAAATAAAAGAAAAAAACCTCTCTTCTTGCTTAAAGTTACTCATTTAAACATCATATAAACTTCCTATTAGCCTTGTAAATATTATTGGTGGTTAAGTCTGATAGTGGTAAACTTCATACTGTACTTATATTTCTGTGCCGCCTCTTCCATTGTTAAGGTCTTTATTTTCCCTTGTGACTCATACTCTGCCTTTCACTAATGGTGAATTTCATGGTCGGTTGCCTCTCTATGCCTTGTCAATAGGCTTGATTTATTTCTGTTAGTCTATCAGGAAAAAAGCACATGAGATCCATACTAGTGTTCATGATCATATGGTTGGGTATAGCCTTTGGCACATTCATGGAGAGCTTCATAGATTTTATTTCCCCCCCCCCCCCATGTCCACATCATCAAGCAGTGGTAAGGTGGTGAATCTATTTGTTAATGCTATTTTTTATGTTTTATTTCCCCCCCCCCCCCCATGTCCACATCATCAAGCAGTGGTAAGGTGGTGAATCTATTTGTTAATGCTATTTTTCTGGGAGAGCCGATGGGTGCAAAAAATGCCGAATACCCAACAAACTTTTCCTGTAAGGAATAATGTAAATAAATTTAATGTGTTCCCAAACCAAATACAATGCACATTTTTATGGCAATATGTAAAAAGATGTGGTTGTATACCATTACTTTACATGAGAAATAAACTTAAAAGTTAATAAATACTTAGATTAAGTGAAATAAAAACTTTGCTTTGCTTGCACTAATGAGAAAAACATGAAAATACAGAAAATGACTACAGAATCTAATAGCTGCAAGGGGCTGTACACAGGGCAAGAACTGCCATATGACTAACGCGTCACCCTTTGTTTCGGCTGGAAAGGTTAGCGAGTCACAAGGCAACAGACACCAATAAATTATAGTTTGCTTATTGAGTACCAAACAAATAACAAATACCGGGACAAAATTTTCTTGTCAAAATGCACTGAGTACCAGATTCGATAAGTTTCAAAGCACTTGAGTACTGAGATACCATTGTATTTGTTTACAGCTTGTTCAACAAGTTTGGACCTGTTCTTCTTTGGTAATGGAAATCATCCTTTATTTTACATTGGAATTTAAACTGACTTTTTGGACAGACTAAATCATGAATGGGGTTACAATCAGCATTTTGAATTCTATGGTCATTTTTTATGGATGATGAGAAGTAATTAGAATGTAATCCAGGATGAATACATTCTTGCCATCTGATGCTTTTGGGGTGGTAGAAAATACTTTATTAATAGGCCTTTGGCTGCTGCAAATGATAAAATCTGATACTATTTCCATTTTGTTAACCCAGTCAAATTTTCCAAGGGTTTCTTCCCCTCCTGGTCTATCTGCTGCCACATGGACACTGAAGTCCCCAGCTATTATAACTAAATACCCCTTTGGATTTTCTGTCAAAAGCATTTGGGATTTCAATGTAATGATCTTCTTTGACACATCTGGGCTAATTTTGATGGGAGTATAGATAGAGAATTGTTCTGAAAATGCCAGAATGATTAGGCAGTTTGAGATCTTTTGGAATTTCAACACACTTGTGGTTGTGCGACTACTCTGGGGGCATTGTGATGTCAATGCCCCCAGAGTAAAGAGTGTATTTCTTCATTGTTCTCTGATATTTGAAAGCTTTTTCTCTTTAATTCAGTTGGTCTGTTCAAATTGCTATTGAAATTCTACAATGTATTAATTTTTGTATAACTTTCTTTTGGTTGATATCAAAGATCACTAAACAACAAAAAGAAATTGCTTCTAGGTTTTGTGGAACATTTAATAATTCATGTGTTGAATCATTTTAATATATTTCCTTTTGAATTAAAATATTAATAATAAAAAAGTAAAGATGCTTTCATTTCTCAGTATGTGTATATGAAATTCCAAGTACTTTGAAATTTCTAAACATTATAGAAGTGGTGATAACGTATATGTTTTCTTAAGAAAAAGAAATGGATTTTATGAAGGAGTAAAGAAGAAAAGAAGTTAACTTCTGGTTTGAATAACACGGCTATGATATTACAGAGATATTACTATTTAAGTGGACAATATTAGTGCTGCTGAAAAATGCTTATCAAAATATCCTTTAGTACCTCTGGATTATTAGGCAGGGATCTGGACCTAATACTGACACTTGTATAATACAAACATTCATTATAAAAACTCTGTGGAAACATATTCCCCATATTTCAGTAGAATCTGCAGCAACATGGACACATAATGGATGTGTCATAATCTTATTACAATGTTAGAAAAGCACTGCTGGGAGCGACTTATACGTAAATATGCATATAGTAATATACAATTGCTATAAACACTTCTGTCTCATGTATTGGGAAAAGTCCCTAAAGTTAGTATAGAAAGGACCCATTAAGACAAAACACAAGTCAAGCACATATATCAGGAAAATTTTCTAATAGACAGAAACTATATGATTCTAAAATTAGGTACTTTAAAAAAAATAGATGATGTAACTCTGAGTTTGTTAATTGCCTGAATGAAGATCATTTGTTCAACTGAAATATTTTTTTCAGAACCCTTGCTCTTCAGGTAAATGTAACCCATGACTGTAATTGAGGATGACAATCAATGTCATTTTATTGATAACATTTATTTTGGCTTTGGAAAATGTAATAATGGGAACAATGAAGATTTGCATTTGGCCCAAGATTTGTATTTGGTCCATGTCATATGCAAATATCACTGTAAAATGTGAGGCGATACATTTTTAAAAATCTCTCATGTCATTCATGTTTCACAGTTCAGAGGCATATTCTGTAATTAAAGTAATAGCACTGACACCATAGCATAGACGAAATAGAAATAGATGTGTATATTAAAAAACTTCTGTATATATGATAAAAATATTGTATATATGATAAAAAGTAAACTCATGAAAATAGCTTTTATGTTATGATCTGTCTGAATGAAAACTACTCTGATTCCTGTGAAATCAGGCTGAGGAAAAAAAAGTTTCTGTATGCTAATTTTAATACCTGGTGTCTTTGAATAGAAAAGAAAAATTATGAGCTAGTTTTAATTCCATATTTATTCACATTAAAAATCTAAAACATTATCATGGTATGCCTGCCAAGTCAACATGCAAAATCCAGTTTGGCAATAGCTTATCAAGAGTGACTGAAATGCGCAAAATACTGAAGGAGGTTTTTGTTTTACTGATAAACTGCTCAAATAATATCAAATCTAATGAAAAGTTATGGAGATTTAAAAAGTGTGCACCCTCTTTTGTGACATTTTCAATAGCCCCATAAAGGTATTGTGAAATCATTAACTTCAATGTGTGTGTGTGTGTGTGTGTGTGTGTGTGTGTGTGTTTGCTTATTTAATAGACTCTGTGACCTTTTACTCCTATGAATACTGCTAAGGTCTTATCAAGGGAAACTGATATCATAATGTTTTAGTGATAAAAGTTCAAATGTAAACATGTATATTTAATTTCTATTGGAACTAAACAATTTGAGAAAAATTGAACAAAATCAGCACTTCTCTCTTATTTTCAGCATTTACTTTTGAATCAGATTGGAAGTCCATTTCATATGCTCCTAATGTTTCTCCATTACTTTCTATTCTAATATTTCAAGTAAAATCTTTCTCAAGTCAAACTCAGTTCCTGGTGACAAGCCAGGAATTTGCTTGACAATACTATGGTGATGGTTTGCAATTGCCTCCTCTGGCATTTTTTTCTAGATAAGGTATCTAGTCCACACTTGTGGAATTTCTAAGTAGTGTCCCATCCCAGGATTAACTATAATGAATCATGTTAACTTTTTCAATCAGCCAAATTTAGCAAGATGTGCCATCTTCTGTAACTGATATTTACCAAAAACTAATAAACACCATCTTCTCTGTCATAAATTGTTCAGCCTGTTCCAGGGCTTTCTTATAGCAGTATATTCTTATCACTTACTGTTATAAGCCTTAGAAATATTCTCTAATTTCTGCTTCAAACTTTTGCAAAATCAGTCCCTTCTATGTTTATACTTGAAGTCTGTGCCAAGAAACCAACAATTAAGGGCTTAGCACAGTAATTAATAGAGACTATTGTATGAATGGACCCTCAAAAGCGAACTTTCTTTTTTAAAAAAATAATGGCTTATGTGTGAAATATCTGGCTATAATAGCATCCTGGAAGTACAGAGCTTCAAAACAATAGTGAAATAAATGTTCTCATTTTTCTTGAAAAATAGACCTCTTTGTAATCTCTAAAGCAATGACAATTTCCATATTCTGAATAGAGGTGATGAACATGGTAGCCTCCCCTCACTGCATCATATGAGCCGAGGTGGCGCATTACATGAGCCGAGGTGCCGCAGTGGTTAGAGTGCAGTACTGCAGGCTACTTCAGCTGACTGCTAGCTGCAGTTCAGTGGTTCAAATCTCACCGGCTCAAGGTTGACTCAGCCTTCCATCCTTCCGAGGTGGGTAAAATGAGGACCCAGATTGTTGGGGGCAATATGCTGACTCTGTGAACCGCTTAGAGAGGGCTGTAAAGCACTATAAAGCGGTATATAAGTCTAAGTGCTATTGCTATATTCCATATGTAGTCTGCCACCATATATAATGGAGAACCACTTCAATCAATAAAGGCTTTCCAAAGAATTGAGGAAGAGTCAGGAAATTCCTGAACCTTGACTTAATCTGTATGGGTAAAAGATCCTCTTGGCTCCAGATAATTGTGGCATACAGGAGGAAAATGACACAAAAAAGACAAGTGTGCAAATACACTGCCTAACTCACCTAAGTGACTCTGGCCAGTTTATAAACAACATAATAAAACAGAATAGAACACAATTAAAAAATTAAATACAAGGTTAATTTTACAAGTTAAAAGTGAAAATCAAAGTTAAAATTATTTGAAACTACTATGATACTGACTACAGAAGACTTGTGTTGGTGATAACAGCACTCTCCACTTCCATTCCAAATAAGTAGAAGGCAAAAATGCAATACCGTATAAAACATTTGCCCCTAATTTTAACTGTTACTTTGCCTACTTGTTGAAAACAAATTAGTAGTTTACCTGTAATTTTATGACTTCGTTGTACTTGTGGTAATTTGAGTCACTGGCTTGGTAAAAACATGAAATGCAAAGGAAATTTTAAAGAATAGGAGGAACAAAGCCAGCTGGATGAAGTTGGTGTGCAAATAACCACATCAGTGAGTTGATGCACGTCATATTTTAATTACAGCACGATGATGACACAGAGACTGGTTCTCCCTGCGAGGTGAAGTTTACTTCATTGCTTGGCAACCTTTTGAATTAGCAACATGATAGGATGTCATTCAGCATCTATTTGAAGTCATTGATAGATATTTCTGATGCAATTTTTGTACAAGCAAAATTAGGGAATTTGCTTCCAAGCTACTGTTATCAGGCATTTACTGCAGAGATAGATTCTCCACTAGTGAGAGACAGGGAGAAAAAAAAGCTTACTGCATGGACTTTTTTAGTTCTCTTCTAATTAAATTTCTTTGCTATATTGTGAAAATAAACACAGAATGTTGTGCTGATATGTGTGTGTGTCTGTGTGTCTCTGTGTGTGCATATACACACACATTCATTTACTTAAGAGAAAAGGAAAATATAGAAAAACAAAGCAAAGTAACTACTACTATTTCTACAATTTTCTTTATATATGTAGGACTCTTATACAAGTGTGTGTGTGTGTGTATGTGTGTATCATACATACATACATACATACATATATATATATATATATATATATACACACACACACACACACACACACACACACACACATATATATATATATAACTTTTTCATAAGATCTGTTCATCAATTCACTGAGTAATTGGGGCTGTAAATTAATCTTCCCTGTGTTGAAAGTGTTCTGTTTCAATCCACACACATGACACACACAAATGTTTATTGAAAGCCCAAGCCCCTAATGTGAATCCCCAAGATTCCACTTGCATTCATTTGCAAAGTCCTAGGAAGTTCAATACTGTACCGTCAGGGCAGGGGTGGGTTCTAACTTACCTCGCTGCTGGTTCGCTTCCTCCCGTGCCGCGTGGCCATGCCTCGTGGGCGCGTACGTGCTTTGCGCACATGCGCATGTGTAGTCCAATTTTTTTTCAAAAAAAATAAAAATAAAATAAAAAAATGCCAAAAACAAGATGAGGACCCAGATTGTTGGGGGCAATATGCTGACTCTGTGAACCGCTTAGAGAGGGCTGTAAAGCACTATAAAGCGGTATATAAGTCTAAGTGCTATTGCTATATTCCATATGTAGTCTGCCACCATATATAATGGAGAACCACTTCAATCAATAAAGGCTTTCCAAAGAATTGAGGAAGAGTCAGGAAATTCCTGAACCTTGACTTAATCTGTATGGGTAAAAGATCCTCTTGGCTCCAGATAATTGTGGCATACAGGAGGAAAATGACACAAAAAAGACAAGTGTGCAAATACACTGCCTAACTCACCTAAGTGACTCTGGCCAGTTTATAAACAACATAATAAAACAGAATAGAACACAATTAAAAAATTAAATACAAGGTTAATTTTACAAGTTAAAAGTGAAAATCAAAGTTAAAATTATTTGAAACTACTATGATACTGACTACAGAAGACTTGTGTTGGTGATAACAGCACTCTCCACTTCCATTCCAAATAAGTAGAAGGCAAAAATGCAATACCGTATAAAACATTTGCCCCTAATTTTAACTGTTACTTTGCCTACTTGTTGAAAACAAATTAGTAGTTTACCTGTAATTTTATGACTTCGTTGTACTTGTGGTAATTTGAGTCACTGGCTTGGTAAAAACATGAAATGCAAAGGAAATTTTAAAGAATAGGAGGAACAAAGCCAGCTGGATGAAGTTGGTGTGCAAATAACCACATCAGTGAGTTGATGCACGTCATATTTTAATTACAGCACGATGATGACACAGAGACTGGTTCTCCCTGCGAGGTGAAGTTTACTTCATTGCTTGGCAACCTTTTGAATTAGCAACATGATAGGATGTCATTCAGCATCTATTTGAAGTCATTGATAGATATTTCTGATGCAATTTTTGTACAAGCAAAATTAGGGAATTTGCTTCCAAGCTACTGTTATCAGGCATTTACTGCAGAGATAGATTCTCCACTAGTGAGAGACAGGGAGAAAAAAAAGCTTACTGCATGGACTTTTTTAGTTCTCTTCTAATTAAATTTCTTTGCTATATTGTGAAAATAAACACAGAATGTTGTGCTGATATGTGTGTGTGTCTGTGTGTCTCTGTGTGTGCATATACACACACATTCATTTACTTAAGAGAAAAGGAAAATATAGAAAAACAAAGCAAAGTAACTACTACTATTGCTGGTTCGCTTCCTCCCGTGCCGCGTGGCCATGCCTCGTGGGCGCGTACGTGCTTTGCGCACATGCGCATGTGTAGTCCAATTTTTTTTAAAAAAAAATAAAAATAAAATAAAAAAATGCCAAAAACAAGATGGCGACTCATACGCAGTGCCGGAAACTCAGCTTCTGCACGTGCGCAGAAGGGGAAAAAATTCAAAAAAAATTCAAAAAAAATTCAAAAAAAAAAAAAGATGGCGGCACCCACGGACCGGCACCGACCGAACCAGATCGGTGATGTCATTGTGACATCACCAGCGGGTCGCTACTGGTTTGGGAGAACCGGTCCGAACCGGGAGAAACCCACCTCTGTGTCAGGGTACAAAGCTACCAGGTCCAAGAGGAAAGGCAAATGCAAAGTCCACAGAGTCCACAGTCCAATCCAGGAATCCAAAGCAAAGGTCCAAATCCATGAGCAAGTCCAAGGTCCATGATCGATCACAACACAATCTGGAGTCAAGAAAACCAAGAGCATGAAGGAGAAGCATGCACACGGCAGGAGAATGGCAGTTGTTTCCAACAACTCCCAAGTCCATCTGATTAAATAGGCAGTCACCAGTGCAGCTCATCAGAAAGGGTGAGGCTGCTGCCTCATGAGTAGCCTTGCCAACCTCCATTGTGCCTGCTTCCACTCAACCCTGCACGTCCAGCAATCCTCTGCACTCACTTCTGAAGTGTGGTTCTTCCTCATCGTCTGAGCTGGCGGCTGGGGAAGCCATCGGAGAAAGACTAATCCCTTAGCGAAAAGAAGGACGTGAAGAAACTATTTTAATTTTCAAGTGGTAAGTGGAATTACCAATTTTCATGTGGTATGTACTAAGCAGGTAATTAAAAATAATTTGGATGTTCAAAAATATTTAATTTTAACTTGACACCAAATTAATAGTATCCCAATGTTGTTCAGAATTAGCTGATAGTTAAATAAATTAAATTAATATACAGGTTAGTCCTCGACTTACAACAGTTCATTTAGTGATCATTTAAAGTTACAACGACCCTGAAAAAAGGGACTTATGACTTAGCAATAGCAATAGCACTTAGACTTATATACCGCTTTACAGTGCTTTACAGCACTCTCTAAGCGGTTCACAGAGTCAGCATATTGCCCCCAACAATCTGGGTCCTCATTTTACCCACCTCAGAAGGATGGAAGGCTGAGTCAACCTTGACTTCACACTTACAGCTATCCCTGTGGTCATGATCAAAACTCAGATGCTTGGCAATTGACTCATATTTATGATGGTTGCAGTATCCCAGGATCAGTGATCCCTCAATCCAACTTTCTGAGAAGCGAAGACAATGAGGCAGCAAGATTCACTTAACCATATTAATAACTTAACAACTGCAGTGAATTACTTAACAACTGTGGAAAGAAAGGTCATAAAGTGAGGCAAAACTCTCAACAGAAATTTGCTAAGCTCAGTTGTGGTCCTAAATCGATGACTGTATATAATTACTTCATGCCAGAATATAACAATCTCTGAAAGCAGTTTCTATATTATAAATTAAATTTTAATGAATTATTCTCACTGTATTTCTAAGAATAGTAATTTCTTTTCTATATAAATTAATGGGATCCAATAAGTAAATATTAGTTTTAGGTTAACTATAATGTAAGAACTATTGATATTCTTACTGATATTAATATAATTTGCTATTATTTAAACAAAATGGAGATTCTAATTCTTTGTTATAATCTTTATTTTTTGTATATCAGATTGAAAGTTATGAAGATATGTAGAAAAGTGAAGAAGTAGAGAGTATGGGTAAAGTTAGTCATGTAATCTTAATTTTTTTAACACTCTGACTTAAATAGATTCAACGTATGTAAGCAACCAAACTCTTCAATTTCCCAGATCATTGATATAACCATTTCACACATAGCATGACATTTTTCTGTTGCAAAAGTTATCTTGAATGTGTTTATTTCTGCCAGCTACAACTTTTAATTGCCCTGTTTTGTCTCTTATTCCTTCTTATCTTCTCCTTATTCTCTGAAAAACAGTTGCCAAACAAGCAGGCAGCTAAAATCTTCTCAAGTTTGCAGATAACAGCAATGGACCAAAGAGCTGGTAAGTGTCTAACAATCATGAATAGTTTCATTCTTTGATTAGTTGAGAGTTCTCATACCAAGCTAATCTTAGCAAAAGCCAAATACTTCCTGAGAGAAAAAGAGAGAGAAACCATCTCTGTCAACTTAAGCCAAAAATATTTACATTTTCTAATTAAAAATGGAAATAAAATAATTTAAAACTGAAACAAAGAAAGAAAACAAAACCTCCACGGGAGAAAAGGAAGTGCTAAGAAACTATTAAATAATAGTAAATATCAGAAGCATTGGAAAAATAAATATTATGATCCATTTCTATTTAATCTACAATATTAGATTATGATTGATGAAATTATTGTCATTGGTTTTCCTCTGTTTCTTCTTTTTCAAAGTTCTATCCTGGTGACCAGAGATATTAATTTGATGAAAGAGCTATAGTCTTTAATGTACCGTTGCATTTCTCCAGTGAGGTTGCAGGATAGGCCAGGAATGGGTGATGACTTCATCCTTCTGCCTAGAGACTGAGTCATAATTTTCATAGCCACGCCCCGTTGCCTCTCTCTCTGCTCCAGTTATCGACTCAGTCCTTGCCAGAGAGAGACGCTTCGCTTAGTGGCTGCTCGCCTCTAGGCAGAAGATAGAGTCATTTTCCATTCTGGACTGTCAGATTCACTAGGAGAGTTTCTGGAACTCGTACAGGTTTGACTTTGAATGGGTGATGACTTCATCCTTCTGCCTAGAGACTGAGTCATAATTTTCATAGCCACGCCCCGTTGCCTCTCTCTCTGCTCCAGTTATCGACTCAGTCCTTGCCAGAGAGAGACGCTTCGCTTAGTGGCTGCTCGCCCTAGGCAGAAGATTGAGTCATTTCCCATTCAGATCTACTAGGAGAATTTTTTTGTGCTGAGCAGGTTTGAATTTGGCGCTTTGAGCGCTTGGTCTCTGATTTGGCTGCATTGAATTGAGAGCTCTGTCCTGTCAGCTAACTTGGGTTTCTGGGAGCAGGCTACCCCGGGTCTTCTCGGCCGCCGCCCACAGTCTTCTACTGAAGGGGGGGAAACTTTCCCTTCCCCTGATATCGCAGCCCCCCTGTCAACTTCCCTGACGGCGCAGG
>QLTV01000602.1:648692-666997 GCA_003457575.1 Thermophis baileyi | reverse complement strand
GGTCCTACCTGAACGCCTTTTCTCAGTGTAGGTTGCAGGATAGGCCAGTCCCACCCTGGCATGACCGTAGGGTCTGGATCCTGGAGGGTGGGGGTCAGGGCACCTAACCTCTGGATACAGTTGTGTTGTTACAGCTGCGCCTTCGTCGATAACTGGAGCAGAGAGAGAGGCAACGGGGCGTGGCTATGAAAATTATGACTCAGTCTCTAGGCAGAAGAGGTCCTACCTGAACGCCTTTTCTCAGTGTAGGTTGCAGGATAGGCCAGTCCCACCCTGGCATGACCGTAGGGTCTGGATCCTGGAGGGTGGGGGTCAGGGCACCTAACCTCTGGATACAGTTGTGTTGTTACAGCTGCGCCTTCGTCGATAACTGGAGCAGAGAGAGAGGCAACGGGGCGTGGCTATGAAAATTATGACTCAGTCTCTAGGCAGAAGGATGAAGTCATCACCCATTCCTGGCCTATCCTGCAACCTACACTGAGAAAAGGCGTTCAGGTAGGACCAACGCTCCTTTTCTGCTGAAATCCAACCCTCTAGATTTTATAAAATTAACTTTTTGTTAGACTGGCTTTCATTTATTTGCCTGTCAATAAGAAACAAATATCAAACTACAGTGAATTTAATGGAAAGATTTTAGGGGGTTGGGTGAAACTCCATATGGATTTCAAGGATGTAATATGAAGCTGTAATAGCAAACTAGCATTTGCATTTTATTTTTCATCAAATCATTCATTCCTCCAGATCAGGTTTCATTTATATCCATTTAATCTTCATCTTACGATGTAAGTTAAAATGTTTATTCATTTTTATATGGAGAATCATCATTCTCACCATGCTGGAATTTAATACTTTTTTGCAACTTAAATTTCACAAATTTTCAGTAAATGTATTTTCAGTAAACACTAACCCCAATACAATACACAATATAAAATGGACACAATGTTCAGTGTACAGTGTGAAAAACCTTTTGCATTGCACATCATAAAGAAGAATATCACCACCAGAAACCTCTTTTAACTAAGTGAAAGTCCATGGATGGTGCAGAATGAATACCCTTTGCCACAATTTGCTCAATATATCTCTTAGCTTTATATTGTTTTCAAGTATTTATTTATTTATTTATTCATTCATTCATTCATTCATTCATTTATTCATTCATTTAGGGAATTTATATGTGAATAATTTAATTTATATGAAATAGTGTAATTGGAGATCACGAAAATATTTATCCTACATTAAAAATAGTACTGTAAGTAAAAAGATTTAAATTTCAAAACAATAAATATTTATCCTTATAATGACACTTTTTAAGGAAACATACATACAAGAAATACCTACATGATATAATCCAGCTGTCCATCTGGGATATAATCCAGCTATCATATAGCACATTATGTTTGCCACCTCAAACCAGATTTAGCAGGCTCTTTCTGCAAAAGTATTTCAGTAATGATCTTAGCACCATTGCTGGATTCCAAAGGGCTTGGTAAGCAAGTTCCTTTAACATAGCATTATTCTCATACAACTAGATACTGAATTGATCGAGCAGTTATTAAATCTGCTGCTATTCTTACATTGTGAATAACTGACATGCAGGTGATGATTTCTTACTTTAAAAAATGGGATAACTCTGCCCATTGAGGTAGTCAATGGTTTCTAATGCAGGACAAAGAATAAAAGCATCCTGTTGATCAGTTAATTTTTGCTGAAGATTTTCCTGAGTTCTTGGTGAATGCCTATATTTTTTGTTTATTATTGGTAGTAATTCCTGAGTTGATTATAATTTAATATTATAATTGTATATGTTATAATATTTATATTATATTATAAGTATTATAATCTTGATAATTTTATAATATTACAATATAATATTGTATATTATAATACTCAATTATTGTACACAAGTAGGGAATGACTTGTCTTAGTGTATGTACCAGGTTCAACTTAAACTGTTCCATTTTGTGGAGATCTCACAGTGTCTAAAAAGGCTTGTAGAATGAACTCGCTTTAGATTACATTCTTGCAGCAGCTTTCTTGATCATACTGCCACAGTGGGCAGAAGAACTATGGAAAAATCACATGACTTCTGTTTGATGTGCAGTGATCCTATAAATTTAAAATCCTGAAAAATAGGATTAGAATATATAGTTCAAGCATGGGCTTTTACTTCCATACTAAAAAACTCAGAGGTAATTCAGTGAAACAGATAACAGTACCTAATGTCTGTTCTGTATCCTTGCTCTAATATTGTGTGTTAATTACTCTGTTCTTCATTTGTTCTGGCTATTTGGATTCATGCTGAAGGTCTGTTGTCTGAAGTTTCTTCTGGAAAACTTCAATTTGACATTTTCCAGACATTTTTTTTGTATAGTATCACCTAAGCAGATATCTTTTGAGTGAATTTCAAAGCATGACAGTGAACAGATTATGGTCACATTGGTCAATTAAGTAGTGTTCCTTCTTGAAAATGTTTGGAAAATTGTGATGTTTAGGGACAACACAAACAAAAATAATCACCTGTGTGTTGCTTAGCAATATGCTTTTCAGATGAGATAATTTCATTAGAAGAAGTCTTTCAACAGTACAGGCTGCATTAGCAGTTATCAGTGTATTTTAATAAGTTCAGTGTACAAGTGATTGGCAACATGACCCATTACAAATTTTAAGTACTAAGTACTAAGTACTAAGTACTAAGACTTGAAATATTTATTTATCGCATTTGTATAGTCACACATTTCACACATAGTGACTCTAGGTGATGCATATAGCCATAATCAAGAGAATATAAAACATTAAAACAACAAAGAAGACATTAAAAAAAATATATGAAAACATACAAAGAGTACCTAATGTAGTAGCTTTTTCCACGCGAGAAGCCTCCAGCCGCTGGTCTTTTTCGATGTGAGAAGCCTGCAGCCACCGGTCTTTTTTGGTGCTAATCCAAGGCTTGCAAGCTTGAGGAGAATGAAGAGGACCGTCAAACGCTCGTCAACTACGACTATGACTACTATGCCATCTTCCAAAAAGGCGGCGGCAGCTCCTGACAAGTCATATGATAACCTGTAAGTGTTTCATCTGTGCCGAAGAATTCGAGGAGGACAAGAATACCATTAAGTGCTCCCTATGTGACTCGTATGCTCATCACAAGTGTCTGGGGTTAACCAAAGGTGTTGCACAGTTTTTACACTCGACATCCCTAAAAAACTCCCAGTTTGCATTTCTGTTGTTTTGCCCTTCTTGTAAGCCTAAATTCGACAAATTCATTGTTTTGTCCGAACAGGTTGACAGTATGGAAGCGCGTTTGGTGGCCTTAGAAGAAAAGGATAGGACGTGGAGTAGTGAACCATTGATTTTCTGCAATTCCGATTTAAATCACCGGCTTAAGTCGCAGGACATTGTTAAATCCATGCACAACATCTCGCTCCTTGTAAAATATGTGATTGAAAGAGAAAAGAAATGACCAAACGTGATCTTATTCAGATTGGACAACTCTGATGAATTTGATGACATCACCAGGGTGCGTGGCATTATCAGCAGTTTCCAGGCATCGACCATTACACCTGATGAAATTGTAAACGTTTTCCGTGAAGGCCCTGAGTATAAGAATAACGATGGTTTGGTGGCGCCGCATTTTTGCAAAGTAGTTTGCAAGAGTGAAGCCTGTAAATGGGAGTTCATATCCATGATAAATTCATTCGCCAAAAGCAGCGTAAACCACAAGAAATTGCGTTCGTGGCCTGATTTGTCCATCCTACAACGTATCCACGCCCGAAAGCTCTATGTAGAGTTTGGACAAAGGCGAAACAGTGTTATATGTTGACTACCATGCTGACTGTATTGAACGTAAGGACATTGGCCCATGCTCTAACATTTGTGCTCCTGTCCACCAATGTTAGGTATGCATGCCCCCATCTCCTTAAGGTCCATTCCTACTAGTTTAATGTGTAAATTATTTAATGCAAGAAGCCTTGCAAACAAAATGTCTGAATTCCTTTTGCTCTTGAACACATATTTTTTCGACCTCATTTTTGTTTGCGAGACTTGGTTGAACGCGTCTTTTCTAGACACTTCTTTTACTGCAAGTGATTATCATGTTTTTCGGTCTGACTGTGAAAATCACAGAGGTGGCGGTGTTGCAATTTTTTATAAAAAGTCCCTACGATTGAAAAAGATTAATGTTACTCCTGAGCTCACTTTCTCAGAGTCCGTTGTCTGCGACCTGACTCTAAATATTACAGTTCGCTTTTTGTTATTCTACAGAGCCCCTGATTGTGATCTTAGCCATATGAATAAGTTAATTGAACTATTAACCTGGGCGGCTTCTTGCCCACATCCTTTTGTACTTCTTGGTGATTTTAATTTGCCATTAATTAATTGGGCCTTAAACAAATCAATAAAGGAACCTATACACGTACTTTTTTTACAATTTTTACAAAATAGGGAACTCGCTGTCTAATCCTGCATCAGTTAACAGTGGTGTTCCACAAGGCAGCGTTTTATGTCCCATGCTTTTCTTGCTCTATATCAACGATTTATGTGATCAACTTAAAAGCAACTGCAGCCGATAACGTAAAATTATTTAATACTACATATAATTCTGTTGTTTTGCAAAGTGATCTTGAATATGTGTCTGAACGGTCATCCATTTGGCAATTTCAAATTTCGATTAATAAATACTCTGTCTTCTATATAGATAAACCTAATCAGAATGTCAAGTATAAGCTAGGTGGGCATTGATCTAGCAGATGACCCTCACTTTGTTAAGGACCTAAGTATACTTATCTCTGACGATCTATGCTGCAAAGTTCACTGTAACAGCATTGCTAACAAAGCACTAAGAGTTGTAAACGTAATTCTACGAAGCTTCTTTTCTGGAAACATTGTATTGCTAACTAGACCTTACAAAACTTACGCTAGATCAATCTTAGCCATATGAACTGTTTGGAATCCCTACCATATATCTGACATTAGTACAATCGAACGGGTTCAGAAGTATTTTATGAGAAAAGTTTTGCACTCTTCGGTACATAATAGAATTCCCTATGCTACTAGGCTCGAAATTCTTGGTTTGGATAACTTGGAACTGCGTCGCTTGCGGTCAGACTTAGGTATTGCATACAAAATTGTACATAGTAATGTTTTACCTGTAAATGATTTTTTCTGTTTTAATCACAATAAAACGCGTGCGAACAACGGAATGGAATGGAAATCGTTCTAAACTTGACTGTAAAAAATATGATTTTTGTAATAGAGTTGTCAAAGTCTGGAATGCTCTACCTGATTCAGTTGTCTCAGCTACACATTTTCAGTTTTAGTCACAAATTGACTCCCGTGGACCTCACTTCGTACTTAAGAGGTCCGTAGAGGGGACGTGCATAAGCGCACTAACGTGCCTATTGTCCCTGTCATTGTATTTTTATATTATTCCTGTTTTTGTTTTTTGTTTGACAATAAATAAATAAATAAATACATACATACATACATACATATATACATACATACATACATACATAATATCAATCCTGTATCTGGAAAAAGGCATAGGATTACATGTCGTGGGGTTCATTCTCCAAACCATGGTGTAAATGTGTCACAGAAAATGGTGTTATATAACATCCTCATGAAGTTGATTTGTCTTAGTCCTAGTCCTCAGCTGAGTCAATTTAAAATCATATTTAGTTTTTGTTCTTCTAAAGTTGTATTCTTCCTTCTTGCTCCACCACATATTTTTCCAGGCACCCCATCTAGCATATTTTATTGATAGTTAAAGATTGGAGTGTGCTAAGCTAAATCCTTAATGGCCATTTCAGAGTGCTCTAAGTACTCTTAAGCCTCCAACTGCTATTGGCTAGAAGATTTTGCTTGGCCTGTAGGAGTGATTGAACACCTGGCTGTTAACATTCCATGCCAGATACTTGCTAACCTTTGCCAAAGTCAGCCCAATTTATACATTATGGAGAGTGACTGTGGCTGTTCCCCTGCCAGCAGATGATACTCAATAGAGGTATCCTTTCTATCTATTGCATTCCTTAGCATTCCTCACAGTAAAACAGTAAGGGAAACATCAATCCGCTTTCTTACTGGAAAAGATCAGCAAGGAGGGCAAAGCAGTTTTTGCTGGCTACTTTCCTTCCAACTCATGGTCTGCAGAAAAGCACTTTAACATGACGTCTGCTTGAGCCAATTATTTGCAAAACAATATCATCCCACTTGGTGTGTCTGAAGGTTGAATAGATTTTTAGTATAATGTCGTAATTTGCTTTTTAATTTGTAAAGTACCTTAAATTGTATTAAACAGGGTTATGTCCATTCCTTAAAAAAAAAAAGTGAATGAATGTAAGATATTCAGAAAAGAAATCAATGTGTTTACATTATCTAGAATTCCTGGCTCAGGACGGTAGTCATATTATTTTCATCCAACTGCACTATCAGAAGGAAGGAAGAATATCCAGTTATATCTTCTTAAAGCACCTGGGATTTATACTAATTCCTTTCTTATGGATATACAGTTTAGATTAATTTAAAAAGACTAAATCTATCATTGCCTTCCTCTTGTCATATTAATATTTAAAAGATTCCAATTTCCTTTCATATAAAATGTTTCACCCAGGGGTGAAATGCTCCTGGTTCGGGCGTGCCTGCCGGTCGTCGGAAAGCGACGTGTGCAAAGCGTTCTGCGCATGTGCAGAGGCTAAAAGAACCCAAATGGTGGCGTCCGGGCGGGTGGGCGAAGCCTAGCGCTGCCGTCGCTACTGGCTCTCCGACGACCAGCAGGCACGCCCGAACCGGGAGCATTTCACCCCTGGTTTCACCCAATTTCTTTGTAGATAATATTAAATAAAGCAAAATAGAAGAGGATATGGTATGAAGGTAATGAAAACAGTTCTTGATTCTCACATTGGAGCCAACGGGACTTTAATGTCCATTAATATAGCTGAACCTTAAACCAATATTTAGATATTGTGACATTATCTGTAAAATTAATGTCACAATATCACAAAATTCCAAAGTCAGGACATGAAATAGACTTTAGAAAGACCATGTTAGAACAAGTTTGGTCTAGTGGATAAGCTTGAAACTGGTAGACCATGAGTTTTATTGCCACCTTAGACATGAAAACCTTCTGTGTGGCTTTGTGCTAATTATTTTCTCTCTCATCCTAACCTCCCTCATAGAGTTGTGGGGAAAATAAGAAGAGGAAGCAGTATTAGGTATGTTCTCTAGTTTATTTCTAAAATTAATAAAGGTGGGATAATAAATGAATAAATAAGAAAAAAGTGAGTTTCATGCCCTGCAGGGCTCCTTAGTTCCACATAATGATAAGATCAAGATAATTATCAACAAAAATCATATACATGTCCATTGTTCATATTATAGCAATAGCACTTAGACTTATATACCCCTTCAGAGTGCTTTACAGCCCTCTCTAAGTGATTTATAGAGTCAGCATATTGCCCCCAACAATCTGGGTCCTCATTTTACTGACCTCGGAAGGATGAAAGGCTGAGTCAACCTTGAACCGGTAAGAATCGAACTGCTGAAGTGCAGTCAGTCGGCAGTCAGGAGAAGTAGCCTGCAGTATTATATTCTAACCCCTGTGCCACCACAGCATAGATTAAGCACATACACACATACTCATTTTATCATATATGCCATTTATTGCTATTGGCTGATTTTGTCCCCATACACTAGATGTATTTAGTTCATTTGTTCATTCTCTTTATTTAATTATACTGAATAGTAACCCTAGTCACAGTAGACTTGGGTTAAAGAAAAGGAAGAGCAACACAACAAAAATATCACTGCATGAGAAACTACTTCTTGAGGCATACTCCATGGTCTGCATTCTTTGGGAGTCAGTTATATAGTGTTATCAGTTGTGTTCAGCAGTTCATACAGGATCACAAACTTCACAACAATAAAAAGGACAAGATAGTACACCCTTTTTTCTTATATGGACCACTGACAAAAGCTTTTCAATTTTATTATGAATAAAGCAACAGAAATGCCTGAGTGTCTTAAATAATTTGCATTGTGCTCAGATCTTTAAAAGCTAGGATTTTGTAAATAAAATGCAGCATTGTTGTTTACATTAATATTGATTTATTACTGTTACTTTAAAATATGATTTTACATTTTCATTAAATTATTCTTGCAAGAAAAACCATTCAAAACTAAAGTAATTAAAAATAACTATGTCACATTTTCTTATTTTTAATTCCTCCCCCCCTAAAAACTTTGTGCTGCCTTCCAGCATCTCACTTTAAATAACCATCTCAGTCTACCCTGAATTTAAGCAATCAAATATGTATATACCGAATATTCAGAGATGTTGGAAGAGCATTTTTAAAGCACAGAAATAACACAATGAAATGTGGTCATATATTTATCACACTTAGTCAATAAAGAATTCTATTCTATTTCTGTACTATATGAATTAAGGATAGTCAAAATCATCCCAAGTAAGTATATTTGGCAATTTTGTTAATCATAGACTACTCTATTTGGCAACTTTATTGATGCTGATCACAAAGAAGATAATGTACACACTACATAACTAACTATACAACTTTGAATTTTTTTTAAACATAGCAGCATAAAGACAAATTAATCAACTTGTTATAAAACAATAGGTGTAACCTGATGAGTTTACCTTACTTTAGGTTATGATGAAAAGAGATTGAAGGCATGCCTCGACAAGGAATGGCACATATATTTTCCACATTTAAAAATAATGAGCACAATGACAATCAAATCATTTTTAAACACTATCATATTTAGAAAGTAATAGCTATATTAAACCAAAGGTAATTTAGAAATGTGCAGCATGGGATAAAAAGTGGTCAATAGTCATAAAAAAATCAAGAATGTAAAGGATATAGGCAATCTCTGTTGTTCAGAAAAAAGAAATTAACCAAATGGTATATACGCAAGAATTTCTTAGGATCCTTGTGATCTAAAGAAACCACAAAAATGAGAAGACAAATAGATACAATCTCAATAACGAAGCACATGATATCAGTTATCTAAAAGTGCAGCTGCTGTAGATTATCTGTAGTATGCAGCATGGTGCCAAATCCTTTGATGAATCCTTTTAAGATGCACTTACAAACAAATGAGGTGGTGACTAGTTTCCATTAATCTTCCATAAGTATTATAGCAAGACCAAGATCTGTGGTTGGACATTCTGGAAAGCCCAAATTGACCATTAATAACGTAACTATTCTTTGAACTGTATTTTATTAATAAATACCAGAACATTGTGAAAAATACCACCCATGAGTTCATGTGTCTTAAAAAGAAGAACAAATAGCCAGGCTTATCATTTCAGGATCCTCTGGTCATCTCATCCTTTTAAAGATATTGTTGCAATGCTTCATTGGCTGTAATGCTACCATATCTGGGCTGCAAAACTGTATCTGCTGTGCAAATCCAGAGGATCACTAAATGGCGACAATGATTTAGAATTTTATGTATAATTTTGCTAACATCTGGTGGTAATTCAATTTTTTGTAACCAATATATGGTAGCCTAATATAAATCCAGACGTTTATTTTCCAGATATGTTGGACTACAGTTTATCTTATCCTTTATGGAAGTCTAGAGAAAGTTGTTTCAGTAATAGGTAATCACTGGGTTCTCTAATGTTATTGAATTTAGATCATGCTTCTCTGGAAAGCTGAGATTTGTGGTTTATCAATATCTAAAATATCACAAGTTGTATTCTCATGCTTTGATAACTATGAATGATGTTTGCATTTGAACTAGGGGTTACCATACCGTATGAAATAATCCCTTAACTGAATATTGATCAATCAAAGGAAAACATTTGCCAGGCCATATTAGAGTCCTTGTTGGAAAAGACACAGGGAGACTGGGGCTGAGAAACTGGCAGTTTCTCTTCTGTGGAATTCTTCAGGGAAATAATTGCTGTCTTACCCCCAAAATGACTTTAGTTCTACACATTACCTAAGAATAGTTTCAGGCAATTATCTTTACTGTAAAAGGCAAAGAGTCCCTCAAGCTGAGCTCATCTTCTAAAAGATAAATATTTAATGTTAGGTGATAGGGGTATGTATTTCTCTGCAAGTTTGCCAATTTCTTCTTTTGTGCATTTGGGTCATAATTGCACTTCCAGATTCTAGGCCAAATGTAGTTAATTTACATTAACACTTTAAAGTATTTTTAGTTACCTTTGAACACACAATCCTCTCAAGGCAGTTTATATATTAAGAACCCAGTAGAAAAATTGGCTTCATTTCAAATTCTGTAGCTATTCCTATTGCAGTGTTAATAAGTGTTGTAAATTCAGAATGACTAATATAGAATTTTTATTTAAAAATATGCAGCAAAAGTTAATAGTGCTGCTTGAAATGGATTTTATGAAGTGTGAATTTGTGTCAAGATTCTGTTTCCCGTATGTGTAAATGTTAGAAAAGAGTTTTTCAGACTGGATTCTTTCCACATTGCCAAGAATTTGACATTTCTAGTTGTTACTGCATCTGTTTCATCAAAAGGGGTGAAAAGTTACAAGTCTAAAGCTCAAATTGTTTCACAAATGGCTTTTGTCTTGTAAAGACGATTTGTAAAAGTCATTTGCCATTGAACCAATCAGAGATTTTTATTCCAAGAACTTTGATTTTCAGTCCCTCACCCTAAACATTTGTCTATGTATAGGGCTTAATATTCAGAACTAATTGTACTAAGATGCCAGAGAAACGCATCTATCTCATGAGCTCTTTGCTGTTGTTGTTTCTACTTATATTGTAACTACTATATTGGTTCTTGTTTCTGTATTTTTTGTGACACTCTCCTCCGTAAATAGCCATAGCCATAATGTTTATATCTCCATATGTGCACTCATATGCCACCTACATAAAAGTGACACAATTTTGTGTTAAATCTATCCATGAAATGAAAAAAATTCTGACTGAAAAAAATAAAGATAACAACATAAGGACCAGGCTGAAACTTGGAAAAAGCTTATCCAGCTCAACATTCTGTTTTCATAATAGTCAATTGGATATCTGGTCTGCCCTTTTTACACAGTGAATTAAATTTCTCTATATATACTTTTAAAAAAATATTCTTTGTCTTCCTTCACCCTTGTGTACTTTCCCTTCATAATGATGATAATGGCTTTTTTTCCAGCTTTGTAAAATCCTGCAACAAAACCTCCTACACCATCAGACAGTAACATCTGCCTATCCCAGGTCCTTGGAAAGGACTTGGTAAGTGGATAAAAATGCCAGTTCTACTCTAAACCTTTGGCTGAATGTATGACTAACCATAACAATCACAAAACAGGAACAGAAAATGAAGAAGCTAAAGTGCTCTGGGACTTTGGAATTTAAACAGACAAGTATCTGCCACACAACATCCCAGATAACAGTTGTTGATGAAAAAACACAAAAGTGTGGATAGTGAACATTACAATATCTGGAGGCAACAGAAGAGAAAAGAAAGAACTAGAGAAAATCATAAAATATCAAAATCTGCAAATATAAGTAGAATGGATGTAACAAAAACGTAAAGATAATACCAGTAGTAATAGGACTTTGGGTACAATTCCAAAACATTTGAAGAACCACTTGAATACCATCGGCATTGACAAAATCACCATCAGTCAATTGCAAAAGATAGCTTTATTTGGAACAGTTTATATCATGCAATGATACCTTTAATATTATTAAACATCTACCTATTTCAGGTTCTTTGGAAGGACATGATAGGTGGACAAAAATGCCAAATCCAGTATAAACCTCTAGCTGACTGTGACCATAATATAACTACTTTAATCACCACATTAATTAAGCTCTATAATTAGTTTATAAAGTATACTCTGGTTTAACCTGGAGTTACTGAATAACAGTTTATAGGAATAAATTAATACTGTTTACTAAAAGCTATTTTTTCCACATGTTTAGGGGACAATAATTGTCATGTTGTTGTTATTTTATTCTTATTTACTGTTTACAGTAGTTCTCGACTTACAACAGTTCATTTAGTGACTGTTCAAAGTTACAATTGCACTGAAAAATGTGACATGACCATTTTTCACAGTTACGACTGTCAGGGTTCCAAATAGCACCCAAAATTAAATCAGAGTCCGAGGCAAAGTTTTGCTCAAAGTTCCAATTTATTAACAGAGCCATGTTGGCACATCTGGGAGAAACCCGAATCTGAAGCCCCCGGGTTTCTCCACCCAGTTGAAAGTTCAAGCCCTTGTCCCCACACCCCCAAGTCCATCACGTTGACCAATCTTCAACTGCCAACTTGGCAGCATCCACCCATCTCCTTCTGTGCAGGTGCAGGAGTGCGAAGACAAAGGATGACCTTGACTATCTAGAAAGAATTTGTTATGGCTACATACAGACAGCTCTCATGCAATTCCCCCTCCCAAATTCCCATAGCAAAGAATACATTTTAAAATAGTATAAAGTGTGGCAGGCCAAAGACCCCAACTAAAATGGCTTTGCAGCATCCCCATGATCATGTGATCAAATTTCAGATGCTTGGCAACTGGTTCAGATTTATGACCATTGCTGTGTCCCAGAGTCACGTGATCACCTTTTGAGACCTTCCGACAAGCAAAGTCAATGGAGAAGCCAGATTCACTTAACAACTGTTACTAATTTATCAACTACAGCAATTCACTTAACAACTGGTAAGAAAGGTTGTCAAATGGGGCAAAACTCGCTTAACAAATGTCTCAATAACATAAATTTTGGGCTCAGTTGTGGTCATAAATCAAGGATTACCTGTATTCTAAATTCTATTCTAAAGCCTGTTGTTACAAGTAATATGTATAGAGAATGATTCCATCTCTATAAAGGTTTTATATAATTGCTCATACAGGAGTGCAAAGGAGTCCATTTTCTGACAGGAAGCACAACTTACGTTTCCAGAGCTGAATATGGGCTTGTAATTCGGTTGTAGTGCTCAGAACGTCTTCAGAAGTATTAATATGAAGCACCTAGTTTCCATAAAAAGTCTTAGAAAATTGCAAGGTAGTGAAATCATGCAAAGCATGATGTCTCAAATTCTTTTTAATTCTCAAATTCTTTTTAATCCTTCATGGAATGCATCTGTATTTTGTTTTGTGTAATGAAATAACATATCTGCATCTATGTATGTATACATGTAACATTAGGCTGAGCTACATATGTTCCATTATGCATTATGTACTGAGAGAAAGACTAAGAACTGAGCAATTGGCAGTATTTTGAACCACTGTCCATCTACTTCTCCTACAATGATGAATTGGAATATATTTCTCCATGGCCTCAGGCTGGATCTAACTCATTTCTGAACTCTTTTCCTGACATATCAAATGTGTGTTGTTTTTGGAGAATTGTCTTACTAAGAGACAGGCAAACATATAGAGTTGGATCCCCTTTACACAATTTATTTTACAAGGAAAGAATAAGAATGACAAGAATCAGTATTTCAGTGCTTTATTTGGAAATGTGCCCATTTTAAAAAGATAAAGAAGAGCTTGGGCATAAGAGAGCATCCAAGTAGGTGTGAAGAAGAAATGAGAAAGAGTAAACATTGATATGCTCCCTGTGAGACATACATTCTGTTGTACTCCTGAGCACAGGATTTTACTTTGGTCCATGTAACTGAAAAACATCTCATAGGATGTACATTATGTAAAAACAGAGAAATTCCATTCCAAAGAAGGGATGGAACTAAAACACCGCAGCATGACATAATGTAACG
Source organism: Thermophis baileyi (assembly GCA_003457575.1). Classification (NCBI taxonomy): domain Eukaryota; kingdom Metazoa; phylum Chordata; class Lepidosauria; order Squamata; family Dipsadidae; genus Thermophis; species Thermophis baileyi. The sequence goes on along the minus strand of QLTV01000602.1, from coordinate 653,272 downwards.
TTCATATCTTTCAGCTCTGAGAGTTTAAGGAACGATGGACTATATATACTTTTCTGATAGACCCTACATATCCCATTCTGCAACTGAGTACCAGAACCTGGATGGCTCCTGAAGGTAGAGCACTGTAGCTTATCTTACATAGATATAAAATGTGTAAAAGTCTGAACCTCATAGAATACTTTCTGGCTATCTGTAACTAAATAAAGGCAGAATGGGTACCCGCAATCATTTGTTACAAGATCTCTGTGTAACACGGTGGGGAGAGAAAGGAAGAAACAAGGTACAAGGTGAACCACAGATCACACCCTGCCATATATCAAAAACATTTGATCTGAAAGTGGGCATCACATACCACCCAGAGGCTATCATATGAGGACAAATTATACATTGTAAAGATTGCTTGGAGATGGAAGATACCTCCAATGTAATCTACTGGATCCCCTGCATGGATTGTCCCTGAGACTATGTAGGACAGACGGGGAGGAAGCTAAGCACCACATTGCAAGAACATAAGTGAGCGATCAGATGAGGAGACCCGAAATCATTGGTAGCCTCACATTGCAATGAACAAGGACATACATTCAATTTTGCAGCTATTAAGATTGTTGGACAACTAGGCACAAAAATACCCATGGAAGTGATTGAAGCCTTGGAGTAAGAATTACATAACTACTTCATTTTTAAAGCTTCTATGAGCCTTTATTTTATTATTCAGGTTGATTTCTTTGCTTTTAACTGCTTGTTTTGGTCCTGACTTAGCAGTTGGTTTTGATTAGTTCTGTGAACAGACAGAAAATGCCTTCATGACTTTTGTTTTTATTTTCTTAGTAAATTCTGGGTCTCTGCAGAATTAATGTAGAGATAACTCTACTTGAGTAGAGCCAAGTGCTAATTTATAGAGTACGTTTTTTTTAACTCATGTTGAAATTATTCCAGTTTCAACACTTCCTCTTATTGTTCTGAAGTGTTATAATCAAGCGCTAACGCCTTTTTACTAATTGCTTAGGGAATTTCACCAATTCATCAGATATTCTACAAAAGTTACTTTTTCATATGGTTGTTTCATATGGCTATAAAAGGAGCATGGGCCAACATGAATGGGTTTTCTGTTAACTTTAATCAATGTGAAAACAGTTCTAATGATTCTCAGAGCCCACTTTGAGTCCAGATGATAATTTTGTCTAATCCAGAGGTCTTCAAACTTGGCAACTTTAAGACTTGTGGACTTCAACTCTGGCTGGAGAATTCTGGGAGTTGAAGTCCACAAGTCTTAAAGTTGCCAAGTTTGGGGACCCTGGTCTAATCTATCAAGCATTTTCACTAGAAACAAATTTTAGGCATAAATCCAGATATGAGGTTTATTATGAAGCTACTTCACATTCTATTTTAGTAATCCTGTCTGCTTTCAAAGCAGATTTCAGAAATATATCCTTACTCTGTTGGATAGCTATAATGGGATTACTTTTAAGACTGTTCTAATAAGTGGTGTTATTAAGTTGTCTGGCTCTCACTGGGACTTATACATAACCACTGGAGTTTCCCTCTTTTGTCCAGATTTTGTTACAAATTGGAATTAGTGTCATCTAGTATAGGGTTTCATGTTTTAAAGAGGATTGGATCTTTCAATTAAATCCCCACACAGCACACTATGTTTTTAAAATCTGCTTATTTTGGAAAATCCTAATCCATAGAGCATGTCCAGAAGGGGATTAAACACACATTTTAGGACACATGTGACAGAAGTCTAATTAGAGAGCTCATAATACAACTACAATGAAAGTCAGATTTTTACAAAGGAAAGTTTAACACACAGCACCAAGGAATTATTTCTGAAAGTCATTCAAGTTGAGATGACAATAGTCTTTTAATTCCCCCTTTTAAAAACAAAATGATTTTATCCACTACAAATGCCAGGATGAGCAAAATCTCTGAGGATGCATCATTTTTGCATTCTATTTTGAGTGCAGGAATGTGGAAGAGTTAATTCTTAAACAGTAAACTTTGCTCCCCTTAGAGAGAGCAATTGCCTATTTTATTCTCTGCCAGATGGAAACTCAGCATGCTTTCTAGTTTTCATCATAAATAGGGAAAGGAACCTGAAGCTATCTAGATACAGATACCTTAGTATCTGTATCCTAGGGGGCTTCATATCTTATTAAATATAGAACAAGTGGCTTGCTTACTAAATCTGCAGGAATGAACACATGTTATTTTACAGATTTTAGTAGATTTTATTGGTAAGTACTATGCTCAGATTTGAACACAGATGCTTACTGAAAAGATCCTCATTCTTTGGGCCCATATTGCTGGAAAGTGCAGGGAATGACCAGACTGAGCCTGAAGGAAGGATCAAGCCCGTCATCATTCTCAAGTCACTTCGCATCTACAAGAGATCTAAGTCCACCTTGAATTCCATTGATTCTTATCTACCACCTGTTTGCTTTGAGAGTTACTAGTATAGATTCTTGTAGAAAGCATATGTTTGCAATAAACCTTTATATTCATTTGAACTGCCTGGACTTCCTGATTTTCCCACGCTTGATAGGTCGGTTGCTAATCTGATTATCTGAAAGACTTTGGGAAATATTCCTGATGTCTCCTGATGTCTAGAACTGTACAGTTACTTATATTTGTTTCTAGAAACCTTATACATAATTTATGTTGGATTCTGATCTGAATTTACCATTGGTGAGATGAGAGCATTTTTGAATCCAGAACTGTTTCTTATTTTCAGTTTTAGCAATATTAAAATAAATAAGAGCTACATAAAACTAGAAATCAGATCAGTCATTCATATTCTAGACCACATAATTTTTAATTTTAAAAGACCCCTGCAAGTGATCTTCTGTAAGAACTTACATGTGGAATGAGAGCAAGGAGGGACCAGGGAAAAACAGGGGAAAGGAGCAGAAGATATTGATAAAGAAAATATAGTGTTAGGATCAAGGTGCAATATTAATACTGTACCAGGTTTAGTGAGCTCCAATATTATTAAAGTGTTTTATTTAACAGAATAACAGAATTGGAAGAGACCTTGGAGGTCTTCTAGTCCAACCCCTTCCTCAGGCAGGAAACCATATATCATTTCAAATAAATGGTTGTTCAATCTCTTCTTAAAAAGTTCCAGTGTTGGAGCATTCACAACTTTTGGAGGCAAGTTGTTCCACTGATTAATTGTTCTAAATGTCAGGAAATTTCTCCCTAGTTCTAGGTTGCCTCTTTCCTTGATTAGTTTCCATCCATTGTTTCTTGTCATGGCTTCAGGTGCTTTGAAGAATAACTTGACTCCCTCTTCTTTGTGGCAGCCCCTGAGATATTGGAAAACTGTTATCATGTCACCCCTAGTCCTTCTTTTCATTAAACTAGACATACCCAATTCCTGCAACCGTTCTTTATATGTTTTAGCCTCCGGTACCCTAATCATCTTTGTTGCTCTTCTCTGCACTCTTTCTAGAGTGTCAACATCTTTTTTACATTGTGGCAACCAAAACTGGATGCAATATTCCAAGTGTGGTCTTACCAAGGGATTATAAAGTGGTATTAACACTTCACGTGATCTTGATTCTATCCCTCTGTTTATGCAGCCTAGAACTGTGTTGGCTTTTTTGGCAGCTAAAGCACATTTTATAGGAACCTGTCAAACAATTTTCCTTCTTTTTTGAGATTCTGATCTGAAGTCCCCTAGTTATGATGACTAGCCTAATTTTAAACTCTGATATGGCTTCCCAAAATACACATAACCACCTGTAGTTAGAAATACATACAGCATTAGAAATATATACAGGTTTGTTTCATGATGTAAGCATGCTTGTTTGAAATGGATTGTCTTTAAACTGCTGTACTTTAAACTGCTTTCTCTGATTTTCTTTTTCAAAATTAATAAAATGAAATACACGCTGCTTGTAAACACTAAGAAATTTAGGGAAACCAGAGAAGGAAATTTTACTTACAAATGGAAGGCAGCACTGAGTTTTAGAAGCCCCGCCTCTTACAAGAGCAGACAGAAAAGGACTTGCCCTGCTTCTATTGCTGTACTTTCTGAATACTATTATAATTATAAAAATAATGTATGAGATATATAAAAATAATTCTATTTTATAAATAAATTTTGTTTTATTTTTATAAAAACATAATTCTACTTTAACAGTAAATCATTTGGGTAAAAATCTCCTTTCTTTTGATAAACATAATTTTCAAATTATATATAATTAAATGGCTATTTAGTAAATGGTCTGCCCTTACTTTGCTTAGTATATAAATCACTCTCTGCAAATTTGCTAACAATCTAGTTCTGCCCATCCTTGGAGAAACAGGTTTTTCTTTTCCTTTCACTTCAGGCACAGTTACAACACATGTTCTGGTACATTGCCATGATTCCTGTCTACTAGTTGATGTGCTCAACTTAGCCCCAAAAGAATGAACAGCATGAAAACAGTCAACACAACTCAGAAAACTAGAAGCAAGCACAGGAAGATGTTACAAGATTCCCCAGTGATTTTATTTATTTATTTATTTATTTTATTTGTCAAGCGTATATATGATTACGAACAAAGTATAAACAGAGTATAAACATGTTTGTG
>QLTV01000602.1:619093-643311 GCA_003457575.1 Thermophis baileyi | reverse complement strand
TGGGCAAAGTTACAAAGGCAGTGAAAAAAGTGACTTATGACCATTTTTCACACTTAACGACCAACGGTCGTTAAGTGTGAAAAATGGTCATAAGTCACTTTTTCACCACATTTTACAAGTTGGCCACTCCCACCCAGTCACACGACCGCCAAGCCACTCCCACCCAGTCACATGGCCGTCAAGCCACTCCCACCCAGTCATATGGCCATCAAGCCACTCCCACAAAATTAAGCCACGCCCACAGAGTGGTAGTAAAAAAAATTGGAACCCACCCCTGGTGTGGATCAACTGTGTGGCATGCTCATGCTGAGATGAAATGCAATGGATTAGTGGATTAGCTATGCATGAGTCTCTTGGACCCAAACTTATAGGGATGTCTCTGTCATTATCTTAGTATTAAATTTGGTGGGAAATTCCAGACAAAGTAGAGTATCATAGGGTCACATTTTCAGAAAAAGCTTCCACTGTGTTTGGGGACGAAAGTTTGGTAAAAGTATCCTTGACCTTCCTTGGATTGATTCTTGTAGAAAGATGCCTTGAGAGTAGATGACTTAAGACCTCAGGTTGTTAAACATGGGAAGTCCAGAGGGGGATTCCTGTGAATAACATGGGCAATTCTCAACATAGGACCCATAAAGCATTGTGTGAATGAAAAGTATGTGAATACATCCCTAAATCCAATACACTAGTAAGGATTAAATAATTTGAAATTGGAAAGGAGCTTCATTTTAGCAGTTAAACCATGTATTCCATCTCTTAGGCAAATATGGGACTTTCTTAAGTAACAAGAAGGAATATAAATGAATGCAAATGCTCAAAAACAGCCCATTAGGAATGATAGAGTGTGTCATTTATCTGATATGCAGTAGAAGAAAGCAGTCTTCTTTTTAATCCTATATTGTTCAGTTCAATGTGCTATGGGGAAAGAAAATAAAAAAATATATATTCAGAAAAAGATAAAGAGCTTATTCACATATTTTCTATTTTTGTTAGAGCTACCTAAATTAAACCATCATCATCAAAAAATATATATATTCCAATTTCATAGTTGATTAGCTTGCCATTTCTTTCTTGGTATAAAATTCTGGCATCATGTTTGCATAGCTGATTGAGGGCATAATGGAACAAATGCAGTTCCTTCGAGCAGCATGAGTCTGCAAGAAAATTCAATGGTCAAAGTCAGCAGCATTTTGTTTGGATCGTCTTGTACTCTGAAATTACTATAAATCAATACCATTTCTATTTTGCCCTTCTGTAAGAGAAAACTCTGTGTGTATGTATGTGTATGTGTTGCTTCTGATAGGTCATTGTTTCTAACACTTAAACATACAAGAGAGATTCACCTCAGATTAAAATATGTTTCTATATAAAGATGAGCACTTTCAGCTATCTGAGTTTGCATTTAGACTCTGCAATTTGTCAGCTTCAGCTGTATCCCTAGCTACTATGAGTCATTTCATTTGCTTTAGATTTATATCCAGAGTGCTGGTGGATTGTCTTATTTATTTATCAAATTTCTGCACTGTCCATCTCATCTAAGTGACTCATATATTGAAGCAAGAGGATAATTACTAATATCTATGGTCACGTTTTAGAGCTATATGGAAGAAAGTCAGGATTATTTTACAGACAGGATCTTTTTACTGTAAAAGCAGAAGGCAGAAGCAATGCTATTCCATGCAAACTATATTTATAATTCGGCTTCCTCATTTAGAAAGAATCAAGAACAAATGGCTGGAAACCATAAAATTAGCGATGTTTTCAGTTGTGCGTGAAGTAAACATAGAAAAGAACAATGTTCAAATATCTGAAAAGAAATCCAAAATACTTTCAACTGCCAAGTATATTTTTATAAAACATTTTGTACGGACTTTGCATATTTTTTATAGGGGAAGCTATATGTCCACATCTTGTAAACTGATTTCACCAATGTGATTCCTGATGTTTTGTAAGGACATTAACTGTATTGACTGTAAGGACATTAACCTAAATTTCTGGTAGGGGCTAATGAAGTTTCTTTCTTTTAGGTTGCTTTAAGATATCCATAAACTATTTACAAAATAAGCAAGGGAGTATATGTCAAATCCAGGTACTATAATATATTTGCATATTTATTTATTTAGTTGTTAAATTTATTTGTTGCCTATCTCGCCATGAGGCTACTCTAGGTGGTTTACAACAATAAAAAGGAAGAAATGAAAAGAGTGTAAATAAAACAGAAGTAAAGTAATAGAATAAAATAAACACTGAAAAAGAAAACAAGAATACATAAATATGATAACAAAAGGGTGGATGGGTGGAGAGCAGAAAGCCAGGTGGGGGAGATGGAGTCTGCCATCAATCCAGCAGCCACCTCCAGCATGGAACTCTCTATTTGGTCCCCAGGCCAATTGGCAGAGCCAGGTCTTCCACCTCCTGCAGAACAATAGGAGGGTGGGGGAAGACCTTACCCTAGAACAGGGGTGTCAAATTCGCGGCGTCACGTTGTCGTAATGTGACATATGACTTTTTTCCCCTTTGCTAAAATGGGGTAGGCATGGCCAGCGCGTGACGCATCCAGCCCACAGGCCGCGAGTTTCACACCCCTGCCCTAGAAGGTAGGATGTTCGAATATAAGTTATAATTGGTTTTTAGAAAATATATCATTAGATACACAATTTTCTCTGTATATTAAGTGACTGTATACCTTGTACCTATTGCAAATCCCATAAACACATAGATTATTTTTTTTTTGAAAATTAAAACTTACTTAAGTATATCCTGTTGAAATCAACAGGGATTATACTGTACTGTGTCAATTCGCGAAGCATTCCTGACCTCCTCTTGAGTTGCCATAGGCAGGGAGATGGGGACCGAGCCTCGCAGCTGCATCAAGGAACTTGTACATCAGTCAAAACAAAGCACATTCCAGCCAGCAATTGTCAAGGCTGTCTCCAAGGAGACCCATAATGGAAGGGAGTGACTTCTGCAGCCCGCGACATTGCTTCATTGGGGAATGTGACTGATGACATACCTTGGGGTGAGGGGGGGGAACAGGGTCAGAGCCAAGGCACGAACTAAGTGAGGTCAGAGTTGGCTTCACTTGGTTCGTGCCGACATGGCGCTCCTAATAAATAACTGGATTTCTTTTGAAGCTTGGCTTGAGGCTCATGATTTAATTAGGGCATCGGTCGGAACCCTGACATACTGTATAGTAGTGATTTTACCCATAGTATTAATACTGTGGATTCAAATACAATTGGAGGGTCTATGGTATGAGAGCTGAAGAAGCTTCTTGGATGAGAAGGGAAACGTCTTCAAAGAAAAACCAGAAAGTTCAGTTGCCTCTTGAAAAAGCACCTTTGAGACATAAAATTGGAGTCTATTAGTGATATCAATTAAAAATGGATTCCATTAAATATTTAACAAATACACTTCACATAATAGTATCCAACATGTGAATATTTAACTTGATAAATGATATTGTATTTGGCGACATTCAACAAATGCAACATTTCAAGCAAAATGTAAATCCTGAGCACATGCAAACAGCAGACTGATTACAATACTTTGTTCAAATGTCTTAGCTAATGCTGAATGTTTAGCCAAGGCTGAGTAAGTAAACATGTATTTGGAAGTCTACTCTGACTTACTTTCTCTTAAAGGGGTCCTTTCTAAATTCATCCTGAACTCTTTACATACTCTTTTAGGGAAAGACCTTAAACTTCTTCCATAGAATTATGGTATACTACAAAGGACACTGAAGAAAGTCCTTAAAGTGCATGCACAGTCAAGAATAGGAAACTATTACAAATATAGAATCTATGAAAAAAGGAAAGCTCTTTTTCAAAGAAATGCTTTCATCATTGATAACTTTTGTATTGAACAGCTTTTGAAAAAGAAATTGGTAAAGGACCAAAGAATTTCCATGGAATTTAAATCACAAATAGCTGCTCTAAGAACATTACATACTTCTTAAAAGTTTAACTCCTTATTAGATTTTTACATTCTCTCCCAAAATGTTGTTGTTTACAACAGGATATAAAAACCACAGTGGCCAAAACTGAACTGTAAGATACCTACTAAAGAACTCATAGATTGTCCTAAGCATGGATCTCTGTTACCTGGTGATGTCATATCAATGTAAAACTTTAAATATTCTTGACAAGGCTTCAGATGGATAGTCATTTTGGAAAAAAAAAGGCTTCAAAAAGTAGAGGGACCTGTGCCTTAGAAATGCTGGGGAGAAAGCGAATATCATTGATAAGAGACAATTCAATATGAGAACTCTATACGTAGTCACTGGTAGAGAAAGCGATGTGATTAGTCATTGGCATCACAAAGATGTCTACTGAAATATGTTTCTTCTAAAGACTAACCAGCTTTAAAGTGTTTGGCAGCCAGAGAAAATAAATGGGAAATTATGAATTGGTATGGCCTGTCTAACTGATGTGTAACAGTGGGTTAATAGTGATGTTGGACATTACAATTGCACAACTATTGGAAATTAGCATAGTTGTGGAGTACTAATAACCTGTGCTTATTATATATTATTATTCAAATTTTGCTATTTGCAAAATTGCAAAAAATATAGCAGAAATGCAACAGAAAAGGTTTTAAGACTGCTTGGGCCACAGTAGTATTCCTAGCTAATATATTAATGCAGTGCATCAGCTTGGAATAACATGGAATTAGTTTCTATGACCAAAGAAATACATTGAGATGACAGCAATCAATCAGTTTTTATGGAATTTTTTTTCTTGGGAAACTTGTAGAAGGAAAATGCCAATAAATAAGAGGGAAGGTACAGCAGGATATGCATTTTGTGATGACAAATTATTTTCCAAACAAGATATGGTTTTGCCAATTTACTTTCCAATCATAATTCTCTGAGGATGGAGACTGAAGTTACATTTCACATTATTTATTTATTTAGTTAGTTAGTTTGTAAAGCATGTATGAGAAAACAATTATAAGTATGAACATAACATATAAACATATAAGTATAAACAGGTAAAGTATATGCATAAGAAATGAGTACGAATAATTAGTTAGATTGTCAAGCATGTATGAGAGAACAATTATAAGTATGAACATAGCATATAAACATATAAGTATAAACAGGTAAAGTATATGCATAAGAAATGAGTACGAATAATGGGAACAGTAGGACAGGGACGGTAGGCACGCTGGTGCACTTATGCACGCCCCCCCTACAGACCTCTTAGGAATGGGGTGAGGTCCACGGTAGACAGTTTTAGGTTAAAGTTTTGGGGGTTTAAGGATGTAACAACAGAGTCAGGTAGTGTATTCCAGGCATTGTTGCTGAAGTCGTATTTTCTGCAATTGAGTTTGGAGCGGTTTATTTTGAGTTTGTATCTATTGTTTGCTCGTGTATTATTGTGGTTGAAACTGAAATAGTCATTAACGGGTAGGACGTTATAGCAGACAATTTTGTGTACTAAGCTTAGGTCAGACCCTAGGCGGCGTAGTTCTAGGTTGTCCAGGTCCAAAATGTCAAGCCTGGTGGCATAAGGTATTCTATTGCAAGCAGAGAAGTGGAGTACTTTTCTCATGAAATACCTCTGGACTCGCTCAATTGTATTAATGTCCGTTATACAGTGTGGATTCCAGGCAGATGAACTGTATTCAAGAATTGGTCTGGCAAAGGTTTTGTATGCCCTGGTTTGTAGTACAATGTTACCGGAGAAGAAGCTTCACAAAATTAGGTTAACAACTCTTAATGCCCCCCCCTTTTTTTTACAATTTATACAAATTGTAAAGCAGGTATTGTATGCTGCATCAGATACTGATAACTCCAATTAAAAATAACCTACAGAAACTAGATTCAGACAATTCTGATCAATTAAAATTTAAAAGAAATGACTCCCTAAACAGTCATTTCTAAGCCCAAATATGTCATTTTCACATAATTCATTTCTTAGTCTTTCATACAGATACTCTGAGACCAACTTAAGGAAAAGATCTAAAAATTTCCCTTACAGGTAGTCCTCGAATTACAACAGTTAATTTAGTGACTTTTCAAAGTTACATCACTGAAAAAAGTGACACGACCATTTTTCACACTTATAATCGTTACAGCACCCCCACGGTCATGTGATAAAAATTCAGATGCTTGGCAACTGATTCACAGTTATGACAGTTGCAGTGTCCCAGGGTCATGTGACCACCTTTTGTGACCTTCTGACAAGCAAAGTCAATGGGGAAGCCAGATTCACTTACTGTAACAATCGTACTACTAACTTAACAGCTGCAGGGTTTCACTTAACAGCTGTGGCAAGAAAGCTCGTAAAATGGGGCAAAACTCACTTAACAAATGTCTCGCTTAGCAACAGAGATTTTGGGATCAATTGTGGTCATAAGTTGAGGACCACCTGAATTTTTAGACCTATGGAATATGTTCATTACAGCTTAGCAGAATTATAAATACCTAAATATAAAACAGATTTTGTACAAATAGCTATATGCATACATACACATCTGCAAAGAGAAAAATTGTTGTTATAAAAATTAAAATACAACTGAATTATATTCAATCTTTCCTTGATGTGAAAGTACTGTGTTGATGAATTTTTTCTAGTTTTATAACTATTCTATGAACAAAATTGGTGGGATTCTCAAGTCTCAGATGTGCTTGAACTAATAGTCTTCAGACATACACTCAGTCATCAGGAATTATGGGAACTGTAACCTAACAATGTCTGAGCCTGCCACAATTATCTTCACTGATATATAATTTTAAACTCATCAAAAGAATTGCAATATACATATTTAATACATCTCTTGTTGCCCAAAAATATTAAGTTCAATTTCTGCCCACCAACTGCTTGTTTGAAAAGTTGAGCATTGAATGATAAACCACAAAGATCAAAGAAAATAGCAGTAGATCAAGATAGATGTTTTCAAGAACAGAACAGTAAAAGACAGGCTGCAGCTGCTTGACAACAGACCAGGAGCTGATAGCTGTAAGAGATTTTGCAGGTTAAAGAATTAAGATTTTACCAGGCATTGGGGTAGCTGTTTTCTTTCGAAGGCGGTTTTGTTGGTTGTTGTTTTGTCTACATGGAGAATTATTTGGAATAGTCACATGACAACTCAGCATGAAATGAAGCAATAAAGCTATGTTGATGCTAAATTGTACTTTAGGATGTGAAATAGGTGGGATTTTTCCAGTTAATCAAAAATAATAATAATACGTCAAATACATATTGTTTTTACTATATTTAGCAAGGAAAAAAAAACTATGACTTTTTTTTTAGAAGGTAGAAACTTCATAAAAATTTAAATTCAATTGCAACTGACAATTTATTCTATGATTTCATGTGTTTCTGAATACATACATTTGATTTACCGGTAGTTACAGATTTGCCTGGGAAAAAAAAACATCTGAGATTGGACAAGACATGCTGGGAATATAAAAACCATGATGAGAAAGAAGGATTCCTGCTAGATTATTGTCTGATGATAGAATGTATGGACTTTCTGTGCAGTCCATAAGTATGTAAAGGCAAGACTATCTGAAGATAAAGTTATACTAATGTCCTTAAACTAGAATTTGGCAAATACAAATGTGAAGCTTATGAAGGAATTTCTAGTTTTGTTCCTGAAAATGGACTGCTGCCATACCTGTGATCAAAATTTGAATGCTTGGCAACTACGGTAATTCATATTTATGACAGTTACAGTGTACTGCATGTGAACAGCGTTTGTGATCTTCTGACAAGCAAAGTCAATGGGAAAAACAGATCCACTTAATAACTCTGTTACTAACCGAACAACTGCAATGATTGATTTAACAACTGTGACAAGAAAGGTTGTAAAAAACTCACTTAACAAATGTCTCACTTAGCAATATAAATTTTGTGCTCAATTGTGACCCTACGTTGAGGACTACCTATACTTGGAAATTTCAATGCAAGGTTAAAGAACACTAAGTTAATTTTGGCAGTTCTGGGAATGGATGAAGAGGAACATTTTCTATAGGTAATTCAGAGGTTACAAGACATGCATATTAATAAAAAACTAGAACATGAATGTACTACTCCACAAAACAAATTATTGCATGCTAAATGGGAAATGGCCTGGAGCTATTGATAACAATGTTGTGTAAGATGCAGGAAAAGGTGTAGTAGAATTGGAACAAAGCATCTAGGTATTGTGGATTATGTTTGGATTCCCACATCCCCTCCCAGGAAATGGTTCAAGATTTTCAGATGTCTCCTACAGAATTAATAGTCAGAGTCAGATGTATAAGTGAGACTGGAGACAGCCAGGATTGGGTAGCCATGTCTTCTCTCTGCTTTTTGCACTCTGTGCTAAATAGTTGAACAGGGTTAATGCTATACCTTTTTTAGAAAGTACACTATAGACATGGAAAATTAAGGGGGATTTGTAACACTTTCCAACTAACACTTTTTATTAAAAGGCAAAAGCTTTCACATTCAACATATACTGTATCTATTAATGTGAGCTGCAATTCACAAAAGCTTTTGCGTTTAAATCAAATTTGTTAGTGGAAAGTAGATGCTACCAGATTCCTTCTGATTTTTGCATCTATAGATTATCACAACTCCTTGTACAATGACTAGAGATGGTGGTGTCTTTTTCCCCACCATGTTGTTCAGTTTTGGCAAATTTTGGTTGGAACAGCTTATGCAACAAAGAGGAAAAGAAAAGAGTCTCAGAGGCTGCATGCAGCTTTGTGACCTCAGGCTATTCAGCCTTCGATAGATGGTTTGTTGGTCTCAATTTTAACCTTAAAACTAAGCATTCAATGCCACAATGTGAAATAATAAATCCAAAGGGTAAATTACCATCTCTCTCTAATATCATTATAAATTAACCTGCATCACAGAACTAGATATAGATAGTAATCTTCTTGAATCAGCTATCTTAACACCCACATTATAGGACAGGTATTGCCCATATCTACAGTCAGGCTCAAATATCAGAGGGCAAATTAAGTTAACAAGTAATCTTGAGTTAGAATTTCATATGCAGATCAGAAAACATTCCATTGTCCTGCTGACTGTTACATAGTTTACTTTTACTGAATTATATAGCTCTTTTAATTAGATATTGCTGTAGGATGCATACTCTTTCTAGTGTTTGTCAAATTCTATTATTTTTACTTCTTTTTTAAAAAAAGTTTCTAATATGCATTACACACACAGAGAGACACACAGACACACACACACCAACTGCTTTGGCACATGCCATATCTCTGCCCACTATGACAAGGGCATTGCCTTTTCACATTTTAATCAACATGGGACTGCCCTGTTGTCAACCCTAAAGTTGGGTGCATTGTTCTGTTGGAGGTACAGTATTATCAGTCATTCTTTTCTAAAATTATCTCTTGCTTTGAATTAAAAAAAGACTGCATTTTGATTTTAAAATAATGTACAAAACGTATCTTCTAAAACTTGAAGTGTTACAAGCATGGCATATTTGTATATCAAGTCAGGTAATTACAATTTTTGGCAACTTCACTGGATTGTGTCACATGATAAGTCTTTCTTGCCTGGCACGTCTAGTGAATTGCAGATCTCCAAGCCTGAAAGGGTGTTACATGTATTTACTTGCAGATCAGCAATGAACACAAAGTCACCTTGAATAATTTGGAAGTCTGCAAGATGATGGATGTGCAATCCATTTTTGTGGTCTTGGCTTTTCATCAGTTCCAAATAAAGGAGCAATGTAAGTGAACAATGTTCACTAAGCACTGCATTAATTCTCACACATTTATTTATTTTATATATAAATACATTTGGATACTATCTAATCTGCCAGGGATTCCTAATAATTTACAACAAAACTTCAAACATTCATTATAATTAATACCGAACACTTTAAAATGGCTATTGCAATACAAAATATAACAATATATAAAACCAATCACTATAATAAGAATCTTGATTGACTTATCATCATCCAAACCAAGTTGTAATTAACATTATCAAAATATAGATTAACCTTTTAAACTTCCAGAATGCTAACAAGGAGCTAATATGATTTCTGAAGGAAGGAAAAACAAGGCTATATATAAAAAAGCCTCCTAACCTTTGAATTGCAATTTTATTCAGGTTAAAGGAGCTTTGAAGTGTTAAATCAGATTATCTATTTTGGAAGTGAGAATTTCTTTTCCTTGTGTTATAGCTGTGATGCAAAGTTTATTTGAGTAATTTAATTACTGTAATTTAAGAGGATAAAATAGAATGTTTGCATATCTATTTTCACTACACTAGGACTGGGATCAATTTAAATAAGGGGATAATATTAATAGTAATAGTAATAATAAGCCATTCTACTAGGATCCATACATATACTATGCTGATACATTATGTTATCCTAGGTTCTTGGGAAGAACTCGATGGGAATGAATGGGAAGGCAACGTATTACATAAAGATAAAGGTTTTCCCTGTCTACTCTAGGGGATGTTCATCTCTGTTTCCTAGCCAAGGGAGTGAACATTGTCCAAAGACACTTCCATGGTCATGTGGCTAGCATGACTATACATTGAGGCACACAGAATGCTGTTACTTTCCCACCAAAGTGATACCTATTTATCTACTCACATCTGCAAGCTTTGAACTGCTAGGTGGGCAGGAGCTGGGGCAAGTAACAGGAGCTCACCCCATCACATGTTGCTTGAGTCTCAAACCTGGGTGGTTTTCAGCTGTCAAGATCAGCATCTTTAACTGCTGAGCCATCACTCAGTAGTACATGGCTAATACATTTTTTTTTTAAAGGAGACAAAGCAGATAAAAACAAGACCTGGCAATGGTTAAGAGCACAAGAATTGAAGAGAGACATAGGGGCTAATTCTGGCTGCATAAGATCAAGTCTTAAGAACAAATGCATACAAAGCCAGAATTGAGAAGATACCAAGAGACAGCAAATGCCGTCTTGCAAAGAAGCTGAAGAAACAGTGGCCTATCTGGTTAACTGCTGCAAGAAGATTGTCCAACTGATTACAAACAAAGGCATGACAAAGTAGCAACAATGGTTCATTGGAATATCTGCAAGAAATACCTTTTTCCTGAAAGGAACTGGTAGGATTCATAAAACAAAACAAAATATTCAGAGAAGTAGAATTGTAAGAACTGCAAAATCTACATGCACAAAGAAATTGAAGGCTTGCTATAAGTAGCTCAGACAATAGAGACAATACAAAAAGTTGATATGACTCATCAGTCATTTGCAAAAGGCAGCTTACTTGGAGCAGCTTAGAACTTGTGACAATACTTTTAATACTATTAAACAACAATATCTGCCTAATTCAGGTCCTTAGGAAGGGCTCAATAGGTAGACAAAACTTCCAAATCCAGCCTAAACATCTGACTGACTGTGCAACCACAATCCATAATAATAATAGAATCTGCTATCTTTTGAGATAAAGTATTAAACATTATTTTTAAAAGAAAGATTCACAATGAATTATAGAGTCAATAAATAAAATGAAAAATACTAAGGTTATCTTTTGTTTTAAAACTGCACATGCTTATCAAATGCGAGTTAAATGACCTATGCATCAGATATTCTAAATTTGAGTTCCAAATAGTAGCACTACTATGAGAAGATTATTAAGTGACTTGTATCTTCAGGAAAGTATTGTACACTTGGAACTTAGTAATTTTGCCACCAATCACAAATCTAATTGATTAGGTCAAGTTGACCATTCAGCTGGGATTAAAATTGATTCTTTATTGTTCTGACCTTTTTGCTTCTCAAGTGCGCTTTTTTGACCTATTTAGGGCTTGAGAAGCTTCATTGAAAGACACGCATTGACATTTTGACACTAGAAGTACAAGCATTTTCCCCTTCAATATACATCATTTATCATACAAGTCCAATTACTGGTAACTTCTACAGTTTGTAGAATCAAGGAGAGTCAAGTTATATTTAAAACTCAAGGAACAGGATATTACTTGTATTGTCACCATTTCCAGGTCATACATCTGTACTTGAAAGGCAATCAATTATTGCCAATACATTTGAACTGCATTGACTTATCCAAATGTCAGAGAAGAGATTGGATGGTTTTTGCATCAAGAAGTTGTTTTTGATGTTGAACTACAGCCTTGTGTGATTTGCAAATTATATCTACAAATGTAGGAATTTAATTTTCAAATTTTATTCTATTCTACAATCTCAAATACATGCTTTCAAGGTCTGCCATTTCTCATAGGTTCAGTTTCAAATATAAAACTCTTCTGGATCAGATGACATTTCACAGAATTTATTGTTTTACAAAGCAAACACTGTGCAGTCTTTGATATTCCTTTCCTGAAAAGAACATGTGTTTCATTTAATGCAAAACTTCTGCTGTTATTTCTTCCTTCAGTAAATCCTGAAAATATATTCTTACAATCTGGAGGAATTTGTGGAATGGTCGAACATGATGCCCAAATGCCTCCTGCCCTTGTCTTCATAGAAACTACCTAACATATTGAGAGGATGAAGCTAGGATCAAAGTAGTTAGATTTGAATTTGGGAAGGGAAAGAACCAGGGGTGAAATCCAGCAGGTTCTGACAGGTTCTGGAGAACCAGTAGCGGAAATTTTGAGTAGTTCAGAGAACCGGTAGCAGAAATTTTGAGTAGTTTGGAGAACCGGCAAATACCATCTCTGGCTGGCCCCAGAGTGGGGTGGGAATGGAGATTTTGCAATATCCTTCCCCCAGGAGTGGGGAGGGAATGGGGATTTTGCAGTATCCTTCCCCTGGAGTGGGGTGGGAATGGAGATTTTGCAGTATCCTTCCCCTGGAGTGGGGTGGGAATGGAGATTTTGCAGTATCCTTCCCCTGGAGTGGGGTGAGAATGGAGATTTTGCAGTATCCCTCCCCTGCCACGCCCACCAAGCCACGCCCACAGAACCGGTAGTAAAAAAATTTGGATTTCAACACTGGAAAGAACTATACAGAACTATACAGGTACAAGAGATAAGGTTTGAGTTGGCAGGGCATGTTCTTGTAAAATAACTGGAAAATTATTGGCTCAGTGGTCAAGACATGGAATTGCAATGAAGAGAAAGAAGAATGGAGTATTTTCTGTTTCAGTGCAACTTTTCTTTAGCAGATTATAACCTTAGCACTGAAATTTTGTAGTTTTGAACTGTAGCACTGACTGGATTGCTTCTCAAGCACTGATTTCTGATTCTGATTCTTCTTAAGTCATCACTTGTTTCAAAATAGTTTTCCACGTAGCTCCAGTAGAACTAGAACTGGAACTATTTTGATAAAATTCATAAATACAGTACACCTACAAAATTGGTCTAGTGATTGAGGCACCAGGCTAGAAACTAGGTAGATTGGAAGTTCAAGTTCCGTCTTATTCAAGAAAATCAGCTAGGTGACTTTCTGTCACTCTCTGTCAGCCTAACCCACCTCGCAGGGTTTAATGTGGAGAAATTAGGAGGAGGAATGAGTATTACTGTAGGTATCTTTGCCACCTTCAGTTATTTATATAAATAATAAAAGAAAAATATAAATACGTACATATTAGTTTTGACAGCTGTGTATTTGTAATCCACGAAAGAAACCTAAAACAAGATAGATCAATGACATCAGCAAGTATTGCGGGCCCAATTGGCAAAAGGAACATGTGGAAGAGGCCTTCATCCTGTAGTGCATAGACAATGGCTAATATGATGGTATTTGTAATACAAGGATCTTTAACAATACATTTGGATTTCAGTCATATTGAATCGTATTGGCATAATTCTATGTCCACATGGCTTTAGATCATATTTGGCTGAGAATTATGAGAATTTCTTTCCAACGTGTAGAAGAGTTGAGCACATTTATGATACTCCAGGTGGTTAGTACATTTTTAATCATAAATACAATTCATAAAATTGATTGATTCATATAATGGTCATGTGAATTGTTTCTTCTTTTTTAAGTGCTTTTTCTTGGCAGTTCAGTTTCATTTACAAGAATTTTTCTTCCAAGGAAGAAATTATTTTCATTTTATCTCTTGGGTTATGACAGTGAATTAATACTGTAAAATGTCTGTATTTTTAATGCAGTGATGTGCCTCCAGGAAAAACAATCATATGGGGAGGAATCTTTTTGGTTCCATTTCCAATAAGGTCAGACATGGGTTCATGGCTAGAATCCAGTCACAAAGCCAATATAAATGCTGTTGTGAATTAATCTCTTAACTGTGAATCTTTGCTGATTCTATAAGATTCATGATATATTAATGATTAATATTAACCTTATCTAAAATAGAAATACATAATGTTATCTACTTTTATTTTTTGGCATTTATATTAGCATTTTTTTCCTCATCTCACATAATTGAACCTTATGAAATCAGTATATAGTCCTCTCAAGTACTATATACATTAATAAATAGCAGATTGAGGTGTGTGCTTTTATTCTACCTAGCAAAATCTTTTATGTTACTAGATTTATCTTCATTTATCCTTAACATAAAATTAGAAGTTAACACTTTATTACTTTGTGTCAACATATTTTGCTCCAATGATATTCAAAGATAGCATTGTGTTATGTGGTTATTAAAGACATGAATGGGAAGGGAACTTGTCTGGCATGCATTTCAATTGTCATTGAACTGTTTGGCCACATGGAATCCAAATGTTGAAAATACAACTGACCTGTTGTATGGTCAAATGAGTTCCCATTAAAAATGCATAGCTTATAAAGAGGCTAATATAATTATATTTATTATATATAATTATTAGGTGGGTGTTATTTCCCCTCCTATGCTTAGTGTTTATTACAGTTGGGCAGATTAATAGTTGTATTGCATTCAGTGAAAAATGAGTTTTGGCCCTGTATAGGGTACCATTCTGTAGCAGGACTAATGAACCCACAGGAAGCTCCCTTCCCATTGCAGACCCCTGTTTATATCAATGTTTATATCCTTTGGAAGCTGGAGTTTCACTGTAGGCTTGTATGCGTAAATATTCTGACCATTTCTTCTGGCTTTTAATGTGAACTCTTCTCCTTAGCCTCTTATCTCAATTTCAGACACCACCAACTACCACCACTGGCAACAATGACTTTACTGCTGCCAGTTAATTCTTCCTTTCCTCTCACTGTTTCCACAGCTTATTTTGATTCCACAAGTCATAAACCAGAAGAGTAATATATGTTGTAATATATATTTCATAAGTGGAAAGTTTTCATTTTGTTGTGAGTTTTTCTAAGAATCCTGAAAGACTTTGGTGAATTGTTAAAAAGGTGATGTGCTGGCTTATCAAGGGTTTAGCCTAGAATTAAGAACTGTCTCTTTAAGACATAGCATTCTGGGGAATGTAGTCCATGCCATGTAGTCCATGGCATGTGATCATAACTGTGTACTCTTATTGGTCATTGAAGTATGCCTGGGGGGCGGGAGTAAAGGAAGTCACTTTTCAAGCTAGCTACCGGGAAAGCATGCCTGAACAAGGAGATGGGAGCGTTAATCCTTTTTTACAATATTCGTGATGGTTCCAGATTATGACTGTAGATTCAGAAGAACTTCTACATAACCGTGAGTGTTGTCAGAGGATGCCTGAAGAATAAAATATAATCTGATTGAATGTACCATTGCGTTTTGTTAAGCTGCCTGATGATAGCACAACCAATCTACGCTTGATTCAGAACAGGTGATGTACGGTATATATCAGATTAGGTTTATTAGCTACACACATACATATTCACAAGCAGGATCTACACTTTAGACTAAATTATAGCATGATTAGTTTACTATGTTGTATATTCTACCTTTAAGGTCTGAAATATTTGTCACTGCAATCAATATGCCTCTATAGCAGTGATTCCCAATCCCCCACCTAAGCATCTCTAAAATCCTGATGCCCCCCCCCCTGTCACATATAATTCTTACTATTCAAAAAGTGAACTCACGCGGAGGAAGCCTAAAAGGCCATTAACTTGGTTTAAACAAGGTTCCAATTGCCCCCATTAAAAATCAAATTGCCCCCCTGTGGGGCGTGGGCCCCACGTTGGGAACCACTGCTCTATAGTATTATCATTTTGCAAAAAAGGAGTGAAAGAAATAGTGAAAATTAAATTAAGATTCTCTTTGATCAGATTTGATTAGACCTGATGGTTTCCAGTTACACAAGCAGACTGCTTGAGAGAGTTCTAAAGGCTCTCATATAGCTCTCCTCTGCATTAATGGCTGTTAGCTACCTCTGTAATCCCAGCAGGGATGCTAAATGGACAACTACTAAATGGTGCCAATAAACTGCAAAATACCTGCAGCATAGTCACTTCTAGAAATAGAAATAGTTCATGCATAGAAGAAAGTTCGCTTAATGTGCTTTTTATCATCATCCACTTTTAAAGTGTTGAAGATCAGACAATACTTAATTTTATGAATTTTAAGCATACTAATAATATCTGAAGAATATCTCTGGGCATTTGAGGGATATGAAAATGGTAAAGGACAGTTGACCTTCATTTTAGACCCTAGGTTATGAAATAATATTAATACGTAATGGATTCAATCTAAACTGTGTCATGTATGCACAGGTAGTCTGCATTGAACAACCACTCATTTAGCAATTGTTCAGAGTTACAATAATGCCGAATAAGCAGAACCTATAGTGGGTCCTTGTAGTTGCCATCTTCACAACAGCCTCACGATCAGATGATCATGATTTGGGGGTCTGACAAATGGCTACTAATTTACCACATTGTAGTGTCCTCTGGTCATGTAATCACCATTTATAATCATCACTGCCATCTTGACAAGCGAAGTCAATAGGGAAGCTGCCAGGAAGTCACAAATGGCAATCATCTGACCATGGGCTTTGCCTAACGACAGAAACCCAGACTGTTGCAACTGCAGTAAGGAATAAGTCATAAGTCAGGTGACATAGATACAACCTCATCACTTAGCAACAGAGCTGCTCATCCCAACTACCACTGAGAACTACCAGTACACAGATGATGTTTACGTTGAGCTTACTTATTTCTAGTCAAAGCTACCTAGGTGAAGACTATTAGTCTTTGCACAATAAATCAACAGAAATGTATAGGATCCAAATATAACTCAGTATTCTAGCATGACGTTTATTGTATTTATCATGCTATGCTGTAGCAGTCATTTTCTGTAGGGGCAAGTGATATATTAAACACGATCCACTCAAATTGAATGTAGAGAGGTCATCCATACAGTATCCCAGTACATATTTTGAGATGGAAAACTGGTTTTCTCAAATTAAAACCATTGTGATGAACACAAACTGGGATGAAATTATATACCCTCAAATCAGGCTACACACACACACACACACACACACACACACACACACACACACACACTTTGAATTTTAATTTTGTGAAATAAAAGCAGGAAAGCTATTGCCAATGTTTTAAATTTCCTAAGGGAATGATTTATTAATTATGGAAAGTAACCTGTCACAGTGCTAACATATTCTTGCGAATGGATTTTAATTTGGTGATTATTCATTTTGAATAGGTAGAAAAATATCACTCTTCTTATGCAATCCAGTATTTGGACAGCAATTTTGTGGGCAAGAATAATGAAACAAATTGCTGTAATTATTCAGCTATAAAAATAGGACAACTGTTTCCTTATCATCAAAGGTGTGCAACAATGCAATATAATTAATAGGGAACAAAATGCATTTTAATGAGGAATAGCATATAAAGGAGTGCAGTGTAAATACGAAAAAAAATATGTAGGAACTAAAGCTTACAGTGTTCCCTTTCTACTATGATACTGAACAGCAGTTATTATGTCAGCTTTTAGTAAATATTTTTGAACATTTTCTATTGTGATTCATCTTCAAATACAGTAAAATATGGATGGTATAACAGTTGAACACCCAGTGACTAATTGGATGTCATGTCTATCCTCTTTATTTACTTAAAAGATTTATAAAGCGGCTCATCGTAAGAAGCCCTCACTGACTCACAAGAATAAAGTAATTGTAAAACAAAAACAAAACAATAATAAAACAGTAAAAGCAGTACACAGTAAAAAAAAAAAATCTTGCTACTTAATCAATCTTGAGATGCCCCACAGCAGACTTAGTTGTCATCCTTCTATAATATCTACCTATAGAATCCTATCCCAGAGTCTCAATTAAAAAGCAGTTTTAAGAGTTCTCTGAAAAGTTAGAAAAGTGTCTGAATTGCCAAAGGGACAATGTTCCGCAAGGCAGGGGCAGTCACAGAAAAGGCACACTTCTGACGTTCCACCAAATGGCAAGATTTCAGAATGGACTTGGAGTGCGCACAGTATCGTATCTTGTGGAAGACAAATATTTTTAGGGAGAAGCACTCCCACAAATAAACAGGTTCCAACCCCTGCAACTGATCCAGAAGGATACCATTGTCAATGGTATCGAAAGCCATCAATAGATCTAGGAGACCCAGGACTATTACATTATCCCAATCCTGGGCCCTTTAAATGGTCAGCAAACGTGACCAATCCATCTCAGTGATATATCCCGGCTTGAACCCAGACTGAAAAGGATATAGATAAGTCTCTTTGTCCAGGACCCTCTAAAGCTGTAGGCTGACCACCCTCTCAACAATCTTCTTCCAAATTTGATAATTTTTGGATAAAAGTTATGTAACACAACCAGGTCCAAAGATGACCTCTTGAAAGGATGATCTTCTTCAAGGCAGGTGGCTTCATCCCTTCCTGCAAAGAGGCATTAACTATCACTTGAACCCAGCCACATGCCACCTCCTGGGAGGCCTTAATAAAACCAAAGGAGCAGGGGTCCAAACACAGGTGGCCAGTCCACTTCCTCAAGATAAATTGGTTCTAACTCCTGCCAGATAACAGGACTCAGACACGTTTCAGTCACCTCCAAAGGATCTGCCCAGCCAGAGTGTAACTCCAAGTGAAGCCACTTTATATGCAAGATGCTGAGAATATTCCTCAGAGGGGCCCTTTATTTTATGAAGGCTCTTTTAAATATCTAGATATGAATTTGGTTTCACACAACATATTTTAACTATCGGATTAAATCACTATATAGAGCAACTGGTTAGTAAGGTTTATATGAATTGCAAAACAAAGATTTTACATTGTAAAACAATCACAAAGGACTCTTCAATTTATTTTTGTCTCTACTAAGTAATGACTAGTCCTTGAATAGTTTACAGCAGTATTCTGCAATCTGGCCAAATTCCTGATGGATGAACCATCTCCCAGAAGAAATGAATGAACAAGTAAATTCCTTCTTGTGCAGGACCCCTGCTGAGTTTTCTGGGAGTTTCCATACATCTGGAAGGCATTCTTTGGAAAACATAGGTTTAAAGGAACCCAATACACTATGTACTAATAGGGTGGTACCTGTAGAACTGCAGAAATTGTTGGACGAAATTTTCAGTCTGGATTCTAGCCTTGATTAAGGACAGAATCAGACTTAACTTCACTGATAGATTAATTTCATTTAAGTATGAGTGAAATTCTATTGCTCTTGCTTAATCATTTTTCAGTTTTTTTATCTTTTTAACCAATTTATCTCTCCTGGATTGTTGGTATAGAAATTAGAAATACTGCCTATATCATACTGGAAAGAAAGAAAGAAAGAAAGAAAGAAAGAAAGAAAGAAAGAAAGAGAGAGAGAGAGAGGAGGGGAGGGGAGAGGAGAGGAGAGGAGAGGAGAGAGGAAGGAAAGAAACAGGCATATTATTTAAGGAGATTGGTACAGTCATCACCATCTTTGAAGGGTCTTGTGGCTAAGAATATCTATTACCAGCATTAATCAATATATATCATCTATATGCCTTCCTGGGCAGGGGCAGACAAATTAATATATAGTGGGCATGCATGCATGTGTGTTGTGTGTGTTTTATGCGCTATATAAAAGTTTTAAATAAAATAAAAATATTACATTTGTCCATGTATTGATGCATACTTTAATCTAATGAATTTGGGTCTATCCTTGTATTTGATCTGGCAGCTGCCAGTTGGTACAGTCTGTAACACGCAGGTTGCTTAGTGGAATGTTGTTGCTCCATAGAAGCAGCTGCACAGGATTTCGGTTAGCTATAGACCTACATTAAAGGTTTTGCCTATGAAGTATAAAGCACTAAAGAATTTAAGATCAGGATGCCTGATGGACCACCTGTGCCATTAACCGACCAGAAGTCTTAAATTGCTGCAGTAGTCCATTTCGAAGGTCACTAAGACATGAGTCACTGTGAGCAGAGCCTCTCAATCGTGGAACAGCACATTAGCTCTTTTAAGGATTTGTTTATAGATCAGAGAAGGGAAATTGAAAGAAGAAATCATTTGTTGTATTTTAAGAAGAGCTAGATTACTAAAATTATTTATACTTGTGATGAAGGGCAATCACTTCTCTGTATATTCCTTTTCTTTTTCTTTATTATCTTTTTTCTTTTCTGCACTTTTTGATTTTTATTCTTTTAGTTTGTATTTTATTGTTGCAATTGTTATGTTTAATAAAATTACTATAAAAAGTAGTTGTTTTAGCTTTGCTGTAACAAAGAGCATTTGACCTGGGACTGGGTGAACCTCTTCTGTTGTGATGATTGTTTGCTTTGTTATATTTTGTTCTGTGTGTATAAAAATACATGCCCACAAAAGAAAATTATTCTGATCTGCCAATAATGTGAGATGCAATCATACATCAACAAAGTAAAGTTCAATCAGCATGTGAACTTTCCCAATATTATTAAAACATATTATAAACTTGAATTCCTTATAGGTAAGAGAAGCCATTCAAAAGGATTTTATAGATGACTAGCTGATGACCCGGTGTTGCCTGGGTATTTATTTATCCCAATCTTGTATTAGACAGGAAAAGGAATGAATTATATCTATAGTGTCAAATCAAAGCAATTTTCTTTACAGGGTTTTAAAAGTATAAGGACCTTGTTCAAATCCCAGCTACGGAACCTGTGGCCAGCTAGGGGATTTAGAAGCGCCACCCCCCTGCCTCTGCCACCACCCGTTTTACCATTTCCTCAAACTGGGCCTGGGACTGGAACATAAATCCCTGACCTGGCCCATGCTGCGCCTCCTCCACCCCTGCTGAAATAGGCTGGGTCTCCTCTCTGGCCTCCATACCTGTTTCGCCTCGGTTGGGGTGGTCCCGTCCTTCGCGCGATGAGTTGGGCGAAGGACGATCCTGGGAACACGGGCCGAAGCTGTGCCCTGTGAGATTGAGCCACCGCAGTGAGGTGGGGGTGGGCGATCCGCTTAGGCCATGGCACGCTCAATCAAAGGCCTCTGTACTGGCCTAATCAGGCTCCCTTCATAGACCTACTGTGTGAGGGAGGCCTAGGCCTGTTCAGAAAAACGCTGAGCTAGGCTCAGTGTACAGAACACTACCGTTGTTCCGAAAGGCCAGCCCTAGGGGTGCTAGCGGTGTCTTACCCCCACAGTATTTGTCACCAGATAGTAAGTCATATGTGTACCAAGTTTGGTTGAAATTGCTCGAGGCGTTCCAGAGTTATGCTGGAACATACATACATACAGCCTTATACAGTATATATATATTGGGGTTGCTACTAAATAATTTTGTATAGTAAGTAATAATGTATTACTATATTTGAACAATTAAAATTTGAATTCTTTATTTAAGAAATTCCAGGTAGTAATGAGTCATGGGCTATAACACTAGGAAGTAGATGTGTGAAGCCCCCAGCTCCTCATATGCATGTGCGCGCACACTCCTTATTAATGTTTGATTTGTTTTTTATACTGAAGGACATTGGCATTATTCTACTATAATAATTTTTCACTTCCTAAAATCTAAGATCTTTCCCCAAGAGATTTTACTAATGAGTTTTCCCAAGTCTGAAGAAACATGCACACATATATTTAGAACAAACTTCAGAAGAATCAAAAAGTAATACCATTTTTCTATTCTTTCATGGTTGTTTATTCGATTAGTTGTAATGTGAGTGTAGTATAAAGTTTTATATCTATGTGATTACATATGAGATATTTGTTCATAAAGTCAGAGTTTATGTCTGGAATCTAAGATCACATCTGTGTTGCCTTAAACATGAAAATAAGCTATGACTGGAGCAATGAAGAATCCTGATCTTTTATTAGTGAACAGGAGGTATTTTTCTCTTGAGTGATGTGTAATCATCCTTTTCCTTATTTCTGTGCTAACAGAAGCCACAGAAAGGCTTCCTGAATACTTTGAAGTCTCTACATTGCAATTTAATCTTTCTTCAACCTTTTATTAGTTTTGACCCTTACTTAACCCTCCCACCAATATATGAAGATATAAATTAGGACCAGCATTCTTCAGAAATAAGTTGAAATATGTATTTCAGTACTTTTGTAGCACCTCTGTTATTCGTTAAAGCATTTTTTTTCAAGTTTCCCAGTGACCATGAAATAAACAACATGGCTATTTTAAAGAGTTGAATTCTTAAATCCTTATGTTTTATTGCAATTGATTATGGTTTGTTTCACAATCTGCACCAGGAAATTCCCAGACCTCACGACTTCATATTTTTTCCTATTATGTAGCCAATTTGACTGCAAGGTTGTTCATCCAATGTAATCCAAGTATAAAGTGTTTATTTTGATGTTGTTTGATGTGATTATTAGCAATAAACAAAGTTTTCTTTGCAAAATTATATTAATATAATTCTTATTGTACTTACCTAATCCAATTCTTCAAGTGATCCCAGGTTTCAGCAACTTTTTGCCTTCCAAACAATCAGTAATCATGGTTTTTTTTTTCTGCTATTGCATTAGTGGGAACATATACAGTACTTGTAATAACAGTCAGAGTTTACTGAATAGCCAATAATTCTAATACATACAGTTCTGATTTGATATGCAATATCTATTCTGTATTTGCATATAAGTACATGTGAAACTCTTTTTGAGTGACATTGACCCTGCATTTCTTTCTATAAGGTTTCATGAAGCAGAAATCATGTACCTAAGATAAAAGTCAAAGGGCTGACTAATTCAGGATACAATAGATAGTAATGCTAATAAAAGAACTTAGGATACAACCCCAAGACCCAAAGTAGAAATCATGAAGTTAATGACTTGAATTTCATTTCTTTTCTAAATAAATAATATCGCATTCAGTCTAGACTGTTTAACAAAAGCTTGATTTGCCCAAACTTTACAACAGAAGTAATAAAAGATTTAGTAATACCAAAGGTGGCAATGTAACTGCTAGGGTTTGAATCACCAACTGCCAATATTTTTGAATACCCCAAACCTAAACCATAAATTAAACATGTAACTTGAGGACCTTTCCTAATTTTTTTATATATGTAATTCATGTACACAATTTGCATTGTCTTTTAGTATTAAAATTACTAGGTATGCACTACCAGGCTGCCATCAGTGGAGAAACTTAATAATGTCCCAGAAGATAAAGTTTGATCAAAGTGATTATTATTCTATATTTCAGTTTGCACTTCTTTCATTTGTGTAATATAAAAAACATGTTTCATAAAATCTGATTTTCATATTTTATTTTCCATTGACTCCTATCCATTTCACTAGAGTCATAATTTAAGAAATCTGGATATGGGTTTTATAGAAAAAAGAAAGGGATAATAACGTATCAGTAATCATAGAAAACGGATAGCATTTTAGTCGTTCTGTGACAATTAATAGGATTTATTTATTCATTAATATATTTAGAATACATATTGCTTGCTCTATAGCAACAAGTGTTTTGAAAGCTGTTCAGAATTTTAACACCCAAAATTATTAGATTGACCAAACCCAAGATTAAGGCCAAAATCCTACTCTTGTATTTGTAAACAGTTTTTTTGTAATAATAGTTGCAAATTCCACTCCCCCAAAATCCAACAGAATAGCATCTGGCAGCTGCTTATTCTGTGGATAAACTGATGGACGGAAGGAAGGAAATACCGTAGTTATCATATTTTATCTCTCTGTGTAAGTATATTTTCTTTGCTTTGGTCGCGCTGATGGATGATCTCTGGCGAGCCAGAGATGGAGGTTTTTCCTCCATCCTGGTGCTGCTTGACCTCTCAGCTGCTTTCGATACCGTCGACCACGGTATCCTTCTGTGTCGATTAAGGGAGTTGGGAGTGGGTGGCACCGTTTTGCGGTGGTTCTCCGCCTATCTCTCTGATCGTTCACAGTCGGTGTTGGCAGGGGGGCAGAGGTCGACCCCTAGGCCCCTTGAGTGCGGGGTGCCTCAGGGTTTGGTCCTCTCTCCCCTTTTATTTAACATCTACATGAAACCACTGGGTGAGATCATCCGAA
>QLTV01000602.1:589690-610897 GCA_003457575.1 Thermophis baileyi | reverse complement strand
ATTCTATTCTATTCTATTCTATTCTATTCTATTCTATTCCATGTAACATTGTCATGCCAAACTTGCTCTTAGCACTAAGGATCATCTTTACCCTATCTCAGTGACATCGGGTTTCAAATTTCCCCTGCCTCTCCTCCCTCCCCCCTCCCCCACTGATCAGGAACTAAGAAACAGAATATGGTGATACTGGAACATGATACAGATATTATGGTACTGGTGATAAGATAACAATATGGCAATTCTATTTTGACAAGATGATATTAATGTTTAACATGAAACTTGTGACTTGCAATTATTTTTAACAAAATTGAAAGCTTTTGTAATTTGAAATGGCATACTTTCTACTCATCCTTGAATTTCATTAGGTCACTGAATTCTTATGGTTTTGTAATATTTTAGGTATGAGACAAAATTGCATGGGCTGACACACAAGGCCAATTTACAATATTTTAAAACCACAATATGTATGGAAAAATATTGATTAAAGAAAAGCTTGTCCTTGAAAAGGTGTAATGAGTCATAAGAAATCTAATATATACAACTATGAAAATAGAACTCTTACAGATAGCTTATTTATTTTTAAATGAATATATTCATTGATCATTGATTGAAGTTAGGTTGTATCCATATTGAATGAAATAAAAATATACTGTAAATCTATAGATCCAAGTTATCATTTTGTGGCCACAAGTGCAAAATCCTCAAATTAAAATAACACTTATTGATTCACATGAGGGACTTAATTCTAATTGGTCCTTTTTTCTTCAGCAAGGTGTGAGTTTGAATATGCACTCTTATGACTCTTGGAAGTTTCAATATATTACCTAGATTTTAATTCCTTTCATATGGTAAGCACATATAAGGTTACCAACCTCTCATGTTAGCAAATGATGTGGATAAAATGATCTTTTTCATAGGCTTCATTTTATACATGTATATTTAGATGACTGGTTTTCCTAAAGATCAACATTGGTATCTTCTCAAATGTATGATGAAATGTAGAATCAGAGGCATCAAGCATGAGCACAAATTTTGCACAAAACTTATATTATGCGACCTTCAATGTCTCCCTTGGTTCTGTGATTCTATCCAACTTCTTATCTCATACAAATAATACCGTGGCCACAAAATTGCACTGAAGAACTATTGCAGTGTTTGCAGATTTTTCCCCCTATCTCTTGAATAAATCATTATCAAAAAGTACTAAGTACTTTCAAATAAGTACTTATTTGAAATTTTTGTTACAGAAAAATGCATGGCCATTCCATAGCTACTGTATAATCAATCCTTTCAATTATCTGGGACTTCACCAAAATATATCCTTTAGTCTTCTTTTAATTAATTCCCTAACCAAATAATGAGAGACCATGAAAAATATCACACTGATATCAAAGTTCATAGCATTTCATTCAACTCTGGATTAATGGCTACCAGCTCTCACTTTGATTGCCAATCAGCAACAATGCCTAACTAAGAACTCTTTGAACAGGACAATTCTAAAAGTTGCTCACCTTTTACAATGGTGTTTCTTTCTTGTAACTGAAGCTTGGGTCATTTCCTTCAATTTGAAGCTTTAAGGCTTGTTTAAGGCTAAATTCTGTTTCTGCAGATGGATAGCCTTCCAAAACCTCCTGATGCCCTCGATCCTGGACTGTTCGTGGAACAGATACTCTACCAAGAAAAACCTGATTGCTCTGAAGATGGTAGTTTGGATTTGTCATTATTCCATTTCTCTTTTTTTGCTCTCCACTTTGTTGATGGATCAGGAACTGCTGTTGGGACCGGCAAACTTCTTGCTGGGCTGAAGGGACTAAAATTTTGCACTGTGTATCAGCAGGCATATTTTTAAGAGGCACGGTAGTGCCACATTTGGCAACAGATATCTGCTTATCAAATTGAGTCATTTCATATTCTAGAACTTTTGGTTGTGAGGAAGTGGTTTGTTTTACTTTTTTCCCAGCAGCCCCGGATTTGTTGGAGCTCTCAGTTTTCCCTGTTTTGTTTGGTTTTGTTGATTTTAGGTTGGGTTTCACCTGGCTCCATTCAAATTCACTATTTGGCGAACTATGATTCTGGCTTAAAGAATGAGTGGTGGAAGAAGGTGAAACAATGGACTGTCTACTTCTACTGCGGGGCAGTGAATGCTGCTGTATTTGTTCTGTAAAGGACATATTGTGGAAACTATCAATAGGTACTGTTTGGGCAGTTGCTGTAGATGAAGTTGTACGAAGAGAAGAGTTTTTTGAACTTTTCAGTGAATTATTAGATAAAGAGGACTTCTGTCGGTCAACTGTTGAATCAGGGGATTCAGAGGGAGAACTAAAAGCATGAGATGGGCCATTTGACAAACCACGCAAAGCAGCTTGTACATCACCCCCACCAGTGCTCCCTGAACTGTTTGATTTTATAGTTAAGGATTGCATTTTTGAAGGTACTGATTGCAAAGGTTTTTGCTCCATTGTATGGATTGGGGAAGGAGTGCATCCATTTAAACTAGAAGCACCATATTTTTCCAGTAGTTTAATTATTGGCGTGTGCCCGTTCTTTGCAGCAACACGCATCGCTGTGCGCCCAAACTGATCTGCGTGATTTGGATCAGCACTATTTTCCAGTAATATCTGCACCACATCAATATGTCCTTCTTGGGCTGCAATGCAGAGTGCAGTAGCACCTTGATTGCATGTATGATCAACTAAGGACCCGTGCTCAATCAAAAGCTGAACTACTTTGACGTGTCCCTGCCATGCTGCCGACTGTAACGCTGACCGTTTCTCATTGTCTGATGCATTTACATCAGCATGGTATGTTATCAGCATCTGTACCATCTCCACGTGGCCCTGCCAGCAGGAAACATGGAGTGCCGTCCTTCCTTCAGCATCACTTGCTTCTACATTTGCACCATTTTCTAAGAAGTACTCAGCCATTGATAGCTGGTTCTCCAAGGCCAAGATGTAAAGTGTTGGCCGGCCATCAGCATCTTTATAGTTCACATCAGCTCCATGGCTGAAAAGTACTTCAACTATATCTCTGTGCCCTTCTAAAGCAGCAACACGGAGTGCATTTCTCCCATCATAGCCTCTATGATCAATATTAGATTTATTTTCCAGTAAAGTCTGCACACAGTCATAGTGGCCCTCCTGGGCTGCCAGTATGAATGGTATACGTCCATCATTATCAATTTCATTAGTCCGAGCACCTTGTTCTATAAGTGCTTCACATATTAATCTGTGACCTTCAAAAGCAGCCATATGCAAAGGTGTCCATCCTGCATCATCCCTATGATTTTCATCTAATCCTCTATCTAGCAGAGTCCGTACTACTTCAACATTACCTTGAGCAGATGCTATGCTAAGAACTGTCCGTCCTTCACTATCAATGCTATCCACAGCTGCTCCCCAAAATAATAAAGTATTTACAACTGAAGCATGGCCCATTGACGCTGCGGCAAGAAGAGGGGTGCGGCCATTGTTGTCAGTATGATCTACATCTGCTCCACCTTCCAGAAGCAAATCAACAACATCTACATGCCCTTCATAGGCTGCTACTAGCAGTGGAGTCATTCCATCTTTGTCACAATGATCCACCTCAGCTCCCCTGTCTATTAAAAGGCTCACAACGGAAGCATGTCCCTTGCTAGCAGGAACACAAAGAGCAGCAACTGAGAGAGCAGTCCTTCCATCCACATCCTCATGATTTACCTCTGCACCATGGTCTAGAAGATGCTCTACAATTTCTTTATGCCCCATGTACGCTGCAGCAATTAAAGCAGTTCTCCCTTCATTATCTGCTTTGTTCACCTCAGCTCCATGTTGCAACAGATTCAGTACAATATCTTCATGTCCTCCCCAGGCTGCTGCTCTCAAAGCTGTTCGACTGTCAGCATCTGCACAGTCTACTTTTACACCAGCATACAGAAGTGCAGAAACAACTTCAGTATGTCCACCCCAAGCTGCAGATCGCAATGCTGTCCATCCATCATGGTCAGTATGATTTATGTTAGCGCCACATCCAATCAAACAATTTACAACTTTGGTGTGTCCTTGCCGAGCAGCTAAAGTAAGTGCTGTCTGCCCAAGTGTATCTTCAATTTCGAAATCTGCTCCTCTAGAAACTAACAAATTCACTACATCAAGATTGCCACTGTAGGCAGCATTGGCCAGCAATGTTCTTCCATTTGAATCACATTGATTGATTGAAGCACCATTATCCAATAAAGTTCGAATAGAATCTTCTCTTTCTAATGCTTGTCGCACAATGCAAGATGTCCGATCGTCTTCACTATTAACATGAGCACCAGCTTTTACTAGCAATTGTAAAACTTCCTGCTCTTTAGGGATCAACGTCAACAAAGAATCTTTAACAGGAGTACCATTCCAGATCATCCATAAAGCTAACTCAGAAGTTTCCAGTTGTAAATTTGAATCTATTAAATGCAAAGCAAATTCTTGTGCTTCCAATGGTGCTAAATCCTTGGCTCGACATGTATAACTCATTGCTAGCATTCGGTGTCCCTCTGCTGCATTGCATAAATATTTTTGTGTACAATGTTTTACATCCAACAACCATTCTGCAAAACTGTAGTGAAAAAGGATCTTTGTGTTTCCTAGACCATCAACGAGAACTTTTGATAGAACATCGAGTTTGCGCTGGAAATCCTCCATAGACAATGCCATATTTTTGGTCCACACTGCATGGAACAATTCAGTCGTTGTGAGTGGTCTGCAAGCAGCAAGGATTACATTCAGAATAGGCTGGACTTTTGCAAACTGTTTTCTCACAAAAAGTCTCTGACAAAGCCAAAGATAGAGTCCATTTAACGTTCCAGGGATATCACGAATTTCTCTTAGCATAATGAAATTTTCTACTACTCCATCTAGAACACGCTCAAGGTACAGAAAGCAACCACTGCTTTTAATGTGAAGCTGATTCAACATTTCTGCAGTTTCTTTTGTGAGATGTTGTCTCAGGGCTTCTTCTTGATCCAAGCGATGCAGAATATACTGTTGGACATCTTTCACAATATAGGCCTTCCTGAGGTCATCAAGACTTATTTTTCGAAAGCCTAGACAAAAATAAGAGAGACAAAAAGGTAAGCATTTCATAAGTTTAATTTCAAACAAGTTTTACTTATTCTGTTAGAAATGTTCAATTTACTTACATGCGACACATCAGATGTATCTAATATTTCATGAACTACTTAATTGCACAGTGAAGGTTTTTCTTGAACACAGGACATGTTTCTTGTTTAAACCTCCAATTTTTAATACTTTATAAAGCAAGAGTACATACTCGCAATCTCTAAACTTGCAATATGATAACTAATTCACAAACTGAGTTTTGGACTTTGCTGTATCACAAACAGATTGTTTATTCCATTTGCAAGATTATTAACCATGATTTGCCATTTGTCCATCTCTATAATATTATGACTTTTTTCAAGTCAGTAGTTCACAAAATTAATTTTGTAACGATCAAAATGTAATTTAAATTCTCTTACTTTTCTTAAGAGGACAACTCCATTTTACTAGGAATATAAAAAGAATGGGGAAATTCAGATGAAAATGTCATTAGCTCTACCTAATCAAAAGGATGCAGCAGAAATAGATAAATAGTAAGGATTTTGAGAATGCAAAGTGAGCATTCTGTTTCCCCTTGAAAATATTTATTAATACATGAATTAATTTATTAATTGGAAAATATTAAACACAAGAATAAGGCTAATACAAAGTAAAATAGGGCAAAAAAGAGAAGAGAAAAATGAAAAATGAAAGAAAAATAACTAAAGATGCAAAAAGAAAAATACTAGTAAAAGATAGAAAAAGAAAAAAAAGACAGAAAGAAATGGCTTTCAATCTTGCTTTTAGCAGTTATTAAATACAATTTTAACTTGACCTCTCTATCTAAAGTTATGTCATGACTCTTTTCTTTCTATAATCTATCCTATCTAATCAAAATAATATTCATTTTTTTACATATTGACTCTATGAGTTTTCAGTCATGAATAAGCATAGATATTGTAATCAAACAAATCATTTCAGCAAGTTGGATCAACTTTACCAATCATTCCTCTATCATAAGTATTGCCAAATCTTTCCATCTTTGTCCATAACAATAATCTCATTGCAGTTATCTTATATAAAAACAATTTTCCATGACTTAATTTCTAACTGCTTATCCATCATCCTAAAGGAAGAAGTTCTGGTTTCAGTTGAATTATAATCATTAAAAGTCTCTGAATCATTGTATATATTTGGACACAAAATTTTCTAGCTTTCCCCATGTCCACCAAATATGATAAAATGTATCCTATTGTTATTCACATTTACAACAGGAATTTGAACTGCCCTTTTAAAATATAGACTAATTCTCTAGTGATATATACTAATGATATATCATTTAAAAATTGTATTTAAGGTTATAACATAGTGTAATTTCATTCCTTTCAACCATGTATTTTCCCAATGTTCCACCTGGTATACTATAGCCTAACTTTTTAACCACTTTATCATACATTCCTAATATGTTCTTTTTGTTTCAAATTTCAAAAAATGTATACATCACATGTTCATCATTTGTACACTATTGTGTTTCAAATAAGTCTAACAATGTTCAATACTATACATTTTGTTACCTGTTTTACATTTTTCAGATAACTATAATAAAACCATTGATAATTATGTCCTCTGCCACCAATTGTTCTCTTGATTTTATTTTACAATTATTTATTCATTTATTAAACCCATTGATGGCCTAGCAAATTCATCCCAAGGTCAGATCATGCAATGCTCAGAGAAATTGCAAACAACAACAACAACAACAAAAACCCCAACAGTTACATCTCAGAGTCTACATGCTTCAGTTTGCATGTTAAATGTTGAAATTCATGACAGAATAATTAGAAAAAGACTGAACAATTATAGTTTGTTTGGAAAGGTTGCCAGGAGAAAGCCTCTTCAAAAAAGAAAATGGCAGCAGAGCTCAGGTTTGCAAAGTTACATCTGAACAAAGCACAAGATTTCTGGAACACTGTCCTTTGGACACATGTGTCCAAAGTGGAGATGTTTGGCCATAATGCATAGCGCCATGTTTGGCAAAAATAAAACACAGCATATCAGCACAAACATCTCATACCAACAATCAAGCATGTTGGTGTAGGGGTGATAATTTGGGCTTGTTTTGCAGTCACGGGACCTGGGCACTTTGCAGTCATTGAGTTGACCATGAACTCCTCTGTCCACCATTAAGTTGACCATGAACAATTCTATATACCATGAACGTCTCTATATTCTAGAGTCAAATGTGAGGCCATCTGTCTGACAGCTATTGGGTCATACAACAAGACAATGATCCCAAGACACAAGCAAATCTACAACAGAAGGGGCGTTGGTCTTACCTGATACGCCTCTTCTCATAAGAGGAATCAGAGGGCCCCGATGTAATAACACGTGTTCTCTCAGGTTGAGGACTGAGTCAAAGAGGGGATAATGAGGCAGGAGGATGAAGATATACATTTGACATACTCAGTCCTCATTGGCTGAAGGAACAGTGTCATCCCATTCTTGGAGGTTAGCTCCACCCACTATGGAGAATGGCTGAAAAAGAAAATCAAGGTCTTGCAATGGCCCAGTCAAAGTCCAAAGCTCAGCCCAATTGAAATGCTGTGGCTTGACCTCAAGAGAGCTGTATATAAACAAATGCCCATAAACCTCAATGAATTGAAGAAATGTTATAAGAAAAGTAGTCCCAAATTCCTCCACAACAATGTGAGAGACTGATAGAGTCATACAGAAAACACTTACTTCAAGCTTTTGCTGCTAAAAGTGGTTCTACAAGCTATTGAATCATAAGGTGTACTTCGTTTTTAAACACATGGCTTCTTCATTTTGGCTTTCTTTGTAAAATAAATAATGACAATGTAATATGCTATGTGTTGCTGTTCATTTGAGGTTGTATTTACCTACTTTTAAGAACTGCTAAGGACTACGTGATTTTTTTCTGTCCTGATCAGAGAACTCAATCTCCTTTATTCATTGAATTGAATAAATATATACATTTCAATTAATCAACCTAAAGGAAGCTGCTGAGACAGAACTGCTAATATAACCACCTAATTGCCATGCAACTACCAAGACATAACAGCATCTATGCAATAGTTAGGATACTTTTTTTTTTTAAATGAACAACTTGTGAATGCTAAAAAGCCTGTAAACCTGGAAATGAAGGTTTGATTTAAATTATTCCCAACTTTAATGATGCATTGTTCAACCTTTGCCATCTGTATATTTTTCTTTTATTCAGGCTAAATGTCAACTTGCAAAGCTTTCAAGTTGCCATAAGCAGGAGGGGGGGGAGAACTGACGGAGTTGCTGATTGCACTAACTGAAGCTACATTCCACAATTGCTTCTTTTACTGATTGTGTCCTAGGTTACCTGAGTCAGC
This sequence comes from Thermophis baileyi, assembly GCA_003457575.1. Lineage (NCBI taxonomy): Eukaryota > Metazoa > Chordata > Lepidosauria > Squamata > Dipsadidae > Thermophis > Thermophis baileyi. The sequence goes on along the minus strand of QLTV01000602.1, from coordinate 602,457 downwards.
AGGAGGGTTGTGGGTTTCACAGCCTGCCAACGTGGTTCATTGGAGAATGTGATTTATGACGTCCAGTGAGGAGGGGGGAAACAGGGTCATGAGGGCACGTAACCTACGTGAGCTCAGTTCTGACTGCATCGGAGTATTGCCGATATGTCACTCCTAATAAATGGCTATATTTCTTTTGAAGTTTGGCTCGTGGCTTAATTAGGGCATCTTTCGGAAACTTCACACTAAAATCTCTAGTTTATTTTGCATTATGAAATTCATATGGACAGATTATAGTTAAAATTCTTTTGAATATACACAAAAAAATTGCTTGTAGCATTTTATTCTTATTCCTGATCATTCATTAGAAGTTATAGATGTGGGGAGTAATTAAAATCACAATTACAGATCTATATGCAAAAGCAATAGCCCTTTAGTATAACATAACGATGCTAAAATAATTAAGACCAGGTGGTGATGAAACAGCTGTTTGGTGATTTATTATTTCACAAAAGTGACAACATTTCTGTAATGCCAAAGAAGAAAATAGTAAATGGAATAATAATCCATGGATCATCTATCTACATGCTAATTTGTTAAACTGCTTTGGTTTGTGGTCACTGATAAATTCTTAAGAATGTATGAACAAAATCTAAATCAGATTTAGATCAGATCATAAGAGTGACTGTGTTCTGACCTAGGCTTCCTGATAAATAATACCGCACACACGGAGTCCCCAAAACCTCTTTTTATTTAAAAGGGCATTGGTCTTACCTGATACGCCCCTTCTCATCTGGTGGAGCCATCATTCAGGTTGGGATGTCCTCGTCCAGTCAGATGTTAGGACCGAGTCTGTTCCTTGTTTAAATAGCTGGATCCTCCCTCCTGGGACCCCAGTTTTCACTGAGGCCGAAGATACAGACTCGATGTGGCTTCATTCAGGTTGGGACGTACCAAAGCTCCCAATCCCCCGGGTGGGTCCTATTGCCCTCTATCTCAGTGAGCCTCTTCGTGTACTCATTGTAAGACTCTCCGCCCAAATGCCGCGTCTGCCGACACGAACTTGTCGATCTTGTAGTGGCGGATAAATTGTGATGGTGAAGACCATGTTGCCGCTCTGCAGACCTCCGCCAAGGGAGCTTGGGCGGCCCAGGCCGCCGAAGTGGCTGCGCTGCGAGTGGAATGAGCTGTAATTCCCTGAGGTCGTGGTAAGGCTGACATCTTGTAAGCTTTTGCAATTGTTCCTCGCCCTATGGTTGAAGATGACACATTTGTCCCGCGGTATGCGGTAGGAAGGCCACCAGAAGGGCCTCAGTCCTGCGAATCTGGCGAGTTCTCTTCAAGTATATATGCAGAGCTCTGCGGACGTCTAAGGTGTGCCATAGCATCTCCCTTGGGTGCGAAGGGTTCTCGCAGAATGACGGTAGGACTAGTTCCTGAGTTCGGTGATAGGCTGAATTGACCTTAGGGATGAATGAAGGATCCAGTCTGAGGACCACTCAATCTGGATGGAAAATGCACAGGTCCTCTCTCGTGGACAGGGCTGATAGCTCCGAAATTCTGCGGGCCGATGTGATTGCAAGCAAAAAGGCCACCTTGTACGAGAGATACCGAAGGGAAGCCTCCCGTAGAGGCTCGTACGGTGGGCCCATTAGGGACTTCAGGACCCTAGGAAGGTCCCATGTGGGATAGCGATGTATGACAGGTGGGCTGAGATTAGAGGCTCCTCGAAGGAATCGTCGCACTGTCGGAAACTGAGCCAGCGTCTCCACCTGTTGCCTGGTAAGAACGGAAGATAGCGCTGCCACCTGTCTTCGTAGCGTGTTGGGGGATAGCCCCATGGACAACCCCCTCTGGAGGAATTTTAGAATCTTTGGTAGAGGGATGCGAGTGGAGGAGAGACCCTCTGAACACCAAGTGCACCAAGAACAAAATGCTTTCCATGTTGCGGCGTAGATGCGCTGCGTAGATGGGCGCCGAGATGCCTGAATTGTGAAGATGACGTCCCGGTCGTAAACCTGTTGTCTCAGGTAGCCCCGCTCAACCTCCATGTGGTCAGTTGAAACCACTGGGGATCCGGGTGTACTAAGGCCCCCTGACTGAGCGTAGCCTCGATCACCGGAACCCGCCACAGAGGGAACACTGACAGAGACCTGAGGTCTGCAAACCAAGCTCTCCGGGGCCAATGCGGAGCCAGAACAATGATTTCCGCACGTTGCTCTAGGATTTTCTGTATTATCCGGGGTAGGATCGGGATAGGTGGAAAGGCATATAGGAGTCCCTGGGGCCACTTCCCTTGCAAGGTGTTCACTCCTTCCGCTCCCTGGGTCGGGAACCGAGAGAAGAATCTCGGTGTTTGAGCATTCAATGGGGTTGCGAATAGGTCGACCTGGGGGGTTCCGAATTGTCTCGATATCTCTTGAAAGAGGGATGGGTGCAGACTCCACTCTGCCTCTGCTCGGCTGAGCCAGTCCGCTTGGGTATTGGAAGACCCCGAGACGTGTTCTGCTGTAATCGAGAGCAGGTGCCTCTCTGCCCATAGTCCCAGTTTGAGAGCTTCCTGCATAAGGACTCGGGACCGGGTGCCGCCCTGGCGATTGACATGTGCCTTTGTGGTTATGTTGTCCGTGAGGACCAGCACATGTTGACCCGATAGGTGATGCCTGAACTGTTTGAGTGCCAGCGCTCCTGCTCTGAGCTCTAGCCAGTTGATAGATGCCGTTGATTCTCGGGGAGACCAGCGTCCCTGGGCCATCTGGTCCCGAGAGTGGGCTCCCCATCCAATCAGGCTGGCATCCGTTGTAACTGTGATTCTCGTCGGTTCTAGGAAGAGAGCTCCCTTGGAGATAGCTGTAGAACTCCACCAGGCCAGCGAATGGCGGACCTCCGGAGGGATCCAGACTCTGGCCTTTGAAGTGCTCTGCCCCGTCTTCTGAAAAGGTAAGAGGAACCATTGAAGTTCCCTCGAATGTAAGCGTGCCCAAGGGGTAATGGAGATACATGATATCATCTTTCCTAGGAGCGAGGAAAGGGTGGCCAGTGGAACTTTGTGTTCTCTCTGGACCTGAGAGACCAGAAGCTTAATGCTGTTTTGTCTCTCCTGCGAGAGGGTAACCCTGCCTCCTAAGGTGTCTATGACCGCTCCCAAGTGGGGTAGACGGGTGTTCGGGGAGAGCTGGCTCTTCTTTAAGTTAATGGAGAAACCATGTTGACGCAGAGTGTCCAGAACGATTTGGACATCGCGCTTTGCCGATTGCTCCGATGCGGCCTGCACCAAGATGTCATCCAGGTAACATTGCACTCACACAGGGATGGTCCTAAGGTGGGCCTCCACTGTTGCTAGTACCTTGGTGAAGACCCTCGGAGCTGAAGATAGCCCAAAAGGTAAGGCTCTATATTGGAAGTGCCTCCCTGCGTAGCAGAACCTCAGATACTGCCGATGTTGCTGGTTAATCGGGATATGTATATATGCTTCTGTTAGGTCCAGTGAAGCCAGAAAATCCCCCCTCTGATACACCCCAGGATGGACTGGAGGGAATGCATCTTGAACCGTCTGTACTTGATATAACGATTCAGGCGTTTCAAATCCAGAATCGCTCTCCCCCCACCCAAGGCCTTAGGGACAACAAAGAGAATGGAATAGTGACCCTGCCCCTGCTGGTCCAGGGGAACCTCCTGGATTGCATTAATATCCAGTAGGTGCTGGACCGCTTCGTCCATGAGTGCCTTCTTGGAAGGTACCCTAGAAATGGGACATGAAATAAAAAACCTAGGGGGAGGAGAAAGGAATTCCAGGGATAATCCCTGCCTGACAGTTTTCAGAACCCATAGGTCCTGGGTGGTTCGCTCCCAAGAATGAAAGAATAGGGCGAGCCGACCCCCTATGGGCTCCTCGGGGACCTCTCTATCTGGACCTCCGGAAGGGGCGTCCCCCCCTCCTCGGAAGGGCCGTCGGGATTGTCTCCCCCTCCCGTGTCTATCTTGGGATTGGAATTGTCGAGTTCCGGACTGACCTTGGAACCGGGAGAAACTGGGCCCCTGTTCCGTTCCCCGAAAGGACCGTCGAGCATAGGGAAAGTGGCGAAAATTTCCTCTCCGCGAAAGAGACGGGAGCACCTTCCTCTTGTCCCTGGTCTCTATGAGAATCGGGTCCAAGGCTTCCCCAAATAGGTGCTGGCCTCTGAATGGTGTGGTCGCTAGACGCCACTTGTGGCGGGTGTCCACAGACCATTGGCGCAACCAATGCATCCGTCGAGCGACAATCGACGCCCCAATGGCCTTGGAAGCAAATTGGGATGCTTGTAGGGAACCGTCTGCTGCAAATTGAGTGGCTGCGAAAATCTTATTCAGATCCCGTTGGGCCCTTGTATTCGATGCTGGGATGTGCTCATGGAGAAGGCAAAGCCAAATTAAGGCAGATCTTGCGAAGAATGACACTGATGAAGATGCTTTCACAGCCCAAGCTGCTGCCTGATGTGCCTTTATAAGGGCTTGTTCCATCCTTTTATCTTCTGGTCTCAATATCTCTTCCGCCTCGCCCAACATGGTAGTTGAAGAATGTAGCGCTCTGATCGGAGCGTCCACCAGGGGGACCGTCAGCAGAGAGGCTAGCTCATTTCCTACATTGAAATGGTTTCTGTCCGAAGAAGAGGGCATGGGGCCCGAGCCTGGGGCTGCCCATTGCCTCTGGACATTGTCTAGGAACAGTTGTGGTGCTGGAATCATGTCAACCTCTGGGGTGAATTCTGCAAAGAGAGGATCCAGGTTCTGGGAGCCCTGAGGACCTGAGGCTGGAGTGGGCTCCAGGCCGGCTGCCGTGCGTGCTTTGTAGAGAAGGGACTTGAATAGTCCCTGGAGGAAATAGGGTGTTAGAGACATGGCTCTCTTGTGAGGGACCCTCATCTTCCGATAACTCGTAGTCCTCCATCCCCAGATCTACCATTGCTCATCTACCTCTTCCTCAGAGACCTTCAGAGCTCCTCTGAATCCTCCTCCCTGATAGTGTGGACCTGTGTATGCGGGGGCCTCCTGTAGTCTGTGCCGGAATGCCTGCTATGGCCTGGTTGGCTGGCTGAAATTCCCTGTTGCACTGCTGCCAATAGAAGCCTTTGTAAGGTGGCGTGATCTAAAGTGATGGACTCTGATGAAGAGGCTGAATTGGTCATTGGAGTTATTGTAGCATTAACTCCCTGGGTTGGGGGTGGCTCCTGAGTCCTGGGAGTAGTGGTTCTGGGGAAACCAGCCTCCCCCCATATGTTGTTGTTGTCCCTGACAATATCTAGGCTGTCCAAGTTCTGATGCGAGTCTTGTTCCAGTAGATTAGGGCCTCTCTCCAAATTTGAGTGAGCTGCCGAGAGGCTTTGATGCTGGGAGGCTTGAACGGCTGCAGCCTGATCACAGATCTTTTGAAGTTTATTATGCCTCCTTTGTTCTGCATTCTCAATAGCTCTGCACCTCTTTATGGCCCCTGCTTTATTAGGGACTAGCAGGGAGGAGGGGTCACCACTACTGTCCCCCTCCGGTTCCTTGTGCTTTGTCTTGCGTTGCCGCTTGCCACGCGGCTTGTCCTCTGCCCCCAATGAGGTCATGCTTTCCCGAAGGAACTGCTACAATCCCCCGGAAGGAGGATTAAGGATGCTGCTGGCGGGAAACTTAAAGTCCTTCTAGTGCCGACGGGAGCAAGCTCCGATATGTCCAGGCACCCTCCTGGGCTAATCGGAGAGAGGAGGAATGAGCGGAATCGCTCTTCTGGCTTCCTGTGCCAGCGGAGATATCAGGGGGAAAAGGAGAACCGCGAGCAGCCGCTCTAGTGTCTCCGAAGCACACACACCCCCTCGGCTTTGTAGTTGGAGAGAGAATTCTCTTTGAAACAGCAGTCCCAGCCGATCGCTTTTAAAATCTTTTCCTTAGCCGGTGCGAGGCTCTCGGCTACTTCTTGGTTCGCTTGGCTTCCCTCTCTCTCTCTCTCTCCGCTCGCCGATTTCTTAGCTAGCTGGCAGACTAGAGCAAGCTCAGATGATCGATGCCAGCACTTTACTGCTCCGTTCTAGCCTCTCGCTTAGGGTCAGGCAGATCTGGGCAAGCCCATGTGATCGATGCCCGGTCGGAGCCCTCCGCGATCCCGCGGAACTGCAGGAGCCGGGGCTCTACTGCCGAGTACTCTTAATAGGGTTCTTGCTATTCCAAATCCCGCACTTCCCCCAACAAAGGACAGATATTCAGTAAACTCACGTTTGCTAATCCTACTGGGAGAAACCAACACTCAGGAAGGGATAGCCACGATCATCCTAATCTGAGGACCGAGTCGAAAACTGGGGTCCCAGGAGGGCGGATCCAGCTATTTAAACAAGGAACAGACTCGGTCCTTACCTCTGACTGGATGAGGACATCCCAACCTGAATGATGGCTCCACCTGATGAGAAGAGGCGTATCAGGTAAGACCAACGCCCCTTCTCCCCAACAATCTGAGTCCCCATTTTACCAAACTTCAGAAGGGTGGTGTCAGCGTTCCAATAAACACCCCCAACAAAACAAGACTCCGAGACTAGAAGTTCCTCAAAGTTCCAATTTATTAGAGATGCCATGTTGGCAATATGGGAACAAGCCCCCCCTGTTCCTCTGCCTTGTTCTTGTCAGCCTCTGGAGGCTCTGGAGTCAGCACAGACCTCCCAGATGGCCCGGGCTAGATCTCTGCCTCTGGCACCGAGCCTTCTCCAGACTCCAGGCCTGGCCCATGTTCCTCCCCAGCCTCCTCGCTGTCCAACTCTGCTGCCAGCTCTGCAGGCCGCTGGCGGACCACAACAGACTGCCACATAAAACTCACATCAAAAGAGAATGGGTATGCATTTTTTCAGTTCATAAAATGTCCCTCAACTCCGTCCTCCAAATACACATTATATTTATGAAATAGTAAGATTTGTTCAACATAGCACTATTGTTTTAACTTTCGCTAATCCCCAACCAGCCTGTATTCAGGAAATGCTTTGCAACGCCACAGTATAATCATACGCTTAATTTAAATCTGCCAATAGGTAGTTGGATGTAGCTAAAAGTAGAACAAAAAAATAATACAAGTTAGTGAACATTACACTGGGATGGAATCATTTCTCATTTAATAAATTTGTATTGAAATTACTGTAACATGCCCAACAGGGAACTGCTTTTGAATCTAAATTCACAAGCTTTACTGATGCGGATGGCTTCTAGTTGGTTGGTAAGCAACATGCTAGATATTCCAGGCTACCTGTGTTGCTTGCAGGTTCACTTTGGCTACAAATCAGGTCTAGCTTACAGGTTAATATTCAGAATATTTACCTTCATAGGAAAGCTCACTGTAGAACTTTGGATCAGTAACTACCTTTCCATTCAACTTTCTTTACAGGACAGTCATTGTGTGGAAAATTAAAAGAGAATATGCCTTAGATATCTCCCTGAAATCCTAGAGAAAATCTAACACATAAACAAATGGCTTATTGCTATTAGAACTCAAGTAGATTCCAGTACTTTTTTTGCTCTGTACAAATCCAGCCTTTGTAATCTCTAATGCAGGCTTGATTGTGATGCCATTAATATGACTTTATGGGTACAAGAACCTTCTCAATTTTAACACTCTCCAGCATATTGCATTAACACGTTGAAGAACTCTACGACCAAATGCTGCCTCTGACAACGCAAAAATGTCAATTCTGTAGTGGCGGATAAAGGGAGTTGGTGAAACCCAAGTGGCCGCCCGGCAGACCTCCTCAATGGACGCTTGCGTGGACCACGCCGCCGTCATTGCTGCACTGCGGGTTGAGTGCGCTGTCACACCGTCTGGTCGTGGCAAGGACTGCTGGTCATAAGCCCTCGCTATGGTGCTATGTAGCCAATGCCCAACAGTGGAGGAAGACGCCTTCCAGCCCAGGGAAGTGGGTTGAAAAGTGATGAAAAGTGCCTCAGTTCTGCGTAGTGTGGAAGTATGCTTAATATATATCTTAAGAGCCCTCCTAACATCAAGGGTGTGCCACTGTCTTTCAAATGAATGAGAAAGATTGGGGCAGAAATTAGGAAGGACAATCTCCTGGGTTCTGTGGAAATATGAGTTTATTTTTGGCACAAACGTAGGGTCCAGCCGGAGGATTACTCGATCAGAATGAAATATACAGAGATCCCCCCTGACGGACAAGGTTGCAAGCTCTGAGATCCTCTGAGCGGAGGTAATCGCCACCAGGAACGCCACCTTTCAGGTAAGGTGGCGAAGCGAAGTGGTCCTCAAGGGCTCATAGGGGGCCCCCATCAGGGAAAGGAGTACCTTTGAAAGATCCCAGGTCAGGTACCTATGAATGACGGGCAGGCACAAGTTTACAGCCCCCTTAAAGAATCTGCGCAAGAGGGGATGTTGCGCTAAGGATTCCAGGGAGCCGCAGGACAGAACCAAAGAGAGCGCCGCTACCTGTCACCGAATCGTGTTGGGTGAAAGCCCTTTGTGCAGCCCCTGCTGTAAAAAATTAAGGATCTTGACAATAGAAAGATCCACAGGAGAACATCCCTCAGTTGAACACCAGGAACAGAAAGTCTTCCAGGTGGCTGAATAAATTCTTTCGGTGGACGGCCTCCTGGAGGCCTGGAGGGTCCGAATGACATTGTCAGATACATTGCAGCGCTTTTAGCGCCAGACAGTCAGTTGGTACCACTGGGGGTCCGGGTGGACCAACGATCCCTGGCTGAGCAACGACCCTGTCTGTGGGATCTTCCAGGGCTGGCAGACTGACAGCGATTTGAGGTCCGCAAACAAGGCCCTCCTGGGCCAGTGGGGAGCGAGGAGTAGCACTTCGGCCTTCTCCTCCAAGATCTTCCTGATGACCTTGGGGAGGAGAGGCAGGGGGGGAAATGCGTACAGTAGGCCGGGTGGCCAGTCACAACAGAGAGCATCCGCACCCTCCACACCCTGGGTCTGGAATCGGGTGAAGTATCTGGGCAGTTTGGCGTTCTCCGGGGTGGCGAATAGGTCCACCACTGGCCGACCGAACCAGCTCACCAAGGCTTGGAAGATGGAAGGATGAAGACTCCACTCCGCCTGGTCTATGGTGGTACGGCTGAGCCAATCTGCTGTCACGTTGGTCACCCCGGAGATGTGCTCCGCCGAGATCGACAGAAGATGGTGTTCTGCCCAGCGACCCAGGGTCCTGGCCTCGTCCATGAGATGTCGGGACATGGTGTCCCCCTGCCGGTTTACAGTATGTGGGCCTTTGCAGCCACATTGTCTGTCAGCACCAGAACGTGTTGACCGGCCACCAGATGTTCCAGCTGCTTGAGCGCCAGGTAGACTGCGCGCAGCTCCAGCCTGTTTATGTTGTACTGTGCCTCTGTCGGGGACCACGTGCCCTGAACTCAGTATAGTTATATACTGCCCCATAGCACTTTACAGCTCTGTCTGGGGAGTTTACAATGTAGAAGCATTATTTGCATATTTCCCCCCCCCCCCCAAATCTGGGTCATTTTACAGACTTTGGAAGGCTGAGTCAACCTTGATCCCCGTCAGGATCGAAATTCAGGCTGTGTGCAGAATTCGCCTGCAATACTGCACTTTAATCACTGCACCACCAGGGCTCATTATATATTTGTTGATTATATCAACAAATCCATGCCAAATGTAGATTCTTGTGAATATTCTTGTGAATATTGAAAGTAACATTTGGTCTCTGATATTTTGGTCTTTAATGTGACAGAAATGTTAATACCAAACATTGGTACCTTGGAGGTTAACAATTCACTGTGGCATAAAGCTGTTAGAGATACAACAGATCTGATCTTTTAAAGATGCCAAACACACACACACACACACACACACACAGACACAGCTGTTCCTATTAAATTAGCAAGACTATGCTATAACAGCGCATTTTATTATTTTCAATGTGTTTGCCTTTTCCATCATTAACATATTTCATATTTGTCCTTCACTCAGTGCATCTTTTACATTTGTAATCTAAATGATTAACAATGTTCCAGTGTTGTAAATATGAATAATTTGCATCACCAAGCTAAGTTGATTTTAATAGTATTAGGTATATTAGAATTTTGTGTATATCTTTCAAAAGGAATTAATAATCACTAACTAAACATTAACTGGACAACCAAATCCTTTTAACAATATCATTTTAACAAAAGTCAAACCACAGACTTCTTGCAGTTGTACAAGTACCTGTAAATAATAAATCTGTTATTTGTTAAAACTGGTTTAATTGTCCATTTCAAGTCTGTGTATATATTTAAGTCCCTTCCTCATATATACATGCACAAACTTGCAGGTAAGTATATGGAAGAGACTTGAATATATATATTTTTTCTGCAGTACTAATCTAATCAGAGCCCAAACATAAGAGTATCTGTATAAACTATAGTCGAGGAATTTATTATTTTTGTATTTAGCCTCTTTTAAAATGCTACATGTAATTGTCAACATTTAAACAAGAAGAAGTTAAAGACCGCTGCTAAAATTTCCATGAGATCTGGAAACTGAATTTGTAGAGATTGATATTCAATTTAGTTAAGAATTTTAAATGAACTTGTGTGAAGTGCTTCACAAAATATATTGGCTTGAATGAAACACCTGCTAAAGCAGGGGTCCCCAACCCCGGCCCACTACTGGTCCATGGCCTGTTTGGAACCAGGCCGCGCAAGCACCTGGTTGGCGAATGCACACATAGCTCGACTTGCATGAGCATGCATACCGGCTCTCTGCTTGTGTGGGCTGGTTCCCCTGCCCTCCCCGACCATCAAGGCATAAAGGTTGGGGACTCTGTGCTAAAGCATTATCCAGAAGGCTTAATAAATCTGCTTTAAAGTATTTTTCTGTCAGTGTGTGTAGCACAGCCCTAGCTCACATATAAACATGTTATGGCACACTATGTATTATTGCACAATTATACTCTATATGTGGTATTTTTTCCTACTACATACATATTCATTGCAACTTAAGGATGTGGACAGAATTTGCTAATAGCGTATGCTCCAAGAAAAGTTAAGATAAATAAGCAGATACAGGGGAACATACAAGATGTAGCTTTCTTGTAAAATGTATATCACATTTGTTTGTGAAAGGAGTTAAAATTCAATTAGTATTGGATTTGCCTTAGTTGCACTAAGATTCAATCTCTCAGATCATCTAAGATATATATAAAAAAGGCCTGTTAATGTATGGCTAGCCAGAGTTCTAGGCTCATATAATAAGAGTTAGGATAAACTACTATATTGTATGTGCATTCCTGTTAATAATTCATGATAGAAGCATGAGACTCTACTTGATACGAATAATAGAACTCTTGATCCAGATATTGTTAAGTAATATTTCCAGTGGAAACAGAAAGAGAAAGTAACATTCAGTTCTTAAAAACCTGCATTTGCCCATCGGACTTGGGACAGGTGCAAATATCTGATACAGACTCGCTGCATACTTTGGAATCCTGAAGTCTATAACAATACGAGATAAATTTTGAAAAGTTCTCGGGGGATTTGCTTTCTTTTTGTATATATTAAGTCTGTGCCACAGCTTTGCTATAATCTGGTAATAATAAGTACAATTTCCCCCAAATAGTAATTAAGTGAAGCAAGATGCCATGGAATCCATTAGTTTCTTCTGTATAACTTGAATGCATGTCTTTAAGCAGCATTCCTTGCTCTTCAGGCAAACATTTCCTGATAACATATTCTAGTCTAATTCAGCCTAATTTAAACCTGGGATGCAGCCACTAACCTGAAATAATAAAAGTTCAAAGGAGAGATCAACAAGAAAAAAAAGTCAAAGGACCTTAATTGATTTTAGTCTTTACTTCAAGATAAGAGAGTATGCAAGAAACCAGACAGATTTTTGGTAGGTGGAATTTGCATTTCCATAGGAATGTTTGAGAATCTGTACATAACTATCTTCTTTGCAAACAAGTCTGTACTTTGTGGCACACTTGCTCTTGAGGCCTCTGGGTTCACAGATCTGCCTCAGCAATTAAATAACTGAAGACTAGCTTTGGACCCTTTTCCCTTAAGCTGTTTAGGTTGAAATATATATTGGTTTTCCTCAAAACATTCTGACAAGGACATCATAAGGCACATCCATCATCCTTTATACATAACAATATAAAGTAAAACAGGATCTTACAGTTTTTTGCTCTCTAGTTTTAAAAATATGTTTATGTCTTATTTTTCTCAGGCACAATATTTTGGAGATTTTACTGGTTGTGGGCTTTTGTGAGCTCTGGGTAACAAAGTTTCAATACTATCCTTTTGAATAATTCTTTCATTTCCCTGCCACTTAATTTGATTTCAAGTTAAGATCAATGCCCTTTCAACAAAACTAAATACAATGCTACTCATGTACTCTTGATGCATAGGTGGCATTTTAATAATTCTTGAAATATTGCAATTGTTATAAAATCAAATACTTTAATAATTAACATTCAAAATCTGAAAAAAATATTTTGTATCAATATGTGTATGTCGATATAAACACATGCATATATGTTTGTAACTAAATGTTTAAGTGTAACTTTTACTTATCTATCTATATATATATATAAAAGCGAAAACCACTCACGCATTAATCACGAAATCTCCAGAACCGTAAAGCCTACAGACTTGAAATTTGTCACGTATGTTCCTCTTGGCTTCTAGGTGCTCACTAAGAAAGGATTTTTCAAAATGACCATCAGAACATGAGTATTTTTTATATTATTATTAACAAGCTCTGATGCTAAGGAGTTCTACCCCCCCTCCCCACCTGAAAAGAAATCTGATCCAAATGCAAAACACAAGCA
>QLTV01000602.1:551234-589401 GCA_003457575.1 Thermophis baileyi | reverse complement strand
ATAACAAGTATATTCTGGAACTTAAGGCTGCTGTTGATTCTGTTCCTAAGGGCCACAAGGACTTCCAAGTGGTGATTAACGCCAATAGGAAGCCTTCTGGAGAGCACCGAGGTCATTTCAATTCCCCCACGACTACAGAAGTGGCTGTTCTCATTGTCGTCCAGGATTTTGAGAAGAGAGATATCGTTCTCCAGAGCAGAGAGAACAGGTTGTTATGAATCAGTGAGATGCACCGTGCCTATGACGCTCTCCAGTACCCTCTGATGTTCTGCCGTGGAGAAGATGGCTATTACATCAATATACATCAGTGCGACCCAAACACCAAGGTTCCTCTCAAGAAGACCGTGTCTGCTGCTGCCTTTTACAGCTACAGGATAATGGAGTGTGATGGCGAAGAATGCTACCTACTGCTGTTCCGCAACCTTCTCAATCAATTTCTGGTTGATATGTATGCGAAAATTGAGAGTGAAAGACTCAATTGGATTCGTAGAAACCAAAAAAACCTGAGAAGTTAGGAGTATGTGCACCTGAAATGCCAAGAACAAGAACTGACAGCCACTTATCACAGCTTGGCAAGATGGTTGTGTTTCCATCTTCTTTCACTGGAGGACCCCGCTACATGCATGAGCGAATTCAAGATGCGATGACGTATGTGCGCCATTTCGGACGACCAGATCTGTTCATTACGTTTACCTGCAATCCGAAATGGCCAGAAATCATACAGATCTTGAAACACGGACAAAAATCTCATGATAGACATGACATAGTAGCAAGGGTTTTTCACGTGAAAGTAAAACATATCATGAAGCTCCTCACTACAGGTTGCATCTTTGGAAATACCAGGTGTCACATGTACTCCGTGGAATGGCAGAAACGTGGACTCCCCCACGTTCATATTCTTCTCTGGCTAAAAGAGAAGATAAGACCAGAGTCCATTGACAAAGTTATAAGTGCTGAGGTACCTGATCCCGACCTAGACCTAGCCCTCCATGACATTATCAAGACGACAATGATCCACGGCCCATGTGGACCCCTCAACAGGAACTCACCCTGCATGATGGATGGCACCTGCAGCAAGAAGTACCCCCGGCCCTTTTTGAAGGAAACTCAAACCGGAGAGGACGGCTATCCTCAGTATCGCAGGCGGTCCCTGGCAGACGGTGGCTTCACTGCCAACATCATTGGACTCGATCTTGACAATCGCTGGGTGGTGCCATAGAACCCCGTCCTGTCTCGCACCTTCTTGGCTCATATAAATGTTGAGTACTGCAATTCAGTTAAATCCATAAAATACATCTGCAAGTATATTAACAAAGGGTCTGACCAGACAGTGTTCACCATTGAAGATGTGGACGAGGTGACGAGGTACGAGGCAGGACAATACATCAGCAGCTCTGATTCAGCGTGGCACATTCTCTGCTTCCCTATTCACGAAAGGTTTCCTCCTGTTTATGCACTTTGCTGTACATCTTGAAAACGGCCAGAGAGTTTATTTTACTGAGAACAATGTTGTTGAGAGGATGAATAACCCTCCAAAAACAACACTTCTGGCCTTTTTTGAGCTCTGCAAAGTCAATGCTTTCGCAAGGACCGTTTTATATTGCGAAGTTCCAACTTACTACATATGGAAAGGCAACCAGTTCTGCAGGAGGAAACAAGGGAAGCCTGTACCAGGTTATCCGGGGGTGAAGAAAGATCAGGTTTTGGGTAGAGTGTACACCATCCATCCCGGTAATGCTGAGTGCTACTACCTACGCCCTCTTGCACCATCCATCCCGGTAATGCTGAGTGCTACTACCTACGCCTCCTCTTGCACAAGATCCGTGGCCCAATGTCATTTACTGCCCTAAAAACTGTGGCAGGGGTACTTCAAATAACATTTCAAGCAGCGTGCAGTGCACTTGACTTGCTGGAGGACGATGCTCACTGGGACCACACTCTGGAAGAAGCCTCCATCTCTGACTTTCCTAACAAACTCGGTCAGCTGTTTGCCATCATGTTGGTTTTCTGCCAAGTTGCAGACCCCCTAAAATTGTGGAGAAATACAGAGACAGTCTTGTGGAAGATGTTAGAAGGCTAATGCAGAGTGTGTGGAGATGCCCAACTGGTCCTCCAAATTCTTTACAACCAATGCCTTATCCTTCTTGAGGATATTGTCATATCCATGTCAGTTAAAACATTCCTACAGTTCGGATTTCCACCACCTTCACGAGAGCAAGGAGCCACTGTCAGCAACAGTCAATACCTGAGTGAACTGTCCTATAATACCGTTCAGCTGACACAAGCAGTTGCTGTGAATGTTCCAAAATTAAATCAAGAACAGAGGAAAGCCTACAATGAAATTGTAGTATTGTAATTGTAGTATTGCTTCTGATTCTGGGCAGTTGTTCTTTCTTGACACTCCTGTTGGCACTGGCAAAACGTTCTTGAACAATCTCTTGCTGGTCAAATTTAGAAGCAGAAGGAATATCGCCCTAGCCGTTGCTTCCTCAAGAATTGCAGCTAATTTGATCGACGGAGGCAAGACGGCTCACTCTGCCTTCAAGTTACCTCTCAACCTGAATCATTCTGAGTCTGCACTTTGTAACATCTCTAAGCAGAGTGACATGGCTCAGGTGCTTCGAGAAGCCAAACTTATCGTGTGGGATGAGTGCACCATGACTCACAAAGGAGGTCTTGAGGCTGTAAACAGGACGCTCCAGGACATTAAGGGCAGCAACCGTCTTATGGGTGGAGTTACGATGCTTTTGGTTGGTGACTTCAGACAGACTTTGCCTGTTGTGCCACGAGGGACACGTGCAGATGAAGTCAAGGCCTGTCTCAAGTCATCCATCTTATGGCCTAAAGTCAAAGTCCTGACCTTGACAGTTAATATGCGTGTCCTCTATTAACGTGATTTGAAGGCAGAAGAGTTTTCTAAATTATTACTTGATTTTGGTGATGGCAAGCTTTTGGAAGAGGAGGGAAGAATAATTATTCCGAGTAACCTTTGCGATGTTGAGACAGATCTGAGCAGCTTGACTGACAGAATATACCCCAACATTCATCAGGCTGGAGTGGATTGCGGTTCATGGCTGAGGGGAAGAGCTATTCTCACTCCAACAAATGACTCAGCCAACAGCATCAACAACTTTCTGCTGGAAAAGTTGTCCACTGAGCATATGAAGTATGAATCTGTGGACTCAGTAATGGAGATCGGGGATACTGTACATTACCCTGTGGAGTTCTTGTACACTCTCAACCCACCAGGATTACCATGTCATGTCCTCTACCTCAAGGTTGGCCCTCCAATCATGCTGTTACGCAATCTAAGCCCTCCAAAACTGTGCAATGGCACCAGACTTCAGGTGAAGATTCTGTACAAACACATAATCGAAGCCACGATTTTCACAGGCGTCAATCAGGAAGAAACGGTTTTCATACCCCGAATTCCTCTGATCCCATCAGACTACCACTTTGAGTTCAAATATCTACAATTTCCCGTTAAGATTTGCTACACCATCACCATCAATAAGGCACAGGGACAGACTTTGAAAGTGGCTGGTAGATTTACAGATGCGGTTAGGAAAACACAAGTAAGGGAAGCTGCCTGTTTCTCCTATGGCCAGTTCTATGTGGCATGCTCCATAGTCAGTTCACCTGACTGCCTGGTCATCCTCCAGCCAGACAGCAAAATCAGGAATGTTGTTTACAGGGAGGTCCTCAGCAATTCATCTGAAGGACGAATTGAAAGTCTATGCTATGCAACTTATTAGCCTGGCTACATAGACAAAACAGCCACGATTGCTGCTGGGATTAAAGGCCTTAAGCCCATCTATTTCATTGTTGTTACACTTACAATAATGTCTTCATCTGTAACAGAAACGTAGTTTACCGTCTCTAACGAAATAATACAATCACTTTTTTAACTACTCATTAATTTTCAAGCTTTAAGTGTCTATTTATCAAGCCCTATCACATAGTTTCGTAGCGAAGCATGGGGATCCAGCTAGTACATACATATACAAATTGCAAATTCAGTTTGAATTTGAATGAAACTATTCTAAAATATAGAATAGTGCTACATATATATCCCAAAGCCCAAAGTTCTGTGTAGCACTACTTTGACAACAATACAGGTCAAATCTTCCCAAGCCTTAATCTGTTCTTTTGAGCTTAATATAATGTATTGCTTCTTTTTCAACCTGAAAAGAATTTATATATTTCTTTTTATTCAATCTCATTAGTTTACAATAAAAATAACAAAAGCTATCAATAATAGGTTAAAGTAATGTAATGTAAGTATCATAATTTATAAGGTAGCTGGCAATTTTGACAGATAACTATTGAGGCAAATATTTTATACCCTTGTTTTACTTCTATGGGGAGATGACTCCACAATGTGAATATAAAGAAGAATGTGGAGCCTCAATGCTCTCTGAGCTTGGCTCTGCAAGCAAACAACCAAGTAGGCAGTATCATGATAATAAAGAATGCTTTCTCACTCCTAAGATAAGTTAGACTGAGATGCCATGGATTGATTTTGTCATCTACGCCTGTGCTTCCATCACTTTACAATAATTGCAAAATTATTATTAGATTTTGTTTCTATAACCATAAAAACACTAACATAATTAACAATTCTATCAGCCAAAATTATGCAATTACTATGATGATATCTATATCCTCTTTATGCATGTTTGGGAAGGACTTTAATTTTTAATTTTCCTTTTTCTTTTCAAGGTCTGCCTACCTTTTGGTACTTAGGAATAGTGAAACATTTCTCAGAGATGAATCTCTTTATATATCAGCGAAACAATTCTAATAAATGAACTTGCTGTGAAGATGCCTGAATCTGTGTTGTAAATGTTGCTGCTGGTAAAACTTTGTGTATGAAGATATGCCTGATTTTTCCAGAATGACAGTCTACAATTTAGATTTTGGAAAACAAACATTTGTAGGCTGCTCAGTTTTTTCTAATTTTGTCTTAATGGTCACAAAAACTAAACTACTTTTCAAAAAAACCCAAAATGTTGAGACTTCTAGGGTTCATGTAGTGAACTGAAGTTGGCTCTGACTTTGATAAAGACCATGGAATTGGTGAGTAGATCAGTTCCTTCAAACTATTATAGATAAGGACAGGGTGGAAGGATAAGGAGAAGACAGGAGATTGCCTAAATGTGCCGTGGACAACAGGTTTCCATGGGTTTGAGCTCTGGGAAACAATGGAATTAACTACAGAACCATAGAAACATAGAAAATTGATGGCAGACATAGACTTAGTGATCTATCGAATCTGCCCTTTGAATTTTTAATTAAATAAAAAAAATTGGCAGATAATGGACATGCGTGTTTAAACTCAGTTACTGTTAACTGACCTTTGCTGGAAGTTGGGTCCAAGCTTCCGCTACTCTTTCTGTGAACTAATACTGTCTAACATTAGTTTTGAATTTTCCTCCTGTCAGCTTGCGGTTAAGCCATGTTCTTGATTTTTGCTTAATATTGAAAGCCTTTTAGAACCTTATTCATACTCTTAATATAAAAGATTTCAGTTTTCTCTTCTATTCTCCAGGCTGTACATATTTAGTTCCTCCAATCTCTCCTGATATGTTTTGTCCCTGAGACTTTCACCATTCTTGTTGCCCATCTCTTGGCTCACTCAACCTGATTATTATTATTTTTAAAGTGAGGTCTCCATTCCAAATGGGGTCTAACTAAAGCTCTATATAGCAGGATTAGGACCTCCTTTTTTCCTGCTGGTGATCCCTCTAGTGATGCATCGCAGAATTTTGTTTGCCTGGGATTTTGTTCGCTATCTTGTTTGCAACCACAATGGAGTTCTTTAAAGGACGCAAGTCTCACTTTCTAATCACTTTCATAAATAACTCATTAACTACTTGTGAGCTATTAGAGAACTTGTGAATGACAAGTTTGAAAACACCTGGTGAGTCTATCTTCATTCCTGAATGAAAGAAAACTAATTATAAACTTAATAATTTAAAGTTTGATATAAACAGCAAAAAACTAAGTAAGATTTTGATCTTTAAAAGTTATAAATTGACTAAGGGTCCAGATAAAATTGAAATATTGAAACTTACAGTAAGATTTTGGAATTAATTATAAAGTACAAACAATTTCTTATGAAAAATACATCCTGTTTTGGTTTTTATATGACACAACATAATTTTATGATTTCAGGAACTGTACACTAGGTGAGATTAAACGTTTTAGACAGAGAATTTCCTACAAGATGCTTATGACAAGAAAAATAGTGAAGGAGAAAAAATAGAATCAGAAAATGGTAGTCACAATATCAACCATGTTGTTAATGATGTCTGTTTCTCTGAACAGACTATGTCCAAAAAATGTTATTGAAGAAATGTAAGATATAAAGCAAATTTAATCTGACAAGATAGAGATGGTATTGAATTTAGAATACAAGACTAAGGTAAGGAAAGTCACTTGGAATTTTCTAATGTAAAGTTGGACCATATGGTTGTCTACAAACAAACATTTATTATCACAAAGTTGTGGTTTTTCATTTAATGAAGTTTAAATACAGAATGCTACTTGCTATGCAAGCTACAGTAAATGGATGCTGTTCCACAAAGTGAATGCTTCATAGCATAGTTTTTTAAAAAGGTGAGTGTGGATGTAAGGATTTCAAAAGTGGAAATCTGTTCCTAAAGTTTGGTTCTTTAATAAAGTCTATTATCACTAATCTTCTAGGGAGAGCAAGTCCACATCTGTTCCACATAACACTGTTTCACAGCTTGTTCTAATTCTTTCTCAAAATCAGCTAATTTTTTTTTTGTCTTTTAATCTCAGTTTGGTGATCTTTGTTGTTTCAGTACTTTAGAGTGTTTATTAGCCTCATCTCATTCTGAGGTTTGGATTTTCTGGCTCCTTTACTATAACAATAAGCTGCCAATTTTTATTCTTCCTTTTGTATCACATCTTGAGTCAATTTCTTTATTGTTATTATTTTGTGTTGTTTCTCAACTTATCTGTGACCTACTTATCTCTGTGTGTATATGTGGTTGACTCCTGGTGATCCTCTAAACTGCTGCCTGCAGTTTTTTTGGCAGGATTTGAGAAATGGTTTACTGTTGCCTCCTTCCTAGCACTGAGTATGTGTGTTTGGCCCAAGATCATCGCTGGCTGGACAGGACCAGGACTTAGGTTTTATGCCATTTCATCACTACACTAAACTAGGCCTAATTATAACATGTACTCTAAGTTTTCTATTAAGAGTCCTTAAAAGCTTTTCTCATGTTTTCTTATAATAGGGAATGTCTGTACATATGCTTTTAGAATCTGGTTTTGGAAGTTCATTTACCAATTTATTTCTCTTTCTGGATTTCAAGGCATTCTATGTTGCTTTGATGTTATTGTTTTCTCACAAGGTGCTAAATTCCTTTCATTTATTCAGTGGTTATTTTTTTGGGGGGGGGGAGAAATTGGCAGCAAGAGGAAAAAGAATTAAGCTGGACTTTGTTAAGGCTTGTTAGCCTCTCAGCAGATATCAGAATTATTTGAGTATATCATTTACTATTATTGCCTAAATCAACTTGTTGAATGTCCTCTTCCTTTGCCTTGGTAAGCAGCCAACAGCAAATTTCTACAATAGTGTCAGCTTTATTTCTTTTTCTTTTGAATTTGGCGCAGATGCTTTCAACAAGATTTCCTATTTTGGGGCATACATTTGTTCACAAGCCTATTGTTATTATACATATAGAGCCATTTTGCCTCCTTCTTTATAAGGTATATATCTTTTGAACGAGCAGCATCTTTTCACTAGTGTTATCTAATCTTGATTCTCATCCCATGAGATTTCGTTTAACCAAGCAATATTTGATTTCCCAGCTTAGCTACTTCTATCTTCTTGTTATGTATTCTATGGGCTGCAGTGTATAGACACCGAAGACTAGAAAGATTGCTGTTTACAAATCTATATAGTCAGCAATGTTGTATTGGATGTTAAGTACTGCTTTCTGACTAGTGCCTCCACCATTATGGTCTACAGCCATTTTCTTAATGCCCAGCATTCTCCACTGAGTCGTTGCAGGTCTCTGCCCACTTTAATTTAAACCTTCCATTAATCTTTGCATGACTATTGACAAGTAGAGTTTTTCTTATCTTCTGAAGCGCAGCCCACCCCATCTCCTCTTCTACTCCTGGACAGCTGTCAGTGTCCTTTTCTCATTGGTGCTCTTATTTTGCTTGCCCTTCAGGGAAACAGATCTCAGATCATGTGCTTAGCAATCACATATTATCTGGCCAGAAAACACATGACCAGAGAGCCTTTCCCAAACTCAATGGATCTATTCCACAATTACCAGGTCATTTGAAAAACTCATTAATTCTTAATTCTGTCCAACAATTAATACTATTTCCCCATTGTCCTACTTCCTCCATGCCACAAGATTGTTCTATTAAACATACAAATGATATTCAGGAGCCTCCTATGGTCTCCAATAGTTCAACAGATAATCACAAATTTCCTGATATTTCATGGCTTATCCCAACACCTTGGTTGACGTAGATCAGTTATATTAATATTTGCATAGAGACATAATTTTGGGAGATACTCTTGAAAGCTTTGATTGTACATTTCTACAACAGAAAAGATTCAGGTGGGGTCATAAAGCCACTGGACTGACTTTCTTGTCATCTTCTGCAAATAAATTGACTTATTCTAGATTTCTAGAAAATTGAGGATTTTGTATCATATTTGAGGACAGATGTATATATATATGTGTAAGCATTTTTCTGTGTAATAGTGAAGTAGGATAAGGTAAGAAAGTTATGCAATAGAGACAAATAGCAAAGGTAAACAAAAAGCAACAGGGAGCATGAACGAGCATGTTGCTATGTTCACTTTTACACTTCATCATTGAGGAAAAGCTAAAATAGCTGCGGGTAGTTTTAAGGAAAATCTTGTTTAACCATATACATATATATATATACACATACACCAAGATATGATTATGCAAAATGTTTGTTTAGATTCCATGATTTCTACTACGTGATTGTAAAGCAATTCAAGGAAAGTTAGACGACCAGATGCTCCCTCCCTCTCTTCTTTTATTAGCTAAATCAACCTATCTGATATCTGGACCCATACATTTTATTGTTTTAGAAATTTAATTATGATTCATTCATTTCAACTTGTGAACTTTTGCTCTGAGGATAGAAAAAAATAATTCCGTAAAAATGCAACAAAGAAACAAATGCAACACAAAACAAAATAAATTCCTGTGTCTATCTTCCAAATGTTAATTATTATGTCTGTCACAGGAAGTTATTTCAATCTTTTCTTTCCCAGTGGACTTAGATTCCCCCAACCCAAACCCCCTTTTTTTTTTACCAGAAGCTAATATTGGTGCCAATTAGGCATTAGATGTGTCATTAATATAGGAAAATAAACATATCAATTGCCTTACTAATTTGCCTTTTCTTTTCTTTTTTTTAAAAAAAGAGATTTTTCTGAAGTCCTTTTCTTAAAACAAGCAGCTTTGTAGGCAAGCTGGAAATCCACTGCTTACACTTCTTTGCATTTAAGAAAAATCTCAGGAACAATAGCAGCAGAGTGACAAAATAAGCTAACAAGTCAGCCAGGACTGGAACAACAAGTTGTGGAAGACTCCCAATAGCTTTTGCCAACAGCACTCCCATAATCAAATGCAGCTACACCCATTCAATAAACTTGCAAAATACAATTTCCATTCTTAAAATGTAAAGTAGTAAATCTAGAATTTTACGGGGGGAAGAGAAAGAGACACAAATGAATGCACCACCATTATTAAACCTAGTACCTTCCAAATGTAGGTAGTCCTTGACTAATGACTTGTAAATTATGGTCCTAGTTAGGACCATAAATTTGGTTCCTAAGCAATGCAGTTGTTGTAAACAAGTCTGATCCCATTTAAGTTTTTTTTGTCAACGAACAATAAGGTCAGTCAGGTGTGCTACCTGTTGTAACATCTGGAGTATATAAATCTGAAACAACATGTACATATTCCAAGAATATAGATTGTTCATATAAGTTAATGGTATAGTTATCAATTTTTATATATACTTCATACTTTCTGTATTGCTTTTTATATAATCTTCTTAAAACACTGTACAAATGAGAAATAACTGTTATATCATTAAAACATGTACTTACCTGTAAACAATTTTGTGACAGTTTTATTCTGCTTTCGAGCAGAACAGAGAAGCAGCAACCATGGGGGGAAAAATTCATAGTGAGTAGCTAGAAGCTCAGCTATAGTTCCAGATAAGCCTGTAGATGTTTGGTCACCTTCAGCAATATTGCACCCCTCATCTACGGAATCCACCAAGAGAAAGTAACTTTGTTGGGGGCTCTTAGCTCCCAGAAGTGGAAGCAAAATGCACCTGAAACAAAAAAGGAAGAAATATAAAAATCATGTGCGCACACATAATACTAGGGTTAAGCAATGGCTTAAAAAGAACATGCATAAATATGTGGAAACCATCTATTTTCAAATAATGAAAACATCTGCAATTTTTCCAGGCTTTTATAGCTGCTTCAGAAGCTGTTCTTTCCCAGCAATGTCTGCATTTCTACACCTTTTCTCCTTCAATATAAGGTATTGAAACACTCTTCAAAAGAGTTTCTAAAGCAACGAAACAAATTGGGAAAAAAGCTATTTTAAACTTTGAAATGAGTTCAATATGCACACATAAGCACACAAAGAACCTCTTTGGAATTAGTCCAATAAATACATTCTGTCACATTATTAGAAATTATGTGACAATGGAACTTGCATATATGTAGACAAAAATTATCCCTGCCATACACATTAAAATATTTTCTTGATATTGTTGGGGACTCATAATCTTTTACAATTTGTTTATTATGCAAGTGTGATAGGTTGGCACTAGAATTCTTCATAACTCGAAGCAGGTATTAGCCACACTAATTTAGACTTCCGGAAACTGTATTCCTATTATAGCCAGAGACCAGCAGATTGTGAAAACAAATTAAACACTGAAATCTTGAAGATAATCAAATGCATAGTTTGCTTGTGCATAATAACTTCCAATTATGAGAACCGGATTACAGTCTTTCAAAAAATAAAAGTTCCAGCTTCCTTTCTAACAAGATATACTAATAACAGCAACAGTGACCTAGATTGATTTTGGCCAGCTTCAACTGCCCTGCCATATGAACTATGACCAGACCTAGGCAGGAATAATTGGCTTCTAGTAATGATCTACATTAGATTGTCCTCAAAGTCTGTACAGAAAATGCAGTCAGTGCACAATGTGGCAAATGCACAGTTGTCAGTAATATGCAGAGTTAATAATACCTGTTGTAAAATAACTGTATGCTCTGACAATACCTTCATTCAAGGGGAAAATGAAAATATTAAAAGCCGTAAGCAGTATGAACACACAATAAACTATCAAGTTTCAGTAACAGGGATAGTACACCTTTTCACAGTATTTGTTTATTTAAAACATTTATATTCCCACCCATCTTATATCAAAAACTGGGTAATATGACTAGAAGCCCAGTTAAAGATAGGATTAAGAACAAGGTTAAAATGTACAGGTTAAAAGGGAAAAAACAAAGTTAAAAAATTCTGAAGAACTACAAAAGTTAACCAGGTGGACGGAATGCCCTCAAAATAATGTAATGCCACGTCAGGACCCACTAAAAAGCTATTTTCTGCTTCACATTATTGGAAACATGAGAAAAATTCATGTGTTCATGTGTGCCTTTGAATCAGTTTTTAACTCCTGGCAACTGCCTGAACCAGTTCCTACAGTTTTCTTAGCAAGGTTTTTCAGAAGTGGTTTGTCATTGCCTTCTTCCTAGGGCTACGAGTCTGCAACTGGCCCAAGATAACCTGGTTGCCTTTGTGCCCAAGGTGTGACTAGAACTCACTAGCTGGCTTCTAGTTTGATGCTTTAACCATTGCACCAAACTGGCTCTGAAGAAATTACTGGATCACAAGCCAGTATGGCAGATTAGAGAAGAAAAACATACCATTCAATCAACTTTCCAAACAATATTTAAATGCTTTATTCATTATCCTTCACTCTGGAAAGATAATGAATGTTCTTCTATGACTATATGTCAATATCTGATTAGCACCAATGTTCACTGTATTCTATATGACCTGATTCCTGAACTGCTTTCAGACATTGGATTGTTCTATTTAAGTAGAATTGCCTGCTGTCGCTTTATGAACATTATTTGAAATGGCATTATTGTATCATACTGTCTAATCTCAATTCTTGAACATAGAAAGGAATCGGGACTGGAAGTACAGTGTAGTCTACAGATTCTTTTAAGTGAAATTAGTTAAATTTGCCAGTCTTAGCAAAAAACCAAGGGAAAATCAATTGAACGTAATAAGCCAGAAGGCAAGCTGTTTCAAGCCTCTCTAATGAAAAATTGATTAGGAAATTACCACCTTTAGCAAAGAAACTATACTCAACTATAGTTGAATAATTAACTGGACAAAGCTAAGAGGTTCCACTGCTGTGGAGTTCAGGATAATTTTGCTCAGATATCAACACTGGCATCACCATTTTGTTTCTGCAACTTATCAACCCAAAAGATGACCAGCCTATGTAACTGGCTCTTTTAATAGCACATTGTTACATATAAGTAACTAATGTTGATGTTTTAAGCATTTATCAACATTAGATCTGACTGGAAATACTGACAATTGTGACCTCTCTCCCCTCAGTTTCACACAGAAATAATTACTATTTTTGCCTAAGTGATTAAAAAAGCAACATATATATTATGCAGGATAGAAAAAGTATTGATGTTTGTAAATTTTGAAGGTGTAGAAAATTCTTGAGAATAGTATAGATAGACAGGTGAACAAACAAATTAATCATAGCACAAATTATCATGTTTTGAACACATTATGTCATGGCTCCCTTGACAATAATAGAAAGAAAAAGAAAATAGAAAGAAAAAGAAAAGAAAAAATAGGCAACAAGGAGGACGAACTTGATTGTAGAGGCTATGGGAACACCACTGGGTGACATGAAGGGCCAGGATGAGGACATTCTGGAGAAGATAAGTCTATGTGATTGCTAAATGTTGACAACAACTTGGTGTTACATAATCAAAAATCAATTAAAGATTGTAGTTGCCATCAGTTTCCCCAAACCAAAAGGTGTGTTTCAGCACGTTTAGAAAGTTATTTTTGTAGTTTCTAACTGCAATGTGATTTGAATTCTATTTCACAAGTTATTCAACAGGACAACTATTCCTGCTATAAATTCATAGGTAGTTAGTTTCAAATCAAAATGAACTACAGGTAGTCCTCGACTTACAACCACAATTGAGCCCAACATTTCTGTGGTTAAGTGAGACATTTGTTAAGTGAGTTTTGTCCCATTTTAGGACCTTTCTTGCCGCAGTTGTTCCGTGAATCCCTGCAGTTGATAAGTTAGTAACACGGTTGTTAAGTGAATCTGGTTTCTCCATTGACTTTGCTTATCAAAGGTTGCAAAAGGTGATCACATGACCCTGGGACACAGCAACGGTCATAAATCTGAACCAGTTACCAAGCATCTGAAATTTGATTACATGATCATGGGGATGCTATAAAGCAGGGGTCTCCAACCTTGGCAACTTTACGACTTGTGAACTTCAACTCCCAGAATTCCTCAGCCAGCACATGCTGGCTGAGGAATTCTGGGAGTTGAAGTCCACAAGTCGTAAAGTTGCCAAGGTTGGAGACCCCTGCTATAAAGGTTGCAACTGTGAAAAATGGTCACAAGTCAGTGCTGTTGTAACTTTGAACAGTCACTAAATGAACTATTGTAAGTCGAGGACTACCTGTACTTCTTACACCATTTTTCCAAGATAGCTGTGTATTACTTTCACCAATAACTGAACTTTTAAAACATTCTGATACTGGGAAAAAATATGTGATAAATTTTAGTGTGCTTGTCACGAATGCATAAGAATCCAAGCAATCCTTTCCAAGACACATCGTGCCAGTAGTTGCTATTTCTATAGATGAGTCCTTTACCCACAAGCACCACTCACTGTATATCACTAGATACTTTTTTGGTTTTAACGATTTGTTTGAATCATGATGTTTCTAAGATACAATGAAACATACACATAAAACAGAATAAAAGTGTATAGAAAAAGGAGAAAAAAATCCCTTCTAAATGCTTTTACTGCAGCTTTTTAATCCTCAAATAATTTTTTTCCCCAGGAATAAACCATGTAATGATGGCTTTACCTATTGGAGAAGGTGTGGTTTGTGTCCCAAAAACCAGCTTTCATCCAAAACTAATGCTGCCAGTTTCTGATTTTGATTTTCAAGAAAGCTGCAGAATGTTACGTGCAATGTGTAACATTGAAGAGTACAAATAAAATAATTGCATTACAGCATGGCTGTGAAATAATAGCACCATGCAAGTCCTGGAAACTGTCCTTCACTTCTTCTTTCCTCCAATGCTTCATAACCATCAACTGGCTTCATCTATTGTACTTTAAAAAAAATACTTTTAAAAATTAATTTAAATTTTTTTAAAAAAATTAAATTAAAAAAAAAACCCTCTTAAGAATGTTATAGGCGCAAACTGCCTTAGTTTTCTGTATTCCATTTGCGACTTAAACTTGTCAGAGGCATTTAAAAAAAAAGCTGAACATGATTAGAAAGTTTTTTGCTGTTGTTGTTGCAACTCTACATTCCCTTAACTGTTGGAAAACAACCTGAACATTTGGGAGGAAGATATTGCAAAGGGTAAGAGGTGCATTATTCATTAGTAGGGGATAAATAACTAAGCTTTTCCCACTTCCACCCCATTTTCTATTTCCTATTAATTCTAAATTTTCCTTTCAATGGACTAGAATGAGAGGAAAACCTATGAATATTAGCTTTCAAACTGTATATTCTCCCCCCCCCCCAATATTCTGGGGCAAGGAGATACTGGTGGAACTGGTCAGATCTGTTCTGACCAGCAGACTCCTTGTCCCGACAAAAATCCCTTTTTATTAAGTTACTGTGAATTCTTCTCATTCACATCCAACAAAGTCTTTCAAGGATAAATTTATAGTCATAGACCTTATCTGGCTTGGAAAGCTGCCAGGCCAATATCTTCAAAACTTTGCAATGAGTCTCTGAGAGTCACGAACCAATTAAGCAAACTAATTGTCTCCTGCAAACTCCCCTCCCCTTTCATTCCTCTTTTATTCCCTATGGGAGGGGCCATTCATCGTCCATCTGAGCCCTTACTCCCAAGTGGACCCTTGTTCCTCAGCTGTTCCCTTAATCTGGCAACTCTGCGCATGCGCACACTGGTAACAGGCCCCAGCTGTTCATCTGCCTCACTGATGTCTGACTCCAAAGGCAACTGATAACTGTCAGACTGCCTGGCCCCATCTCTGCCTCCGACGCAGAGCACTCGTCAGAGCCTTCCCCAGACTTCAGGACTGGCCCATGTTCCTCCCCAACCTCCTCACTGTCTGAATCTGCTGCCAGTTCTGCTGGCCGCTGGCGGGCCACAACAAGATAAATATTAACACAGTACAGTGTCTATTTCTGGGAAAGGCTACAAATTTCTTCAATAGGTCAAATTTTCTTTGTCTTCAAAGAAGGAGATCTAAATTTTTCACTCATTTGCTTCAGGCCCACTCACCCAGGGACCAGAATATATTGCTTTTAGCTTACTCTCTCCCTTCATATATGTCATCTACTACTTTAACAGTGCCAATTTTACAAATGTAGAATTTTTAAAAGTCACATATTAACGTGCCACAGATTAAAAACAAAATAGAAATGTTACATTCAAGAAAACACGTAATAGATGAATAAATTTGCTTTAAGCACCTTCCTAAAGAAAGAAAGGAACATATCCAAAACTTTCCTCACCATTCACAAAAGATTTCAATGGGGGGGGGGGAGAAGCAGAATTTATTATTTATTTTATACATATTTAAAGGGGAACAGTAAAAGGTGACTTGCTAAAGACTGGAGAGTGGGAGATAGACTTTGTTCTGGTGATAGCTTGTGTGTAAGCTGCACACAGATTTGTTCATCAAAGCCAGCACTTGGTCTGCAAAGGCAATGAGCAATCATGGTAGCTGTTTCACATGGAAATGGCATGATACTTCCAAAACTAAAAACTCATGATGCATGCCTCCAAATTCTGGGTCCTCTTCATTTACTGACTATCTTTCAAGAGCTACTTTGGATTTGCAATACTTCAACCATGAATCATCATGGAGACCTCTTTTATATAATTTAACAGGCAAAAACTATTTTTATCTACAGTATATTCCACAGAATTATGCACAACCATTCTGACAACAGCAAATGTCCTTCTGAAAGATAAAAATAATCTACTTTGGGGTTCCCCCTGGGGGTGCGAGACAATGTTCCAGGGGGTGCGAAAACCTGGGTTTAGAAGTTTCAAAATTATAGTGTATATGCATAATTATATGCATATAATTATTTACTTTTGTAAGGGATGCGAGAATATATCAGAAGCGTTCTAGGGGTGCGGGGTATAGAAAAGGTTAGGAACCCCTGTCTTAGAATAACTCCTTACAGACTGAACAAGAGTCTGCTTTTATCAGTATTGAGTTTTGTTTTTCTTCTGAATACTCATAGCTAATATAGTCAAGGTAATAAGATCACATGTAAAACTATATCACCATATAATTCATTCTGAAAACTAATATGGCAACAACAGTTAACAAATGTTTAAGATTTAGGCTTAAGATACAGAAGGATCTTGACAGACTTGAACATTGGGCGCTATCTAACAAAATGAAATTCAATGGTGAAAAAAGTAAAGATTTACATTTAGGCAAGAAAAACAAAATGCACAGGTACAGTATATGTGGTACCTCGCTCAATAGTAATAACTGTGAGAGGGACCTTGGAGTCCTAGTGGACAACCATTTAAATATGAGCCAGCAGTGTGCAGCAGCTGCCAAAAAAGCCAACACAGTTCTAGGCTGCATTAACAGAGGGATAGAATCACATGAAGTGTTAATACCACTTTATAATGCCTTGGTAAGGCCACACTTGGCATACTGCATCCGTTCTACAAACTGAGTATGCCTTTAAAGAGAGGAATGTGGCTCACTTCTGAGCCACATGCTCATTCAAAGACAAAGTTTTGTCTTTCTGCTAAGAAGGACTAGGGGTGATATGACAGCAGTGTTCCAATATCCCAGGGGCTGCCACAAAGAAGAGGGAGTCAAGCTATTATCCAAAGCACCTGAGGGTAGGACAAAAAACAATGGGTGGAAACTAATCAAGGAGAGAAGCAACCTAGAACTAAGGAGAAATTTCCTGACAGAACAATTAATCAGTGGAACAACTTGCCTCCAAAAGTTGTGAATGCTCCAACACTGGAACTTTTTAAGAAGAGATTGAACAACCATTTATTTGAAATGATATAGGGTTTCCTGCCTAATCAGGGGGTTGGACTAGAAGACTTCCAAGGTTCCTTCCAACTCTGTTGTTCTGTTCGGTTCAAATTCAGCATTCCATATTAGTCTAGCAGCCATATAGGTTATTTTAAATATACCTCTGTTTTATCCCTTTACAAATCATTAAGATGTTAAACATAAGTCATCCAAAGTCCTGTAATTTATACTAAAACAGTCAGTAACAATAGAGAAATACAAGTTTATTATGACATGCTTTAAAAATGAAACATTATAGCACATACAATATCTTTCCATTTATGGTAATATGCAATTCAAAATCTCTTATTTGACCTCTTCCAGTCAAAAGTACTTCTCTGTATCATAATGTATGCTAAAGCAAGCCAAATTCTTTGTCTATACCATTTTGATTTATATCTATAGCAGTATTTAGCACTACCATGTATGGCAATTAGATACTTCTCTCTTAATGGATACTTAGAACAGGAGAGATCTAGCAGAGAAATCCATTAATTCAAATTTCTCACACACATCAGAGTCTGAAACAAAAACTTAATAGAAACTATAGTTTGCAGCAACCATAAACTATAAAATGTTTTTCCATAGGTGAAATATTTGTAATTACAAAATTTCTATATTCACACCCCTAACTCAACCCCAGATAACATTATGATTGCATCATTTCTAGTCTCATTTAGTAAATTTGTGGAAGAAACCATGTCTTACTCATTAATCAAAAGGGACTTGGCTCCATACTAAATCAGATTATTTGTGTGCAGAAGATGCTAGTTCACTTGATGATATCCCAGAGTGGAAGACTACTGGCTCTTACCCAGAATACTAGAAATAATAATAATTAGTTATTATTTCTATCTTAGCTATATCTTACACCATTTTAATTAGACATTCCTTTTACTCTGATATTCTGTCCAGATTCTCTAAAGTTAATACTGTCTAATTGTAACAATTAACACAAATAAACTATTTTTGTCAATGTTGTAAAATAGTCTGTTCTACTATGGTTACAATTATGCCTATGGGCATTCTTTAAATTAACACCTAAATCATACTTTGTCTTGTCTTTTAAATGACATTAAAGTGGTCAAGTGAGAAAGATAATTATATTGTTCCTCATTCTGTGACATCTAGCTCTGAATATTTAGGTTTCAAGGCATTTGAATGTGCAGAAATAGAAAATGAAATCCTTTTATCTCTTTTTGTATTTTTTTTTATCTCTCTAGCTATACACATTTTAACATTGTGCACTGTGCATGTGCACACATATGGACATGGAACATAGAAAAAAAAGTGCTATGGCCAAATTTGTGTATATTATTAAATTAGAGCCCCTGGGTTCCTAAATTGCATTGTGAACGAATCATGTATTCCATTTATTTTCCCTTGCTTCTCTATTTGCAAAATATGAGAAACCCTAGCCTTATATTACAAAATCCAAACAAAATAAAATTTTAGAAACCTGAGTTATGACTTATTTAGATACAATAGGCTATTAACTCTAATGTGAACAAAACACAAAGTTAACCTCTTCTAGGTTTGTTTACATCATCATATGAAGAAATAAACCAAGTCTAGGCACTAAACTATAGGGACGCGGTGGCTCAGTGGCTAAGACGCTGAGCTTGTCGATCGAAAGGTCGGCAGTTCAGCGGTTCAAATCCCTAGTGCCGTGTAACAGGTGAGCTCCCGTTACTTGTCCCAGCTTCTGCCAACCTAGCAGTTCGAAAGCACGTAAAAAATGCAAGTAGAAAAATAGGGACCACCTTTGGTGGGAAGGTAACAGCGTTCCGTGCGCCTTTGGCGTTTAGTCATGCTGGCCACATGACCACAGAGACATCTTCAGACAGCGTTGGCTCTTCAGCTTTGAAACGGAGATGAGCACCACCCCCTAGAGTCGGGAACGACTAGCACATATGTGCGAGGGGAACCTTTAGGCACTAAACTGGTTCACTAAGACCATCTTCTGATTTAATATTGTGTGCAAATATAAACTAAATTTTTACTGATAGTTTGCAATAACTTTCTCACTATTGTTTACAATTGCTTCTAATTCTAAACTTTAAAATTTGTTATTTTCTACAGATTATTCAAATTACATACAGGCAGGATTTAGCTTTTCACTTTTGCCCCTAAACTAGTTGTTCACTCTTTCTCTAATAATTTAATTATTAACAAATAATTTAAGAAATCACTGCAAATAATCAAATGCAGCATAAATCTCAATAATGCTGATAATTAAATTCTACAACAACATATATGATTTCAGGCTCCTAAATAAAACACATCTTTAAGAGTTTTGAAAAAATGAGTTTAAAATAGCAAAATCGTCATGCTGTTAAAATCAAGGCCATCACACTACTAGTGGTCGATGAACTGATCAGCGATATAGAGCTGTCATCAGCAATATGGTCATCTGGCTATAATTGCTAGATATTGATGGTCAGAATTCATTCTGAACTAACAGCCATCAATCACAATTTTTGGGATAAGTCATTAATGAGACACAATGCTTAAGGTCTTAATATAGCAAACAAGCAAAATTCAACATTGTAATTATACGTGAATATATGGGTCAGTCTGGCTAATTCTTAGGTAACTGGTACAGTTAAAGTTAAGTTTTAAAGTTTAAAGTTAACTTTTAGATTTTTAGATGACAAGTTAATCTAGTCTATTGCATGCTATTTCTTCACATGTGTTAGAACAGGCATCAAAATGTTTACTCGATGTAAATGGTAACAAAACTGCTTTGGAATTATAGGTATTACAATGTCTGTAATGTACAATTCCATACATCTTAGGGTGCAATTCTTATTTGTTTTTGTTGGATTATGTTTCATGCTAACTATAAATAAAAGCAGAGAACACAAAGTAGAATGGCTTATTCATAATTCTCCAAGTTATTCCTCATGCCAAAGATTGTTGAAAAAATGACATTCTGAAAAATTGGGTAACTAAAAAGATGAAGGAAGATTGCCCTGGGACACCTTTCAAGAAAATAATGAAGAAAAGAGTGGGTTGCTTATACATTTTTTCAAATTATTGATCTGAAGATGTAATGTGCAAGAAACTAAGATTAGACTATACCTCTTTTCCTGCAAAGCTGAAGCCAAGGAGTGGCTTTCAGGTTTTTGCTTTTGCAATTGCAGCTTGAAAGTGCATCATAATATTTCTTTTGTCAGAGTGCGCACAGTGTGACTATGTGAGACAACCAAGGAGCAAATACAGTAAACAGAAGTTTGTATTAAAATAGTGGTTTTATCTACAAAGAATATATACATACACGTACTTTAGTCAGACCTCAAACAAACAGCAATCAGCAATTACAGCATGGAAGCATACATGGTGAGAGAGATATGCCCCAACAGGGCCTCTTCTTATTACAGGCTCTTAAAGTGATATCAGCCCAAACACCTTGCTGACTCATTCCCAGTATTACATCATCGTAGCAGCTGGTCACCTCTTAAATCATTACCCTGACATCTTTAATGTGTCTGCATTATATACTACCACATCTAGAATTCTCCTGAAAATGAAATCAATTATATAACACGCAGAGAACATAAATTTACTTAAGTTTCTCTACTTCTCTTCATTCCCTCAACCAGCTCCAAGGAACAGCCAGAGGGAGAAAAGATTTGCTATTTTATTTTCCAGTGTACCTCCATAAATTAAAAACAAAAAGAATTAAAAACAAAAATAAGACAATCCAAGTATGTCAAAACATGAAATATTGTGGAAAGCAAATAGCTGATTTTTGCTTTTTGCTTACAATTACTCAAGAGACCTTTTAACCCAGAAATCCACATCTGTATGATTCAGTGTTAATTCAAAAAATGTCTTCCCACACTTTGGCAGTCCCAGAGCAACACACAGAATCCAGAAGTTTACAGCTGTTCCTTTACTGGCCAATGATTATGTGAAGCTGAAGTTGGATGTAACTTTTTGTTGATACTGTTTGACTTACAGTTATCCTGTGTTGCATTTGCAGAAAGAAGCAAGCAAGCAAACAAAGAAACAAAAAGACAAGAAGGTAAAAGAAATTTTATCTTGTATGTATTTCTGCTCATTACCACTACTAAATTTATGTTTCATTAGAAATGTGGGGATTTGCAAAGAGGCAACTAAGAATCAAAGGATTCAAAATCTTTCCCTGAACACCTTAAAGCAGGGTTCCCCAACCCCGGTCCGTGGACTGACACCGGTCTGCAGCATGCCAGAAACCAGGCCATGCAAACAAATGAAGCCCCATCCGCAGTATGCAGGCAGCACACGAAACCACGCCCCCTCCAGTCTGCAGAAAAACCTCTCTTCACAGAACCAGTCCCTGGTGCCCAAAAGGTTGGGGGCCACTGCATTAAAAGTCTTCATTGACATAGCTACACTGATTCAAAACTGCAATGGTGCAATAACATTAGAATGACATTACAACTGCAGACTATAAAAACTTAAATTATACTGCTGTAAGGCATTTTATTGCAATTCTCAACTTATCTAGTTGGTGTAAAATGTAGTTTTTCTGAACCAGTTAAAGTGAGTGGCTTGTGTAAAATCACAAGTAGAGTTGTGGAAGTTACTCACTAGTCTTCAAAAAGCTATTATTTTCAAAATGCACACTTTTGCATCAAGATTTTCTCCAGAACTTTGTCCCAAACCCTGAAGCCAGAAGGTAACATAGTCATGTTAAGGTTACAAGCTTTAATAATATTGTGTGAATATATGTATGTGCAAAGACATTGAAACTGCAAAAACAGCACACACAAAAACTTAAAAAAAAATCTGAACCCAAAATGTCTTATCAACTCGAGGCATATCACTGTTCCAATTATTTTATATCAAATACTACTTTGCAATAGTTCTTATAGAGAGAGCTATAGGAGAAGTGAACCATATTTTTAATTGTTTCTCACTAACATGGCACTATCTGCCTTTTATAGCATGTTCTGACCCAACAAGTCCCTTCTGAAATAAAAGGGAGTTGCAAGAACCAATCTAAAATTCTACGAGAAAGAAAAAATTGCTAGGAACAACATGTACACAGGGAATACACACACATGCACATCTGAAGGAATTTGATTCTGAACAAAACAATGGTTTTCACCTAATCAATGCAACATTTTTATTCTCTATCAAACCAAGCCTTATCTCACACACACACACACACGTTTTTTTTTCCTCAAGATCACCTGGTATACCCAAATATGGGAGGGAGCATACTGCTTCCTTTTGCCTTTCAGCCCCACTCNACAAGCACGAAGCCGAAATCACCAGCCTGAAGATGGCGAGTGGGACCTCATCGAAACGTCGCCAAGATACTCACAATCTTACATGGGAAAAGACCCAAATACACCAAGACCTACATACCTATACCCATGAAAATCTACGAAAACAAATCTTGAGAAAAAACATATAATCCCTCCCCTGGTTCAGCTGATAAGGTAGGAGAGCCTGTGGCTTAGAGGTTAAAGCAACTGCCTGATAGGCAGGCAGCCCAGGTTCGAATCCCAGTAAGGGTATGGCTAGCTGATAATCAGCCTGATAATCAGCCTGAAGATGACGAATGAGACTTCGTCGAAACGTTGCAATGACATCTCCAACTTCACGCGGGAGAAAACCCGAATAACCACAGACCTACATACAAATACCCGCGAAAACCTCAAAAAACATATATATATATATATATATATATATATATGAAAGCTCCACTGAATTTATATAAACTACAATACATATTAGAAATAAATATGGTAACAAAGAAAAAAATTAATAAGTGTTGATTACCTCTTTATGTTAACCATCCTTTTAAATTCATGTTTAAAATTAAGTCATCTTGGGCAAACATAATTTTATCTGTATATTTACTTACCAATAGTTTCTGTATGTTTAATGTAACTTGCCTCCAGGTGCATATATAGGATTGCAGCCAAAATATACTAGTCTTTGTCAAAAGTATGTATTGTCTTTCATGTGTAATATATTCCATCACCAAGTTAGCACCACAAATGTACACTTCATTCTGAGCCCCCTAGTCAAAAATTGACTCCTCCAAGGTTTTAGGTGAGTTATAGACAAACTCAACCTTATTCAATAGTAATTAGAACATTTCCCCTCCACATTTTTACTTCAGTCTGCAATTAAAGGCATTTTAAGCAAGGGGTCTCAAACTGTGCATCACAAGAAAATACCTGGATAAGAACAGCCTTTTGGGGTGGCATAAGAGCAATATGGTAGGTCTTCTATTGCAGTGTTCACACATATTTCCTGCAAAATCCCTAATCTGTTCCACAGCACCACCCAAGGCAATATTGGCTGTATAGAACACCCATTTTTGTGAATTTTGTGAATCTCGTATTTCTTCTTCCAAAGCTGAGTATCTGCTCCAGAAGGGTTGAGCAATATGCTTCTTCTACATTTTGCATGAAAAAGCTCCCAATACAAAAATCTGGAAAGAGTTATTTGATTCTCGCCAAATTGCCTTCAATGATGATGAGGAATGGTTTCAAGAAGCTCTAAAGCCCCAAACTGCGAGCACAAAGTTGTTGAAGAAGAATCTCCACAACTGAGAGCCCCAGCTACTTTGTGCAGAACAGGTGTCCTGCTTGAGTTCAGTCCGATAGTTTGTAGGGAGATTCCACACAATTTCATTATCTTAAGATATCAAAGCACCATGAAGTTTCACAGCCCATTTTATCATTGAAAAAGGAAATATATTTTGTATACATTGCTTATATTACTGCCACACACAAAAAGATTTTGGAACTACGCATCACCTGAAAATGATTACAGCATGAAACAGTTTGTATATTGAATGTTTTGCACAACTACAAATCCAACTATGTGTTTTGTGTTATTTAATCCCTATGGGTGACATTTAGAAGCTCTTTCAAGAATTGTCCCATCACTGATCAGAAAAGCATTAAGAACATACTTGTAGACAAAAGCAATTATGGAGATGTAATAAAAAGGAAAAATGGAATGGTATTAATGTTTCTTATATTTCTGTCATGCAGAGTTTGTGTTATTCTGCATAGTTTATAAATGAGAAAATATTTATGAACTAATCAGAATACTGCAATGTTATAACACAACCTTTAGAATGGAAACCATATCTTTCTTGATGTTTTTTTATATCAGACTTCCTATATTGCTTGTATGCCCTAAATATGCTCTGGAAAAATTCAAGGGCTGCTCCTTTTATTGAGGAGTGCAGGCCAATTCTATGCATTTCTTTTTTCATAAAAAAAATTCTTTGAATTCAGTCACTTTCCCTGAAATGTAGTCTCTTCAGAGAACTGAATCAATGTTGCAGGAAAGTAGGCAAACTCAGATGCAATGAACGTTCTGCCTAAAAATGGCGCTTTTTAAGAAAGTGATTTTGGTATCAGAATAGCATTACAATGAATGATGGTCAAAATACTCTGGCTAGCAATATGATTTATCTGTGGAACAGTAAGTTTTCCCTCAACTCTGTCTTAGGCCACAGGTTAAACAAGGAGAGAAAAACTGTAGGGAGAAGAAAAAGAAATAATTGCCAAAAGAGAGGCTGATATGAGCTTTCTTTTATGCAAGAGTAGAGAATAAGAATAAAGAGCTCAAGACTTTGTTCTTAGCCCTGTGGATTGGAATAAACCAGTCATGTCAATAGTAACTGGCCTGGAAAGGTCCATTTTTGTTTCTCTTTTCCGTTCTGTTCCTAAACAGTCTTCCCAGGATTATACCTGGGGAAACTCCTCAGTGAACCACGGGACACCCTGGAATTGGAATTGGCAGAGATAACTTTAATCTTGGTGCAAATCTTCCTTTCTCTTCACTCTGAAGCAGAGGTGGGTTTCAGCAGGTTCTGACCAGTTCTGGAGAACCGGTAGCGGAAATTTTGAGTAGTTCGGAGAACCGGTAGCGGAAATTCTGAGTTCGGAGAACCGGTAAATACCACCTCTGACTGGCCCCGCCCCCATCTATTCTCTTCCTCCTGAGTCCCAGCTCATCGGGAGAAAATGGAGATTTTGCAATAACCTTTCCCTGGAGTGGGGTGGGAATGGAGATTTTGCAGTAGCCTTCCATTGCCATGCCCACCAAGCCACGCCCACCAAGCCATGCCACACTCAAGCCACGCCCACAGAACCGGTAGTAAAAGAATTTGAAACCCACCACTGCTCTGAAAGTTCTAACTTAAAAAAAAATAGCTTAAGATGGAATTGAAGGAAGCTCTTTTTCTGTAGAAGGCAAAACCAAGAAGAGGTTTAGTTGGCACTGGACAGCAAAAGTTTAATTCCTGCCATCTTCCTGTCAGTAGAGATGAAGTTATAACATTTCGGACAGCTCCATCTGAAAATGAAAAGCTGTAGTATAAATATAATACTTTTTCAACTTATTGATATTCTTGTGTAAATGTACACAAACTTCAATCTTATGATTACATTATGCTAATTTTGAGGCTAATACAGCTTGCTAATACAAGCTAAGAAACAAATGGCTGCAGAAAATTGTGAGATACTGGCTAGGTTTACATACTCAATTAAGTCCACTGTGGACTTTTATTCTGCAAGACGGATAGCTGTATTCTAAAAAAGTAATAGAACAAAAGCTAAAATTTTGTTACATTTACACTCAGTGTACAATTAATTATTATTAATATTAGTTATCAGTCATCTACTTAATGATTTTAATAAGATAGGAAAAGAAAATTATTTCTAGAAGTTTTGCTCACTTTTAAAGGCTATATCACACTTTCAGTGTATGCAGCCCACAAACAGACTGAGACTTAAGCCTGCCAGTTCAATATTTACAGAACCTTAAGAAATCACCACCATAAAATTAAACTCCTCTTCTATAATATGATTTGTTTGATAGCAGCATATTGTGCACATCCAGCAAATTGTACTTTAGTCAAGAAGCTACTCTTCAGAAAACCACATAATATATGAACTGCTTTGGTATAGACGTGTCTTTAAAATACATGACTTGCTATTTATAGAATTTCTTTTCAAGCTACAACCTAAATCATGCCAATAAATCTTATAATGCAACAACGACAAATACATAGAATCATCTTAGGAAACTGGATCTCAGTTGTCCTGTAGTAATAATGTGTTTTATACAACCTTTTCATCTGACAGAGCCAGTTCGGTCTAGTGTTTAAGGCATCCGGCTAGAAACCAGGAAACTGAGTTCTAGTCCTGCCTTAGATATGAAAGCTGGGTGGGTGACTTTGAGTCAGTCACTCTCTCTCAGCCCAACTCACTTTACCAGGTCGTTGTGGAAGGGAAAATAGGAGGAGGAAAGAGTATTGGTTGGCTACCTTGAGTTATTTAGAAAAGTAATAAAGATGAGATAAAAATAAAATTAAATAATGATAAAAGTTATACATGGCACATATTTTCTTTCTATGTAAGTTTACTATTCTGAATTCCACTATATTCAAGTAGCTGAGTAGAAGCATAATCCTGCATTTTGAATGTGCTTAGAAATGCTGCACATGATTCCAGTATAGTTGTCCAGTTCAAAGAACATCCACTATCAGCAGCTCTAGAGACCTGTAAATTGGATGTGGGTAACAATATTTTCTCAGCAAGTTGAAGGGCTTTTAAGGTCTTACACCCTTTTCCTAAATGTCATCAGAACACCTAAGGCATGTAAACACATTTTATTATCTCTGTTAGAAAGTTATTAAGACTTGCTCTCAGAATATAAACACTGTGTGAAGATCTCCATCACACAGGTGCAAGTCTTACTATGTTTGGACTAGCCTGAACAATACCACACATTTGGAAACTCCCACGTGAGCAAACTAAGACATAAAGAAGTTTCCCCAACCTTATGATGCTCTCATATGATCTAGGACTTCAACTCAGCCAGTACTGGAGGTTGGTTGGGAATTATATAACAAATGTACGTAAAAGGTCCTAAATTGGAGAATGATAACTGCTCAAATTATTGTCTGGTTACATATTATGGTACTTTATAATGTGTGTTGGTATTATGTGTTTTGAAGCATTCAATGGAATCACTGGGATTAACTTTTCCATAAAGGACTATGAAAATTATCAATTATGAATATTATTTTCTCAGCCCCATTAACATGTAAGCCTTTGATATCTCCCTCTTTTATAAAGTTACACATTGCCTTAAGATCTTAAAATATATCTCTAGGAAGCATTC
This sequence comes from Thermophis baileyi, assembly GCA_003457575.1. Taxonomy (NCBI): domain Eukaryota; kingdom Metazoa; phylum Chordata; class Lepidosauria; order Squamata; family Dipsadidae; genus Thermophis; species Thermophis baileyi. Next base: position 561,830 of record QLTV01000602.1, on the reverse strand, counting down.
TTATTTACATGTTAAAGCACACAAATTTCACATTTCTAACATGTATGTGTAAAACAGAAATTACTCTCATTTTTGTTGTGCCACAAAAAAAGATTCAAACTCCATTTCTAGTTTGTGATTTTATTAAAGAGAAGATTGACTGACTTACTTTATAGGCATTCCCAAAAGAGAACTTCAAGCTGCAGCTTTGTTTACAGGTTTTTAAAGCTGCAGTAACCTGCAACCAAGTCTTTAGTATGGAGCAGAATAAAATAATTCTTAGGTTTTGGAGAAACAAGCAGTTTCTGAAATACAGTACGAGATCAACAAGACATTCTCCCGAGTTTGTCCATCATCAACGTTGCTAGCCATAATAACTGTTGGTGCTTTTAAGGTTTGTAAGTGTCATGCATTTTTATCAAAGAAATGAGAACCTCTTCTTGAGATTCTGATTGCAAAAGTCAGAAAAATGGCATTAAGATTTGGAAATCAAATCCAGATGCCATTTCTTTTCCAGTGTTATTACTCAACTCAGGGATGAAGAACTTAGTGTATGGCTTGACTAGCAACTTGCAATATCCCTCATCACTCACCATACTTCTGCTGGGACTTCAGGTAGAAAACCATAGTTTCCTACATTTTCTTAATCCACAATATTACCTAAACAGGATTATATTAGAGAAACAAATAGCTATTATTCAGTATTTCCTTAGCATCATTGTGGTAAGTGCTGTAGAATCATAAAAGTAGCACAGCCTTTCCAAGAGGATTTTTTATCAAGTTGATGTCACAATGGCTCCAAAAAGAAGTAACAGATAATAAATCATTTAGCCTATAAATAATAAAAGACTGCTTCTAGGCCCAGAAAGTGTTAGGAGTAACTGAGCAGACAGAAAAGTACAACCATTAAGGCAATCTATCAAACAGCAATTTTGTAGAGTGTTTCACAAATATACCTATGATGTTCATCACCACTTGGGGTTGTTCTTTCACCTAGGACTTAACCAGTTCCATATACAAACGTTTGGAAGACTGCTGCACAAGCATTCCATATAGATCAGTGTTTCTCAACCGTGGCAGCTTGAAGGTGTGTGGAATTCTGGGAGTTGATGTCCACACATCTTCAAGCTGCCAAGGTTGAGAAACACTGAGGTAGATAAAAGACTACATATGAAAACTTTTAACAGTCCACACCAGCAAAGGCCTGTGTAAGTCAAACAAAATCAATTGTAAAGCAGCAAGTAACTGAGGAAAGGGGGAACTCCCATCAATTTCTATACGAATGGAACTAACTAAAAGTAGGGAAAATACTATTTGTTCCTCATCAACAATGAAAGTATTAGGGTTCTTCTATTTATTGTTCTTTTACCTTCTGATTTGGAGGGGGAAATTCTCCTCATTGGGAAGTGCACAATGATTTCTCACATATGTGAAAGCACTATATAAGAATGCAGGTCTCCATTACTAATATTTTCATTACCACAGAAAATAAGGTCCATGATACCTCCCAAGAGCTTTGGATTATAGATTCCCAATTCCTCACCAGTGAATATACAGTACTAATGAGTACTAATGAGATCATAAAAGATCTGGAGTCAGCTCTGATCTAGAACATTAAAGAATTATAAACCGCAGCTATCAATGAAGATTTTCTTCCCCTGGTTACATCTAAAATTTCACAAAAGATAAAATGCCATCATAGCTTATATTCTTTATAGTCGTCGTCTGACTTGGCAAATTAAAGTAAGCTTTTAATATCCACTGTTGCTCCATATCTAATGCATATCAAGATAAAGTTTAACAATAAGACTTACACAGTCAGACCATCAAGTGATTCAATATGCTTCATAATGATTCTGCATTCACTCACACTGTTGTCATAAAGTATTCCTGCAGGCCTTCAAATCAAGAATGCTATCACTGAACAGTTACTTACATATTTATGAAGCCTAATATATTAAAAATTATTGTTAATAATGCACTTTGTTTAAATGCAAGTTATTTACAGGTATACCATTGTCCAGGTTTCGGCAAATCCAACTCAAATGAAATAGCCCCAAAAATCTACTTCATAAATTATGGTTATTTTGCAGATAATATAACAGACTAAGTCTTCAAATATTGTAAAGTTTCAGAACAGCTTTTATTGAATGACATGTGCTCAACATACTACTTCGTTTTTTTCCTACAACTTTTTCTGGTTTTTCCATTTCCATGAAGGAAGAATTTCAGGTATTTAGATAGCAGCACCTTTACTCAGGAATAAAATGCTCCCATCAGCTTTTCATCCTTTCACAAAAAAGGATGAAAAAAAGGTATATCGGATTTTTTGGCAGCAATATTAACACTTCGTAACACTTTCCCATCTTGAATAAACTTCAAATTATACTTGAACATAAACTATAATTAAAAATGAAACATCAACAAGATAGCACTAGAGCGCATGCTTTGATCAACATGACCTCGGCCAGATTTTTGTTTGGTTTTTTCCTCTACTGTAGTTTCCAGAAAGCCACTGCGAAAACTTTGAACAGATATTTATCTTTAAAAGTAAGGGCTTCTATCAATATAACCAGGGAGACATTCTAATCTTTAACTACCTTTCATGTTTCTTCTTCCCGCCCAACTCCCAGTCCCAGAGTTATCAGAAGATGCCAATCTAGAATGTGATTCACACCAATTTCTCAGGATACCATGCCCAATATTTATCTTTCCATGTGAACTTTTTTTCCACAGGCCTTATTTGAGCAACTCCTGTAAGCAGAAAATACCACCCACATGAAGAGCAATCTCTCTGTTTTTATGAAAGCACCTTATTTGCTCAAGCAGTATGAAAGAAACATACTCAAGTGTCATTTATTACCTTTTAAAAGCTTCAGCAGGGTTTCTCTCACATTCCCCAGGTTGCAGGAGACTTTGAACAGCTGGATCTCTCACTTTGTCCTCGTAACCCTGAATCAGTCCACTCTGACAGATCTGGGCAACTAAGCCTCTAATAAACCTCCCCACACAGAGCGTATCAGAGTCCTGTGCCCTACAAAAATGGAAGGCTAGTGCTTGGTGATGTAAACCTCTTTGTAAGTTTGCAGGTGAACTTGGCCATAATAATTCAGTACAAACTGCGGTCTTGCCACTACCAGGACCTCCTACTAACAATACACCCCAGGATGCTCCCTTGCCAGGGACAACACAAGCATTAGACCCAGAATTCAGCACAATGGACGGTTTGTTGGCAGAGCTATTGCTGAAGCTTGTCTTTTCCTGGAGGCAGTGCTGTAGTTTGTGAAAAACCCATTCTCTGCAATAAAACTGTTTCCCCTGCAGCAAGCTGGTCTGAGCCATTTTACAGACTACCTTCTGAGACAGGTCCAAATCAAGAGCACATCTTAGGTTTCACTGAAGACAACAGATTCTTAAACCCAAGCCAAAGGGCCCGTTGCATGAAACTATGCCACAGGCCAGACTGCAATCCACAAATCTGTTCATGCCTTCACATAATAGTCAGTGGCATCTTTGGGCAAGAAGCATCTTTCAATCCAAATATGTCCGATATTGTTTTGCTGGAAATCCTCTTTAGAGGTATAGCTATGTTTGTAGCAAAGCTCAATGATGCATCGTTTAAAAGGTTGCACAATGCCATGACTACAGTTGCACTTTACAATGCTGCATGCTATTATGAGATTAATGCATCTAAAGTAGAGATAACATGCATGAAGAATTCCCACGTTTCTTCTCTAAATTCCAGTCATTTCCAAATATATGTGGCTTTTAGATTCCCCAGATTAGCGACTTCTAAAAACAGATCATTTTTTTTCCATCAGCAAATGCAGCATATATTGCAAACAAATGGATATGCCTCATTTAATATGTAGATTTCCAAAGTTCATACAAGCTCTGTAGTCCAAATCCGTCCTTCAAATCATGATGCTTCATGAACCCAGTAAAGTAGAAATAGAAGAACTTTTCTTCCCAGTGCTTTCTTTGTCATCCCGTGTTCCAGTAAACCTCTGCTAGTTTCCAATTGCAACCGTCAAACCACAGGATTTCTGTCCTGGCCTGAGAATAAAAGTACCAAACATTTGTTAGCTTATACATAACAGTGATTTTCATTTTGCATAATAGAGCCACTCATCTGTATAATGTACAAACAGGAGGAGCCCCCAAATCCATTCCCTGCATTCAAGCTAGCAACACAGAGACACTGGAATGAATGATAGATAATATATTCCCCTATGGTAATATATAGCCAATACATTTAATAAAGAAAGAAGTAAACATGCAGTATCTCTCTGTCTCTCTCCCAAACAAGAAGCATTAAAGCTTTGCCGATATCACCTAGAATTACATTCCTGTCTTCTATCCCCAAGGCAAGTGACCTTGAAACCATGCAAAGCCCCATCTCATTCTGAAAACAGACCTCCAGCTTCGACTCGCCCATGAGACTTTGCCATCCGAACCCCCTCCGTACCTGCCTCCCCTTTATACCTCGGGACTTCCCTTACAGTTTTTCTTAGCCTTCCTTTGTTCATAGCCTGGAAGCCTTAGGAAACACCGGCGCTTTCCAAAGCCACGTTTGAACTTACCGTCCGGCTCCCCCCTCCCGCTCCCTTCGCATTGTCGCTCTGCAGCGTGCCGTTTCTGTCATCTGTTCGGGCTGCTTCCCTACAGCAACGCTTTCTTTTCATTCGTCCCCAGGCTTTTGTCTCCCCCAAGCCTCACACGACCAGGCTTGGCGTTTCAGCTGATAAAAACTGGCAGGACGCAACAAGCCCCTTTTCATCCCGCTCTCTCCCCCCACCCCCACCCCTCCTGCTTCTATCTAGAGCCGTTCGACGCGTTTTGGCCAACGGATAAGAATAAGGCGCAAGGGCGGAGGAGGCCGAGGAAAAAGTGGACTCAGTCGAGCGACTGAAAGGGCGGCCCGTCTGCTTCTCGGATCCACCGCTCGACACAGACACACGCCCTGTCCCCATCCCCCTCCCCGCCTGCCTCCTCCTCCTCCTCCTCCTCCTCCTCCTCCTCCCCCAGCGCCAGCACAACGGCGACCATACAGAGGGGACACGCACACAGGGCTCGACAGCAGAGAGAGAGAGACAGAGAGAGAGAGAGAGAGCCGCAGGGGCGGGGCCCTGCCTCCTCCTCCTCCTCCCCCAGCGCCAGCACAACGGCGACCATACAGAGGGGACACGCACACAGGGCTCGACAGCAGAGAGAGAGAGACAGAGAGAGAGAGAGAGCCGGACGGGCGGACCGCTCTGTTCCGCCTCGCTCCGATCGATACCCTTGGCTCTCGATCTTCGGCTGAGGCAGGGGAGGGAGGCGGAAGGGGGAGCCGAAGAAGCCCGGCTTCTTCGTTGCTCTACCCCCTCCCCAACTTGGATCACACGCTCTCTTTTCTTTCTAGTTCGCGAGATTCCGATCGCAAACACGCCCCACAACTGACTCGATCTCCTTTCCGGATCCCGATACTTGTTTTCACTCCCCCCCCTCCCCCCGCACCTCTCCGTTTTAACGCCGGGGCTATAACGAGAGGAAGCGAGAAGACCCTGGCGAGCAAATCGGAGGAAGCTACGCCCACGTCGTTCAGATTCGCCCGGCGCTGAAGGCGCTCAGAAAGCAAGCGAGCGAGCCGACCCGAGGTTGCGGGGACAAGCGAGAGCCTCACGCAAGACAAAGCGGGGAAGAGCTCGGGCGCACGCAGGCTCCGCGCAGAAGCCAGCAAAAGGTGCCGGACGCGGAGCCTTCGGCGCTCTGCAAGGGTCTCTGGCGTCCGGGCAGGAAAATGACAGCAAGGGCCCCCCGGAGAGTTTTCGAAAATCCCAAGTAGCAAAAAGCCCCACTCGGGGCAAGACAACCCAAGAAGGGAAATCTCCGGCGCCGCTTCAATCTTGTTCCTTCCCGACGCTGCCTTTGCACCGATATAAAAGAGCCTATTTTGTTAGCTCCGGCTTGAAACGGGGTCTTTGCAGAACCCGAAGGCGCCGCGCTATCTTCAGCCCTATCCGGGATCCCGACCGCAAGAACGGAACAGGCTGCTTGGCTGGCTCGCCGGCTGAATGCGGCCCCTTCCCTCCACACCCAGCCTGACCAAGTGAGATTGGCAAAGAAGCTTTTATCTTGGCAGCGGCGCCCGCTGTTCAATTACCTCCCCCGCTTCCTCTTCTTTGGACAAGGCGGCACTAGCGGCAGCAGCTGCTGGCTCTTTCCCCTCCCGCGCTCAAGCCGCTCCCCCAAGGCGGGCGAAGGCTTAGACAGGCGTGGCCGCCGCTCTTCCCTCGCCGCAAGCCTAGCGGTGCCCCGCAGCGCCGGCCCTTCCGAGCCCAACGGTTCCGACGCCAGGCACCCTCCGCCCCTTTTCCCTTCCGTCCCTCTTTTAACCCGCTTCATTAGCCCGCCTCCTGCTCGGCTTCGAAGCCACGCCTTCCGCCCTTGGCCACTCCTCTTTCGTTCCGGGTGGAAGCTGTTTTGTGTTTGTCCTGGGGCGGGGAAGGGGTGTGGTTAGGCCTCGGAGATGCTGCTTCACATCACCTGGGGGCGGGGGGGGGGGAAGGGGCGTGGCTCCGCCCCTTTTCCCTTCCGTCCCTCTTTTAACCCGCTTCATTAGCCCGCCTCCTGCTCGGCTTCGAAGCCACGCCTTCCGCCCTTGGCCACTCCTCTTTCGTTCCGGGTGGAAGCTGTTTTGTGTTTGTCCTGGGGCGGGGAAGGGGTGTGGTTAGGCCTCGGCTGCGCCTCACCCCCCCGGGGGGGGGGGGGGGGGGGGGAAGGCCCGCGGCCAGGTCAGAAAGCTACCGCTGAGTAACCCGTCTGGCTGGCATATTGCCTTTGCTCGTTTGTGTTCTCTAGGCGTCATCCCCTTTCATTCTCTTTGCCATTTTTACTTCTTTGTGCATTTATAGCAGGACTTTTTTTTTTTTACTATCCGACTTGCTCTGAAGTAAAAAGCAGCAAAACAATCTGCATCATAACACAGAGATTGCTCCTTATACTGGAACATTTTTTTTTTAAATCTCAGGGGGGAGGGCTGGAAGAGAGGGAGAGAAAATGGAGAAAAATAAGATTCAGGCTTACAATCTCTAAATTAATTTTCCTAGAAGCTCTTTTTTGACATAGCAATAAAGTTTTATTCTTACCTAATACCAAAATGATAGTGGTTAAGGGACCACACTGAAAACCAGGAAACTGGGACTTTGAGTCTCACCTTAGGCATGAAAGCCAGCTGGGTCACTTTGGGGCAGTCACTTTCAGAGAGCCCAACCCACCTTGTCGTTATGGAGAAAATAGGAGGAGGAATAGGTATTGTGCGCATTCACTTCCTTGAGGTATTTATAAACATAATGGTGAGATATAAATAAATAAATAAATTTGCAACCAGAAATTCTGTTGTTAAGTGAGCCACGCCTGATTTTACGACTTTTCTGCCATAGTTGTTAAGCGAATCACAGTAGTTGTTAAAGAATAAATTTATTTTGGACTTCTTGGGATGAAAGGAGATTTGTAAATACAACAACCTTGCATTTTTTTTATATTTCACAAAAAGCAGCTGCAGGGACTAGGTCAAAATTTACAAAAGACATTTTACTAAATTAAAAAAAATCTGAACTACACAAACCTTTTTGCTGCGGGAGATATGTACAAATCTGTTATTGTTAAACCGAATTCAGAGTTGTAGTTTGTCAAACAATTAAGTATTCTGTGGATCTACATATCCTCCCATAACAAATCTATAATTCCTAAATTTTACGTATTAGAAAGGAAGAAAATACCAAAACCTATGTATGTTTATAAATGCCATAGTTCCTTGCTTTGTATCATTTGTGTCATTATGAGTTAGTAATATTGAATATACAGTATGTATGATTTGATTTGCTCTGTTATCCTCAGTGAAACTTCGAATAACAGAGTTAAGATATAAAATGAAAAATTGCCTTCTTTGATCATTACAACCAGATTGGATTAAAAAAGCACAATGGAAGTAATCTAGTCTCAGCCCTCATTCCATTCAAAATGTTAAAGGCACATGGAGTAGGGAATTCCCCCAATTTTGTATATGGTAAGTGGATGAATCATTACATTTTTATTAGGTAATAAAATACTAATTATATTTGAGGTGAAAAGTATTTGGGGAGAATGCCAAAGTCAATACGGTGGCCTTAACAATGAAGTGGTGGCTTCAGGTTGAAGATTTTATAGCACTGTCTGAGAACATATGAAATTTAAACAGTGAACTGTCACCAAAGTCATTAGTTGTTTCGCATGTCCAAATGCTTTAGCTTATACAGATAGTCCTCAACCTACAACAGTTCATTTAGTGACTGTTCAAAGTTACAACAGCACTGGAAAAAAGTTAGTTATGACCATTTTTCACACTTTTGACCATTGAAGCATCCCCATGGACACGTGATTTACATTCGGATGCTTGACAACTGGTTCTTATTTATGACGGTTGCAGTGTCCGAGGGTCATATGATGACCTTCTGACAAGCAAAGTCGATTGGAAAGCCAAACTTACTTAACAATGGTGTCACTAATTTAACAACTGCAGTGATTAACAAATGTGGCAAGAAAAGTCGTAAAATGGGGCAAAACTCACTTAACAAATTTCTCACTTAGCAACATAAATGTTGGGCTCAATTGTTGTTGTAAGTCAAGGACTACCTATATTGGCAAGTGAATATTAGTCAGGAAATAGAAGCCTCCTTAGTGGATGGTATAATCAAGTTATACACAAAAGAGAACAGTCAGGAATATTATGTATTCTGTGCACAGCAACTGCTTTGTCAGTTACCATGCTATTTTCAAATTTGCCCTTTGGGAAGTGAGTAAACTCTTACTCAGCCATAGCAGGCATTCCTGGGAATCAAAATTTGCCTTTCCATTCAATTTATAATTCTAGAGATGTTAAGGTGTTTAGATAAAAAGAAGCTCTAAAGTTTGGTTTATGAAAAAATATACTTGATCTTATCCTGTTTTTCCCTCTATGCTATAAATTTATAAATTGCTACATTGATTGCAGTCATGAATATACTATTAGAGAAAAGAAGGTAAGTCCAGAACAAGCTTCAAATTTGGTATGTTAAAAATTCAGAATAACATCCAAGCTATTTTTTTTTCAAGATGATGAAGCAATGTAAAATAGTTTTTATAGAGATTATTTTTAGAAATTACTTCAGTTACCGTAAGGCTTACAATAAAAAAATATCACATAAGGGTGGAGTTCCACGTCAGTGATAAAACTTGAAAAGCGAGAAAGACACTTCAGTGAACAACTATTTTGAAAAGAATTTTAATCATACTATTATACCTTCTGATATTACATTATGCTGGAATCTATTTCTTCACTACAAAGCTCTTGTGTCTGTTTGAAACTTTCAGTTGGGTAAAACGCTGCATCATAGAGCAAGGATACAAGTGAGGCTTACTGTGTGGCATCATTCTAATTAATTATAATGCTAATAAATATTATTACAATCCCAAAAAATATTTATTGTTGAGTAGCATATAGTTTTCCAATAAAATTGACATTGTAATCCTAAACCCATTTATCAAGCAGTAAGTTCCATTAGATATATCAGGATATATTTCCAAGTGAATTTGCTTTGGAACACATTTAAGTTTGATTATTTTTTTCTTAAACTTGTAATATCTTAAATATTAATAAAGGTATTACAGAATTTTTTTGGATCAAAAGGGATGCATGAAAGTTTATGCCAAGATATGTGTTTTAGTTCTTAAGATGTAATAAGGTTCTTATTTGCTTTTACTTCAACAGTTTAATATAGTTATCAAATTTGTTACTTAAAATAATAATGTGTTATTTCAAATAATAATAACTATAATATTGTTAATTATTATTGTTATTAATAATAATCATTATTCAATAAGCAATATTGACTATCAATAAGTATCATTATCAATAATGCTCAATCTATGCATCCAGACAATAAGAAAGACAAAAAAAGTCTGTAGCAGACATGGTAATACCTGGAGACAGCAGAATAGAAGAGAAAGAACTAGGGAAGATAACAAAATACAAAGATCAACAAACAGACTGTAAAATGTAAAATGACTGTGACAAAAGAAAGCAAAGTTAGTAGCAATACGTACTTTGGGTGCAATCCCAAAACATCTGGATCACTATTTGAACACCACCAGCATTGATAAAATCACCATCAGTCAATTGCAAAAGGCAGCTTTATTCGGAACATCATGTGATATTACAGTTAACACCATGCAACAACATTGTGCTATCCCAGGTCATTATGAAGCACTTGATAGGTTGATAAAAATGCCAAATCCAATCTAAACACCTGGATGACTATGTGACAAACCACGATAATAAGTCATTTTTTGTCAAGCATCCAAATGTAAATCACATGATCCTGGGGACGTTGCAATGGTCGTAAGTGTGAAAAATGATCATAAGTCACTTTTTTCAGTGCCATTGTAACTTTGAATGGTCACTAAAGGAACTGTTGTAAGTCAAGGATTACCTTTATTGTGGATCTATTTCAAATTAATGCAGTAGCATCATGAATTCTTGTACTCTTCATTTTCAGCAGTATTGCCCTAGATTTTATTTATTTATTTATTTATTTATTTATTTATTTATTTATTTAT